>JAVLUU010000591.1:0-184087 GCA_032206185.1 Columba guinea | reverse complement strand
GGTGATGGGGGGTGGGGGGACATTCGGGGATAATGGGGGGGATGGGGGATATTGGGGGATAATGGGGGATAATGGGGGATAATGGGGGATATTGGGGGATAATGAGGGGTGGGGATAATGGGGGGATGGGGGATAATGGGGGGGTGGGGGATAATGGGGGATGGGGGATAATGGGGGATAATGGGGATAATGGGGGGGTGGGGGATAATGGGGGGGATGGGGGATAATGGGGGGGATGGGGATAATGGGGGATGGGGGGCAATGGGGGTGTGGGGGATAATGGGGGGGTGGGGGATATTGGGGGGATAATGGGGGGGTGGGGGATAATGGGGGGACTGGGGGATAATGGGGGGGATGGGGGACAATGGGGGGGATGGGGGATAATGGGGGATGGGGGATAATGGGGGGGGATGGGGGATAATGGGGGATGGGGGGCAATGGGGTGTGGGGGATAATGGGGGGTGGGGGATATTGGGGGATAATGGGGGATGGGGGGTGATGGGGGGTGGGGGATATTCGGGGATAATGGGGGGGGATGGGGGATATTGGGGGATAATGGGGGATAATGGGGGATATTGGGGGATAATGGGGGGTGGGGATAATGGGGGGATGGGGATAATGGGGGGTGGGGGATAATGGGGGGTGGGGGGGTGATGGGGGTGGGGGATAATGGGGGATAATGGGCGTGGGGGATAATGGGGGGTGGGGATAATGGGGGATAATGGGGGATGGGGGGATAATGGGGGATGGGGGATAATGGGGGGTGGGGATAATGGGGGGTGGGGATAATGGGGGATAATTGGGGGTGGGGGATAATGGGGGGTGGGGGGATAATGGAGGATAATGTGGGATAATGGGGGGGGTGGGGGATAATGGGGGGGATGGGGGATAATGGGGGATGGGGGGCAATGGGGTGTGGGGGATAATGGGGTGTGGGGGATATTGGGGGGATAATGGGGGGGGTGGGGGATAATGGGGGGGACTGGGGGATAATGGGGGGGATGGGGGGATAATGGGGGATGGGGGGATAATGGGGGATGGGGGATAATGGGGGGACTGGGGGATAATGGGGGGGATGGGGGATAATGGGGGATGGGGGGTGATGGGGGGTGGGGATATTCGGGGATAATGGGGGGGATGGGGGGATATTGGGGGATAATGGGGGATAATGGGGGATAATGGGGGATAATGGGGGATGGGGGATAATGGGGGATGGGGGATAATGGGGGGGATGGGGGATAATAGGGGATGGGGGGCAATGGGGGGGTGGGGGATAATGGGGGGGATGGGGGATAATGGGGGATGGGGGGCAATGGGGGGGTGGGGATAATGGGGGGGATGGGGGATAATGGGGGGTGGGGGGGCAATGGGGGGGTGGGGGGCAATGGGGGGATGGGGGATAATGGGGGGACTGAAGGATAATGGGGGATGGGGGATAATAGGGTGTGGGGGATATTGGGGGATAATGGGGGGGTGGGGGATAATGGGGGGATGGGGGGCGATGGGGGGTGGGGGACGATGGGGGGGATGGGGGATAATGGGGGGATGGTGGATAATGGGGGGGATGGGGGATAATGGGGGATAATGGGGGGATGGGGGATAATGGGGGATGGGGGATAATGGGGGATGGGGGATAATGGGGGGATGGGGGATATTGGGGGATAATGGGGGGATGGGGGATATTGGGGGGTGGGGGATAATGGGGGATAATGGGGGGATGGGGGATATTGGGGGGGTGGGGGATAATGGGGGGATGGGGGATAATGGGGGATAATGGGGGGATGGGGGATATTGGGGGGATGGGGATATTGGGGGGATGGGGGATATTGGGGGGATAATGGGGGGATAATGGGGGATGGGGGATAATGGGGGGTGGGGGATAATGGGGGGATGGGGGGATAATGGGGGGATGGGGGATAATGGGGGATGGGGATAATGGGGGATAATGGGGGGTGGGGGGATAATGGGGGATGGGGGATAATGGGGGATAATGGGGGATGGGGGGCAATGGGGGGTGGGGGATAATGGGGGGTGGGGGATAATGGGGGATAATGGGGGGTGGGGGATAATGGGGGATAATGGGGGATGGGGGATAATGGGGGATAATGGGGAGCAATGGGGGGATGGGGATAATGGGGGATGGGGGATAATGGGGTGTGGGGGGATATTGGGGGATAATGGGGGATAATGGGGGGGTGGGGGATAATGGGGGGACTGGGGGATAATGGGGGGATGGGGGATAATGAGGGATGGGGGGCAATGGGGGGTGGGGGATAATGGGGGGTGGGGATAATGGGGGATAATGGGGGGGATGGGGGGATAATGGGGGGGTGGGGGATATTGGGGGATAATGGGGGGTGGGGGATAATGGGGGGTGGGGATAATGGGGGATAATGGGGGGATGGGGGATAATGGGGGTGGGGGGATAATGGGGGGTGGGGGTACAATGGGGGGCTGATCCCCGGCCCGCCACCCCGCCCCCCGTTCGCCCGCCGGCCCCGCAGGGGGCGCTGCGCCCGGACACCCGCTCCCGTCCCCCAGGAAAACACCGACGGGGGGCTCCGGTTCCCCCGCCCCCCCCCTCCCCCCCCCAAACCGGGGCCCCCCCGGGACCCCCCGCACCTTCCCCCCCCCGCTCCGGGGCCCCCCCCGGCCCCGCTTCCCCCCCCCGGTTCCCCCCGGTTCCCCCCCGGTTTCCCCCCGCTCACCGGCCGGGCGCTGCTGCCGGAGCGGCACTTCCAGGAAGGCGGGGCCCAAACCACGCCCGGACCAATCAGCGCCCCCACCCACGCAACGCCGGCCAATGGGAGACGCGAGCGGGGTGAAGGGGCTGAGGGGGAAGGAAAGGGCTGGGGCGCTCCCACACCCCTGCTCGGGGCCATGGGAGCGGCCGGCTGGCCGCAGCCAATCAGGAGCGAGGATTCCGAGTCGCGGCGGCGTGGGGGGTGTGGTCATGCAGGGGGGCGTGGCCATGCAGGGGTAGTCAGGCGGGGGGCGTGGCTAGGGTTGGGCAAGACTAAGTGGAGCGCGGGGGGGGTGCGCGCAGTTAATATTCCCCCCCTCCCACCCCGCAGTGTACCAGCCCATCATTTTGGGGGATCACAGCCCCTAATACACCCCCTGGGAGAGGAGGGGTCACCCAGCAGCCCATCCCCACGGCGCCAAATGTGGGGGGAGCACCCCCAGATTTCCCTGTCCCCCCCCCCCCCCAAAAGACAATGGGAGCCAGCGGAGGTTTCAGCGCTTTATACAAAGCCGAACTCGTGCGCTCCTGTTGCAGGAACTGACCCTTTTCCGGGCGGTTTTATCCCAAAGGATAAGAGGGTCCTGCCCCGCCCCCCCCCACCCGAGCCGCCCGCGGCCCCCCCCACCCCCCAAACCCCCCCCCACCCCCCCCCCCCAGGGGGGTCCCCCCGGTCTGGGACACCCCCAGGCCCCCCAGACCCCGGGGGGGGGACCCCAAATTGGGAGGGGGGGGGTGACAGGGGGATCCCCCAAGATGATGGGGATGGGGGGGGCAGGATGGGGACACCCCAGGACCCCCAGACCCCAGGTGGACCCTAAATTGGGGGGGGGGGGGGGGGGACAGGGGGATCCCCCAACATAATGGGGATGGGGGGACCCGGGGGGGGGGCAGGATGGGGACACCCCAGGACCCCCAAACCCCGGGGGGGAACCCAAATTGGGGGGGGATGGGGGGGGGACAGGGGGATCCCCCAAGATGATGGGGATGGGGGGGACCAGGGGGGGCAGGATGGGGACACCCCAGACACTGGGGGAGACCCCAAAATGGGGGGGAGGGTGAGGACACGGGGACCCCCCCAGACCCCCGGGGGGGGCGGGGGCCAAAATGGGGGGGGAAAGGGGGACCCCCAAGATGATGGGGATGGGGGGGGGGGCAGGATGGGGACACCCCAGGACCCCCAGACCCCGGGGGGGACCCCAAATTGGGGGGGGGGGACAGGGGATCCCCCAAGATGATGGGGATGGGGGGACCCGGGGGGGGCAGAATGGGGACACCCCAGGACCCCCAGATCCCGGGGGGGACCCCAAATTGGGGGGGGGGGAACAGGGGAATCCCCCAAGATGATGGGGATGGGGGGGGGCAGGATGGGGACACCCCAGGACCCCCAGACCCCAGGGGGGGACCCCAAAATGGGGGGGATGGGGGGGGACAGGGGGATCCCCCAAGATGATGGGGATGGGGGGACCTGAGGGGGGGGGGGCAGGATGGGGACACCCCAGACCCTGGGGGAGACCCCAAAATGGGGGGGGAGGGTGAGGACACGGGGACCCCCCCCAGACCCCGGGGGGGCGGGGCCAAAATGGGGGGGGGAAAAGGGGGACCCCCAAGATGATGGGGATGGGGGGGGCAGGATGGGGACACCCCAGGACCCCCAGACCCCGGGGGGGACCCCAAATTGGGAGGTGGGGGGGACAGGGGGATCCCCCAAGATGATGGGGATGGGGGGGGGCAGGATGGGGGACACCCCAGGACCCCCAGACCCCAGGGGGGACCCCAAAATGGGGGGGGATGGGGGGGGACAGGGGGATCCCCCAAGATGATGGGGATGGGGGGACCTGAGGGGGGGGGGGGCAGGATGGGGACACCCCAGACCCCTGGGGGGGCGGGGCCAAAATGGGGGGGGAAAGGGGGACCCCCAAGATGATGGGGACAGGGGGAGCTGGGGAGGGGGGGGACACCCCAGGACCCCCAGGACCCCGGGGGGGACCCCAAATTGGGGGGGATGGGGGGGGGACAGGGGGATCCCCCAAGATGATGGGGATGGGGGGACACGGGGGGGGGGGGCAGGATGGGGACACCCCAGGACCCCCAGACCCCCGGGGGGGGACCCCAAATTGGGAGGGGGGGGGGACAGGGGGGATCCCCCAAGATGATGGGGATGGGGGGACATGGGGGGGGGGGGGGGCAGGATGGGGACACCCCAGGACCCCCAGGTCTCCAACATGAGGGGGACAAGGTGAGCTCAGGACCCCCAAGGTGGGGGGGGGACACCCAGGATATTGGGGGACAATGACACCGTAGGACCCCCAAGGTGGGGGGGACACCCAGGACACCCCAGTGTCCCCAAGGTGGGGGGGGACACCCAGATATTGGGGGACAATGACACCGTAGGACCCCCAAGGTGGGGGGGACACCCAGGACACCCCAGATATTGGGGGACAAGGACACCCAGGATCCCCAAGATAGGGGGGGACACCCAGATATTGGGGGACAAGGACACCTCAGGACCCCCAAAGTGGGGGGGACACCCAGGACACCCCAGAACCCCCAAGGTGGGGGGGGGGGGCACCCAGGGGTCCCCAAGGTGGGGGACAAGGACACCTCAAGACCCTGCAGGTTGGGGGGGACACCCAGGACACCCCAGATATTGGGGGACAAGGACACCCAGGATCCCCAAGATAGGGGGGGGGACACCCAGGACACCCCAGTGTCCCCAAGGCGGGGGGGGACACCCAGATATTGGGGGACAAGGACACCTCAAGACCCTCAAGGTGGGGGGGACACCCCAGATATTGGGGGACAAGGACAACCCAGGATCCCCAAGGTAGGGGGGGACACCAAGGACCCCTCAGGACCCCCAAGTTGGGGGGGGGACACCCCAGGACACCCCAAGGTCCCCAAAGATTGGGGGGACACCCAGGACACCCCAGATATTGGGGGACAAGGACACCCAGGATCCCCAAGATAGGGGGGGACACCCAGATATTGGGGGGACAAGGACACCTCAAGACCCCCAAGGTGGGGGGGGGGACACCCAGGACACCTCAGGACCCCCAAAGACATGGGGGGACACCCAGGACACCCCAGATATTGGGGGACAAGGACAACTCAAGACCCCCAAGGTAGGGAGGACACCCAGGACACCCCCAAGGTCCCCAAAGATTGGGGGGGGGACAACCAGGACACCTCAGGACCCCCAAGTTGGGTGGGGGACACCCAGGACAACCCCAAGGTCCCCAAAGATGGGGGGGCGACACCCAGGACACCTCAGGACCCCCAAGGCAGGTGGGGTCCTGAGACCCCCCAGGGACACCCCAGATATTGGGGGGACAAGGGACACCCAGGACCCCAAGATAGGGGGGGACACCCAGATATTGGGGGACAAGGACACCTCAAGACCCCCAAGGTGGGGTGGGGGGGGACACCCAGGACACCTCAGGATCCCCAAAGACATGGGGGGACACCCAGGACACCCCAAGGTCCCCCAAAGATTGGGGGGGGACACCCAGGACACCTCAGGACCCCCAAGGCAGGGGGGGGGACACCCAGGACACCGCAGATATTGGGGGGACAAGGACACCCAGGATCCCCAAGATAGGGGGGACACCCAGATATTGGGGGACAAGGACATCTCAGGACCCCCAAGGTGGGGGGGGGGACACCCAGAACACCCCAGATATTGGGGGACAGAGACACCTCAGGACCCCCAAGTTGGGGGGGGACACCCAAGACACCCCAGTGTCCCCAAGGTGGGGGACAAGGACAACTCAAGACCCCCAAAGACAGGGGGTGACACCCAAAACACCTCAGGACCCCCAAAGATTGAGGGGGACACCCAGGACACATCAGGACCCCCAAAGACATGGGGGGGACACCCAGGGACACCCCAGATATTGGGGGACAAGGACACCCAGGATCCCCAAGATAGGGGGGGGACACCCAGATATTGGGGGACAAGGACACCTCAAGACCCCCAAGGTAGGGGGGGACACTCAGGACACCCCGAGGTCCCCAAAGATTGGGGGGGACACCCAGGACACCTCAGATATTGGGGGACAAGGACACCCAGGATCCCCAAGATAAGGGGGGGGGACACCCAGGACACCCCAGTGTCCCCAAGGTGGGGGGGGACACCCAGATATTGGGGGACAATGACACCGTAGGACCCCCAAGGTAGGGGGGGACACCCAGGACACCCCAAGGTCCCCAAAGATTGGGGGGGGACACACAGGGTCCCCAAGGTGGGGGACAAGGACACCTCAAGACCCTCAAGGTGGGGGGGACACCCAGGACACCCCAGATATTGGGGGACAAGGACACCCAGGATCCCCAAGATAGGGGGGGACACCCAGATATTGGGGGACAAGGACACCTCAAGACCCCCAAGGTGGGGGGGACACCCAGGACACCTCAGGACCCCCAAAGACATGGGGGGACACCCAGGACACCCCAAGGTCCCCAAAGATGGGGGGGGGACACCCAGGATCCCCAAGGCAAGGGGGGGGACACCCAGGACACCCCAGATATTGGGGGACAAGGACACCCAGGATCCCCAAGATAGGGGGGGACACCCAGATATTGGGGGACAAGGACATCTCAGGACCCCCAAGGTGGGGGGGGGGACACCCAGGACACCGCAGATATTGGGGGACAACGACACCCAGGATCCCCAAGATAGGGGGGGGGGGACACCCAGGACACCCCAGTGTCCCCAAGGTGGGGGGGGGACACCCAGATATTGGGGGACAAGGACACCTCAAGACCCCCAAGGTGGGGGGGACACCCAGGACACCTCAGGACCCCCAAAGACATGGGGGGGACACCCAGGACACCCCACACTCCAAGCCAAGGGGACAAGACACCCCCAGGTCCCCATGACTTAGGGGTGGGTTGAGGACACCCAGACCCCCCTCTATGGTCCCCAAATGGTCCCCATATGGTCCCCATATGGTCCCCAAATGGTCCCCAAATGGTCCCGCCCCCCCCCCGGTGTGTTTTGGGGGGTCAGACGGGCAGGATCTGCTCCAGGAGGGTCCGCGAGGCCGGGGGGATCCTGTCGGGGAACTTGACCTCGAACTCGATGACCAGGTCCCCCGCGCTGGTCGGGGCTGCGGGGGAGGGGGAGCCCCTCGCCCGGGATGCGCCGCTTCACCCCCGGCTTCAGCACGTCCTGGAACACCATGGGGGATGGTGCGGCCGTCCAGCGTCGGGGTGTTCACCGTGCAGCCGCACAGCGCCTGCGGGGACGGGCGTCACCCGTCAGGGCCGCCCGTCATCCATCATGGCCGCCATCACCCATCATGGCCGCCCATCACCCACCATCATCCATCATGGCCGCCCATCACCCATCATGGCCGCTCATCATCCATCATGGCCACCCATCACCCATCATCATCCATCATGGCCGCCCATCACCCATCATCATCCATCATGGCCGCCCATCACCCATCATGGCCGCCCATCACCCATCATCATCCATCATGGCCGCTCATCATCCATCATGGCCGCTCATCATCCATCATGGCCACCCATCACCCATCATCATCCATCATGGCCGCTCATCATCCATCATGGCCGCTCATCACCCACCATCATCCATCATGGCCGCTCATCATGGCCGCCCATCATCATCCATCATGGCCGCCCATCATGGCCGCCCATCACCCACCGTCATCCATCATGGCCGCCCATCATCCATCACGGCCGCCCATCATCATCCATCATGGCCGCCCATCATCATCCATCATGGCCGCCCATCATCATCCATCATGGCCGCCCATCATCCATCATGGCCGCCCATCACCATCCATCATGGCCGCCCATCATCATCCATCATGGCCGCCCATCATCCATCATGGCCGCCCATCACCATCCATCATGGCCGCCCATCATCATCCATCATGGCCGCCCATCATCCATCAGGGCCGCCCATCATCATCCATCATGGCCGCCCATCATCCATCAGGGCCGCCCATCACCATCCATCATGGCCGCCCATCATCATCCATCATGGCCGCCCATCATCCATCAGGGCCGCCCATCATCATCCATCATGGCCGCCCATCATCCATCAGGGCCGCCCATCACCCATCATCATCCATCATGGCCGCCCATCATCATCCATCATGGCCGCCCATCATCATCCATCATGGCCGCCCATCATCCATCAGGGCCGCCCATCATCATCCATCATGGCCGCCCATCATCATCCATCATGGCCGCCCATCATCACCCATCATGGCCGCCCATCATCATCCATCAGGGCCGCCCATCATCACCCATCATGGCCGCCCATCATCCATCATGGCCGCCCATCATCATCCATCATGGCCGCCCATCATCATCCATCATGGCCGCCCATCATCATCCATCATGGCCGCCCATCACCCATCAGGGCCGCCCATCATCACCCATCATGGCCGCCCATCATCATCCATCATGGCCGCCCATCATCATCCATCATGGCCGCCCATCATCATCCATCATGGCCGCCCATCATCACCCATCATGGCCGCCCATCATCCATCATGGCCGCCCATCATCCATCATGGCCGCCCATCATCATCCATCATGGCCGCCCATCATCCATCATGGCCGCCCATCACCCATCATCATCCATGATGGCCGCTCATCATCCATCATGGCCGCCCATCATCACCCATCATGGCCGCCCATCATCCATCAGGGCCGCCCATCATCATCCATCATGGCCGCCCATCATCACCCATCATGGCCGCCCATCATCCATCATGGCCGCCCATCACCCATCGTGGCCGCTCATCATCCATCATGGCCGCCCATCACCCACCATCATCCATGATGGCCGCTCATCATCCATCATGGCCGCCCATCATCATCCATCATGGCCGCCCATCATCACCCATCATGGCCGCCCATCATCACCCATCATGGCCGCCCATCATCACCCATCAGGGCCGCCCATCATCCATCATGGCCGCCCATCATGGCCGCCCATCACCCATCATGGCCGCCCATCATCATCCATCATGGCCGCCCATCATCACCCATCATGGCCGCCCATCATCATCCATCATGGCCGCCCATCATCACCCATCAGGGCCGCCCATCACCCATCAGGGCCGCCCATCACCCATCATGGCCGCCCATCATCCATCATGGCCGCCCATCACCCATTATCATCCATCGTGGCCGCCCATCACCCACCATCATCCATGATGGCCGCTCATCACCCATCATGGCCGCCCATCATCATCCATCATGGCCGCCCATCATGGCCGCCCATCACCCATCATGGCCGCCCATCACCCACCGTCATCCATCATGGCCGCCCATCATCCATCATGGCTGCCCATCATCATCCATCATGGCCGCCCATCATCCATCATGGCCGCCCATCATCATCCATCATGGCCGCCCATCATCCATCATGGCTGCCCATCATCATCCATCATGGCCGCCCATCATCATCCATCATGGCCGCCCATCATCCATCATGGCCGCCCATCATCACCCATCATGGCCGCCCACCATCATCCATCATGGCCGCCCATCATCATCCATCATGGCCGCCCGTCATCACCCATCATGGCCGCCCATCATCATCCATCATGGCCGCCCATCATCATCCATCATGGCCGCCCATCATCCATCATGGCCGCCCATCATCATCCATCATGGCCGCCCATCATCATCCATCATGGCCGCCCATCATCATCCATCATGGCCGCCCATCATCCATCATGGCCGCCCACCATCATCCATCATGGCCGCCCATCACCCACCATCATCCATCATGGCCGCCCGTCATCCATCATGGCCGCCCATCATCCATCATGGCCGCCCATCATCCATCATGGCCGCCCATCACCCATCATCATCCATCATGGCCGCCCATCATTATCCATCATGGCCGCCCATCACCCATCATGGCCGCCCATCACCATCCATCATGGCCGCCCATCACCATCCATCATGGCCGCCCATCATTATCCATCATGGCCGCCACCATCCATCATCATCCATCATGGCCACCCATCACCCACCACGGCCACCATCAGGCAGACCAACCAGCCACCATGGCCACCAGCACCCACCATTGGCCACCAGCACCCACCATTGGCCACCAGCACCCACCATGGGCCAGACCAAGACCAACCCATCCTTGACATCCCCATCACCACATCCAAGCCCAACCCATCCCAACGTCCCCACCAAGACCAAGACCAACCCATCCTCAACATCCACACTAGGACCAACCCATCCTCAACATTCCCACCAAGACCAAGACCAACCCATCCCCACGAAGACCAAGTCCAACCCCTCTTGACATCCCCATCACTACCATGACGAGACCAACCCATCCCCACCGTCCCCACCAAGACCAAGACCAACCCATCTTGACATCCCCATCACCACATCCAACCCCAACCCATCCCACCATCCCCACCAAGACCAACCCATCCCCAACGTCCCCATCACCACATCCAACCCCAACCCATCCCAAACGTCCTCACCAAGACCAAGACCAACCCATCCTTGACATCCCCATCACTACCATGACCAAGACCAACCCATCCCCTACGTCCCCACCAAGACCAAGACCAACCCATCTCACAGTCCCCACCAAGACCAAGACCAACCCATCCTTGACATCCCCATCACCACATCCAACCCCAACCCATCCCACTGTCCCCAACAAGACCAAGACCAACTCATCCCCACCATGCCCACCAAGATGAAGCCCAACCCATCCTTGACATCCCCATCATCACAGCCAACCCCAACCCATCCCCAACGTCCCCTCCAAGACCAAGACCAACCCATCCTTGACATCCCCATCACTACCATGACCAAGACCAACCCATCCCCTACGTCCCCACCAAGACCAAGACCAACCCATCTCACAGTCCCCACCAAGACAAGACCAATCCATCCCCAACGTCCCCATCACCACATCCAACCCCAACCCATCCCCAACGTCCCCACCAAGACCAACCCCAACCCATCCCAAACGTCCTCACCAAGACCAAGACCAACTCATCCGCACCGTCCCCACCAAGACCAACCCCAACCCATCCGCACCGTCCCCAACAAGACCAAGACCAACTCATTCCCAGCATCCCCATCACCACATCCAACCCCAAACCATCCCCAACGTCCCCACCAAGACCAACCCCAACCCCAACCCATCCTCAACGTCCCCACCAAGACCAAGCCCAACCCATCCTTGACATCCCCATCATCACATCCAACCGCAACCCATCCCCAACATCCCCACCAAGACCAAGACCAACCCATCCTTGACATCCCCATCACTACCATGACCAAGACCAACCCATCTCACCGTCCCCACCAAGACCAAGACCAATCCATCCCCAACGTCCCCATCACCACATCCAACCCCAACCCATCCCCAACGTCCCCACCAAGACCAACCCCAACTCATCCCCAACGTCCTCACCAAGACCAAGACCAACCCATCTCACCGTCCCCACCAAAAGCAAGACCAACCCATCCCCAACATCCCCACCAAGACCAAGACCAAGTCCAACCCATCCTTGACATCCCCATCACTACCATGACCAAGACCAACCCATCCCAACGTCCCCACCAAGACCAAGACCAACCCATCTCACAGTCCCCACCAAGACCAAGACCAACCCATCCCCAACATCCCCATCACCACATCCAACCCCAACCCATCCCCAACGTCCCCACCAAGACCAAGACCAACTCATTCCCAACATCCCCATCACTACCACAACCAAGCCCAAGCCATCCCAGTGTCCTCACCAAGACCAAGACCAAGACCAACCCATTCCCAACGTCCCCATCAATACTAAGACTAACCCATCCCCACCGTCCCCTCCAAGACCAAGACCAACCCATCCCCACCAAGACCAAGACCAACCCATCCTTGACATCCCCATCACTACCATGACCAAGACCAACCCATCTCACCGTCCCCACCAAGACCAAGACCAACCCATCTTGACATCCCCATCACTACCATGACCAAGACCAATCCATCCCCAACATACCCATCACCACATCCAACCCCAACCCATCCCCACCGTCCCCACCAAGACCAACCCCAACCCATCCCCACCAAGACCAAGTCCAACCCATCTCGACATCCCCATCACTACCACGACCAAGACCAACCCATCCCAAACATCCCCATCATCACAGCCAACCCAAACCCATCCCCAACGTCCCCACCAAGACCAAGACCAACCCATCCCAAACGTCCTCACCAAGACCAAAACCAATCCATCCTTGACATCCCCATCACCACATCCAAGACCAACCCATTCCACCAACCCCACCAAGACCAAGACCAACCCATCCCAACGTCCCCACCAAGACCAAGACCAACCCATCCCAACGTCCCCACCAAGACCAAGACCAACCCATCTCACCGTCCCCACCAAGACCAAGACCAATCCATCCCCAACGTCCCCATCACCACATCCAACCCCAACCCATCCCCAACGTCCCCACCAAGACCAACCCCAACCCATCCCAAACGTCCTCACCAAGACCAAGACCAACTCATCCCCAACGTCCCCACCAAGACCAAGTCCAACCCAACCTTGACATCCCCATCACTACCACGACCAAGACCAACCCATCCTAACGTCCCCATCACCACATCCAACCCCAACCCATCCCCAACGTCCCCACCAAGACCAACCCCAACCCATCCCCACCAAGACCAAGTCCAAGCCATCTCGACATCCCCATCACTACCACGACCAAGACCAACCCATCCCAAACATCCCCATCATCACAGCCAACCCAAACCCATCCCCAACGTCCCCACCAAGACCAAGACCAACCCATCCCCACCAAGACCAAGACCAACCCATCCCAAACGTCCTCACCAAGACCAAACCCAAACCCATCCCCAACGTCCCCACCAAGACCAAGACCAACCCATCCCCACCAAGACCAAGACCAACCCATCCCAAACGTCCTCACCAAGACCAAGACCAACCCATCCCAAACGTCCTCACCAAGACCAAGAACAACCCATCCCCACCGTTCCCACCAAGACCAACCCCAACTCACCCCCAACGTCCCCACCAAGACCAAGTCCAACCCATCTTGACATCCCCATCACTACCACGACCAAGACCAACCCATCCCAACGTCCCCACCAAGACCAAGACCAACCCATCCCAAACATCCTCACCAAGACCAACCCATCTTGACATCCCCATCACTACCATGACCAAGACCAACCCATGCCAATGTCCCCACCAAGACCAAGACCAACCCATCTCACCGTCCCCACCAAGACCAAGACCAACCCATCCCAAACATCCTCACCAAGACCAAGTCCAACCCATCTCGACATCCCCATCACTACCACGACCAAGACCAACCCATCCCAAACATCCCCATCATCACAGCCAACCCAAACCCATCCCCAACGTCCTCACCAAGACCAAGCCCAACCCATCCTTGACATCCCCATCACCACATCCAACTCCAACCCATCCCCAACGTCCCCACCAAGACCAACCCCAACCCATCCCCACCAAGACCAAGTCCAACCCATCTCGACATCCCCATCACTACCATGACCAAGACCAACCCATCCCAAACATCCCCATCATCACAGCCAACCCAAACCCATCCCCAACGTCCTCACCAAGACCAAGACCAACCCATCCCAAACGTTCTCACCAAGACCAAGACCAACTCATCCCCAACGTCCTCACCAAGACCAAGAACAACCCATCCCCAACGTCCCCACCAAGACCAAGACCAACCCATCTCACCATCCCCAGCAAGACCAAGACCAACCCATCCCCAACATCCCCACCAAGACCAAGACCAAGACCAACCCATCCTTGACATCCCCATCACTACCATGACCAAGACCAACCCATCTCACTGTCCCCACCAAGACCAAGACCAATCCATCCCCAACGTCCCCATCACCACATCCAACCCCAACCCATCCCCAACGTCCCCACCAAGACCAAGTCCAACCCATCCCCACCAAGACCAAGTCCAACCCATCTTGACATCCCCATCACTACCATGACCAAGACCAACCCATCCCAATGTCCCCACCAAGACCAAGACCAACCCATCTCACCGTCCCCACCAAGACCAAGACCAACCCATCCCAAACATCCTCACCAAGACCAACCCATCTTGACATCCCCATCACTACCATGACCAAGACCAACCCATCCCAAACATCCCCATCATCACAGCCAACCCAAACCCATCCCCAACGTCCTCACCAAGACCAAGACCAACCCATCCTTGACATCCCCATCACCACATCCAACTCCAACCCATCCCCAACGTCACCACCAAGACCAAGACCAACCCATCCCCAACATCCCCACCAAGACCAAGACCAAGTCCAACCCATCTCGACATCCCCATCACTACCACGACCAACCCCAACCCATCCCACCCTCCCCACCAACCCCAATCCGCCCCCGCCCACCTCTCGCAGGCTGATCTTCGCCGGGTAGACAATGTCCGAGCCCTCCCGGCGGAACACGCTGTGCGGTTTGTCCTTGAGCACGAAGACCACGTCGGCCGGGATGTTGTTGGGCGTCTGGTCGCCCTCCTTGGGGAAGGTGATCTTGGTGCCCTCCTTCCAGCCCCGTTTCACCTCGATGGTCAGGATCTTGTCCTCGTTACGCACCGTCTTCCCGTCGGGGTTGAGGCGCTTGTGGGAGATCTTCATCTTCTTGGTGCAACCGGTGTAGATCTCCTCCAACGACACCTTCAGGTCGTACAAAACCGGGGGGTCTTGCTTGCGACACGCGCCCTCGGCGCCCCCGCGGCCGCGGGGGAAGCTGACGTTCCCGAACCCCCCCATGTGGAAGGTGGTGAAGGTGTCGTCGCCGTCATCGTCGTCGCCGTTGCGTTGGACGAAGAAGGTGTCGAAGGGGTTGCGGCCGTCGAAGAATTCGGCGAACATCTGGTGGGGGTCCCCCCGGAATGTATAGGTGAAGGTGGGGCCGTTGGAACCCCCCTGGCTGGAAGTTGGGGCGCCCCCTTTGAGCCCTATGAGGAGGGGAAGGCGGCGGTGAGGCGGTGGGTGGGGTGGGGGGTGCGTTCCGGCGCAGGGCGTGGGGACGCGGGCGTGGGGCTGGCGCGGCCCCAGCGCCGCGGGGGGGAACCGGTTCTGCTCGGCGCCCCGGGACGCGGCGCGGCCAGACGCACCGGACGGGCCCCAACAGGCCCAGCCGGATCCGCGCCCAAGCTCCGGCACGCCCCGGCGGCACCGCGGGACGGCACCCGGGGCGCTGCAGCCGTGGGACCGCACCCGTGGGACGGCACCCATGGGTAACCCCCGGCACCCATGGGTACCCCCCCGGACAGCACCTGTGGGACGGCACCCGTGGGACAGCACCCATGGGTACCCCCCCGGACAGCACCCGTGGGACAGCACCCATGGGACAGCACCCATGGGTACCCCCCTGGCACCCATGGGTACCCCCCCGGACAGCACCCGTGGGACAGCACCCGTGGGACAGCACCCGTGGGACAGCACCCATGGGTACCCCCCCAGGACAGCACCCGTGGGACGGCACCCATGGGTACCCCCTGGCACCCATGGGTACCCCCCCGGACAGCACCTGTGGGACAGCACCCGTGGGACAGCACCCGTGGGTACCCCCCCGGACAGCACCCGTGGTACAGCACCCATGGGTACCCCCCGGGACAGCACCCGTGGGACGGCACCCGTGGGACGGCACCCATGGGACGGCACCCATGGGTACCCCCCCCGGACAGCACCCGTGGGACAGCACCCGTGGGACAGCACCCATGGGTACCCCCCCCGGACAGCACCCGTGGGACAGCACCCATGGGCACCCCGGGACAGCACCCGTGGGACGGCACCAATGGGCACCCCAGGACGGCACCCATGGGTACCCCCCGGCACCCATGGGTACCCCCCGGGACAGCACCCGTGGGACGGCACCCGTGGGTACCCCCCCGGCACCCATGGGTACCCCCCCCGGACAGCACCCATGGGACAGCACCCGTGGGACGGCACCCGTGGGACGGCACCCATAGGTACCCCCCGGGATGGCACCCATGGGACAGTACCCATGGGACGGCACCCACGGGCACCCCAGGATGGCACCCATGGGACTGCAGCCACGGGACGGCACCCACAAGCACCCCAGGACAGCACCCATGGGCACCCCAGGACAGCACCCATGGGCACCCATGGGACAGCACCCATGGGACTGCACCCATGGGACTCCATGACAGCACCCATGGGACTGCAGCCATGGGACTGCACCCATGGGCACCCCAGGATGGCACCCGTGGGACTGCAGCCATGGGACAGCACCCATGGGACAGCACCCATGGGACTCCATGACAGCACCCATGGGACTGCAGCCATGGGACTGCACCCATGGGCACCCCAGGATGGCACCCGTGGGACTGCAGCCATGGGACGGCACCCACAGGCACCCCCCACACTGCACCCATGGGCACCCATGGGACGGCACCCACAGGCACCCCCACACTGCACCCATGGGCACCCATGGGACGGCACCCACAGGCACCCCCACACTGCACCCATGGGCACCCATGGGACGGCACCCACGGGCACCCCAGGACGGCACCCATGGGACTGCACCCGTGAGACAGCACCCATGGTCACCCCAGGACTGCACCCATGGTCACCCTAGGACTGCACCCGTGGGCACCCCAGGACTGCACCCATGGTCACCCTAGGACTGCACCCATGGGCACCCTAGGACTGCACCCATGGGCACCCTAGGACGGCACCCATGGGCACCCCAGGACTGCACCCGTGGGCACCCCCCGGGACGGCACCCATGGGCACCCCCAGCCAGACCATCGTCACCCCCCCCCCACCCCACACTAGACCATTGTCACCCCCCGCCAGACCTTTGGCACCCCCCACTTCACCCTCACCCCCCAAATCCCCCACTTCACCCTGACCCCCCAAACCCCCCAAATCACCCTGACCCCCCCCAAACCCCCCATCACCCTGCCCCCCCCACCCCCCTAAACCCCCCCATCACCCTGACCCCCCAAACCCCCCAAATCACCCTGACCCCCCAAACCCCCCAAATCACCCTGACCCCCCCCCAAACCCCCCATCACCCTGCCCCCCCCACCCCCCTAAACCCCCCCATCACCCTGACCCCCCCCAAACCCCCCCACATCACCCTGACCCCCCAAACCCCCCAAATCACCCTAACCCCCCCCAAACCCCCCATCACCCTGCCCCCCCCCACCCCCCTAAACCCCCCCATCACCCTGACCCCCCAAATCCCCCCACATCACTCTGACCCCCATCACCCCCACCCCCCCAAACCCCCCCACATCACCCTGACCCCCCCAAACCCCTCATCACCCTGACCCCCCAAACCCCCCACCCTGCTCCCCCAAATCCCCCCCATCACCCTGACCCCCATCACCCCCACCCCCCCAAACCCCGCACATCACCCTGACCCCCCCATACCCCCCCACATCACCCTGACCCCCCCAAACCCCCACATCACCCTGACCCCCCCACCCCCCCAAACCCCCCATCACCCTGACCCCCCCACCCCCCCAAACCCCCCATCACCCTGACCCCCCCCAAACCCCCCATTCACCCTGCCCCCCCATCCCCCAAACCCCCCCCACCCCCCCATCACCCTGACCCCCCCAACCCCCCAAACCCCCCATCACCCTGACCCCCCCCAAACCCCCCCCCAAACCCCCCATCACCCTGCCCCCCCATCCCCCAAACCCCCCATCACCCTGACCCCCCCCAAACCCCCCATTCACCCTGCCCCCCCCACCCCCCCAAACCCCCCCCCAAACCCCCCATCACCCTGCCCCCCCATCCCCCAACCCCCCCCCAAACCCCCCATCACCCTGACCCCCCCAAAACCCCACATCACCCTGACCCCCCCACCCCCCCAAACCCCCCATCACCCTGACCCCCCCCAAATCCCCCATCACCCTGACCCCCCATACCCCGCCCATCACCCTGCCCCCCCCACCCCCCCAAACCCCCCATCACCCTGCCCCCCCCACCCCCCCAAACCCCCCATCACCCTGACCCCCCCCAAATCCCCCATCACCCTGACCCCCCATACCCCGCCCATCACCCTGCCCCCCCCCACCCCCCCAAACCCCCCATCACCCTGCCCCCCCCACCCCCCCAAACCCCCCATCACCCTGACCCCCCCAACCCCCCATCACCCTGCCCCCCCCACCCCCCCAAACCCCCCCCCAAACCCCCCATCACCCTGCCCCCCCATCCCCCAAACCCCCCCACCCCCCCAAATCCCCCCATCACCCTGACCCCCCCCAAATCCCCCATCACCCTGACCCCCATACCCCCCCACATCACCCTGCCCCCCCCATCCCCCCAAGCCCCCCCCATCACCCTGCCCCCCCCACCCCCCCCACCCCCCCATCACCCTGCCCTCCCCCCCCCGCGTCCCCCATGTCCGCTCACCCTCCTCCCCGTACTTGTCGAAGATCTCCCTCTTCTTGGGGTCGCTGAGCACGTCGTAGGCCTCGGCCACCTCCTTGAAGCGCTCCTCGGCGCCCGGCTCCTTGTTCTTGTCGGGGTGGAAGCGCAGGGCCTGCCGGCGGTAGGCCCGCCGCACGTCCTCGGCCGAGGCGCCGCGGGGCAGCCCCAGCGTGCGGTAATAGTCCTTCCCCATCCCCCGCCACGCCGCTCTGAGGCGCCGCCGGAACCTTCCAGAGCCCGCCGACCCGCCGCGACACGCCCACCGGGAGGCTCGGCCAATGGGAGAGCGCGGAGGAGGGGAGGGGGTGGGGAGAAGGAGGGTGGCGACACGCCCACCGGGAGGCCCGGCCAATGGGAGAGCGCGGAGGAGGGGAGGGGGTGGGGAGAAGGAGGGTGGCGACACGCCCACCGAGAGGCTAGGCCAATCGGAGGGGGGGGAGAGGGACTCGCCACGCCCACCGAGAGGCTAGGCCAATCGGAGGGGGGGGAGAGGGACTCGCCACGCCCACCGAGAGGATAGGCCAATCGGAGGGGGGGGGAGAGGGACTCGCCACGCCCACCGAGAGGATAGGGCAATGGGAGAGCGAGGAGGAGGGAGGGGGTGGGGAGAAGGAGGGTGGCGACACGCCCACCGAGACGCTAGGCCAATCGGAAAGGGAGGTGGGGAGAAGGAGGGTGGCGACACGCCCACCGAGAGGCTCGGCCAATCGGAGAGGGCGGAGGAGGGGAGGGGGTGGGGAGAAGGAGGGTGGCGACACGCCCACCGAGAGGCTCGGCCAATCGGAGGGGGGGTGGAGAGGGACTCGCCACGCCCACCGAGAGGCTAGGCCAATCGGAGGGGGGGGAGAGGGACTCGCCACGCCCACCGCGCCCCTACTCCAGTCCGAGAGTGAGGTGGCGAGGAGGGGGTGGGGAGAAGGAGGGTGGTGCCACGCCCACCGAGAGGCCCGGCCAATGGGAGAGCGCGGAGGGGGGGAGGGGGTGGGGAGAAGGAGGGTGGCGACACGCCCACCGAGAGGCTAGGCCAATCGGAGAGGGTGGGGGGGGGAGAGGGACTCGCCACGCCCACCGAGACGCTAGGCCAATGGGAGAGCGCGGAGGAGGGGAGGGGGTGGGGAGAAGGAGGGTGGAGCCACGCCCACCGCGCCGCTACTGCAGTTCAAGAGAGAGGGGACGAGGAGGGGGCGGGGAGAAGGAGGGTGGCGACACGCCCACCGAGAGGCTAGGCCAATCGGAGGGGGGGGAGAGGGACTCGCCACGCCCACCGAGAGGCTAGGCCAATCGGAGGGGGGGGGAGAGGGACTCGCCACGCCCACCAAGAGGATAGGGCAATGGGAGAGCGCGGAGGAGGGGAGGGGGTGGGGAGAAGGAGGGTGGCGACACGCCCACCGAGAGGCTCGGCCAATCGGAGAGGGTGGGGGGGGGGAGAGGGACTCGCCACGCCCACCAAGAGGATAGGGCAATGGGAGAGCGCGGAGGAGGGGAGGGGGTGGGGAGAAGGAGGGTGGAGCCACGCCCACCGAGAGGCCTGGCCAATCGGAGATCGCGGAGGAGAGGAGGGGGTGGGGAGAAGGAGGGTGGCGACACGCCCACGGAGCCTCTCGGCCAATCCGCGGAAGAGACGGCGCGAAGGGGGCGGGGAGAAGGGGACAGGGCCACGCCCACCGCGCCGCTAATCCAGTCCGAGAGAGAGGCGGTGTGGAGGGGGTGGGGAGAAGGAGGGTGGCGACACGCCCACCGCGCCGCTCGGCCAATCGGCGGGCGCGGAGGGGGCGGGGAGAGGGAAGCGCCACGCCCACCGAGACGCCCGGCCAGTCCGAGAGAGAGGCGGTGAGGGGGCGGGGAGAAGACGGGTCGCGCCACGCCCTCTGCTCCGCTCGGCCAATCGGCGGGCGCGGAGAGGGCGGGGAGAGGGAAGCGCCACGCCCACCGAGACGCCCGGCCAGTCCGAGAGAGAGGCGGCGAGGAGGGGGCGGGGAGAAGGGGTACAGCGCCACGCCCACCGCTCCGCTCCGCCAATCCGCGGCCGCGGCGTCACGGAGGGGGCGGGGATTATGAGGGCTCCGCCCTCTGCCTATGTGTGTATGCGTCTGCGCAGTGGCGCGGGGGCAGGTGGGCGGGGCCGGGTATAGCCCCGCCCCCTTCCTGCCCCCCCCCCCTTGGGACCCGCCGGCTGTTGCCATGGCAACCGGCACCACGGGAGACAGAACCTGTCACCCTGGGAGACACCGTGTCCATGTCACCCACAGCGACACCCAGACCCTGTCACCAGAGTGTCACCCACAGTAACACCGTGTCACCAGAGTGTCACCCACAGTGACACCCTGTCCCTGTCACCAGTGTCACCCACAGTGACACCCTGTCCCTGTCACCCTGTGTCACCCACAGCAACTCCCTGTCCCTGTCACCCACAGCAACCATCACCTGCAGTGACACCCAGACCCTGTCACCCCGTGTCACCCACAGCCATACTCTGTCCATCTCCAGAGTGTCACCCACAGTAACACCCTGTCGCTGTCACCCTGTGTCACCCACAGTGACACCCTGTCCCTGTCACCCTGTGTCACCCACAGCGACTCCCTGTCACCCACAGCAACCATCACCTGCAGTGACACCCAGACCCTGTCACCCCGTGTCACCCACAGCCATACTCTGTCCGTCACCAGAGTGTCACCCATAGTAACACCCTGTCTCTGTCACCCTGTGTCACCCACAGTGACACCCAGACACTGTCACCCTGTGTAACCGACAGTGACACCCTGTCCCTGTCACCCTGTGTCACCCACAGTGACACCCAGACACTGTCACCCACAGCCACCCACAGTGACACCCTGTCACCAGAGTGTCACCCATGGCCACTCCCTGTCCCTGTCACCCTGTGTCACCCACAGTGACACCCAGACCCTGTCACCCTGTGTCACCCACAGCAACACCCTGTCCGCCTCCAGAGTGTCACCCACAGCGACACCCTGTCCCTGTCACCCTGTGTCACCCACAGTAACACCCTGTCCCTGTCACACACAGCAACCATCACCTGCAGTGACACCCAGACCCTGTCACTCTGTGTCACCCACAGCCATACCCTGTCCGTCTCCAGAGTGTCACCCACAGTAACACCCTGTCGCTGTCACCAGAGTGTCACTCACAGTGACACCCTGTCCCTGTCACCCTGTGTCACCCACAGTAACACCGTGTCACCCTGTGACACCCACAGGGACACCCAGACACTGTCACCCTGTGTCACCCACAGCGATAACCTGTCCCCGTCACCCTGTGTCACCCACAGTAGCACCCTGTCCCTGTCACCAGAGGGTCACACACAGTAACACCGTGTCACCCTGTGTCACCCACAGTGACACCCAGACCCTGTCACCCTGTGTCACCCACAGCGATAACCTGTCCCCGTCACCCTGTGTCACCCACAGTAACACCGTGTCACCCTGTGTCACCCACAGGGACACCCAGACACTGTCACCCTGTGTCACCCATGGCCACTCCCTGTCCCTGTCACCCCGTGTCACCCACAGCGACACACAGACCCTGTCACCCTGTGTCACCCACAGCAACACCCTGTCCGTCTCCAGAGTGTCACCCACAGCGACACCCTGTCCCTGTCACCCACAGCCACCATCACCCACAGTCACACCCTGTCCCTGTCACCCTGTGTCACGCACAGCAACACCTTGACCCTGTCACTGTGTCACCCACAGCGATAACCTGTCCCTGTCACCCTGTGTCACCCAGAGCAACACTCTGTCCCTGTCACCCTGTGTCACCCACAGTGACACCCAGACCCTGTCACCCTGTGTCACCCACAGTAACACCCTGTCTCTGTCACCCTGTGTCACCCACAGCGACACCCAGACCCTGTCACCCTGTGTCACCCACAGCGATAACCTGTCCCCGTCACCCTGTGTCACCCACAGTAGCACCCTGTCCCTGTCACCAGAGGGTCACACACAGTAACACCGTGTCACCCTGTGTCACCCACAGTGACACCCAGACCCTGTCACCCTGTGTCACCCACAGCGATAACCTGTCCCCGTCACCCTGTGTCACCCACAGTAACACCGTGTCACCCTGTGTCACCCACAGGGACACCCAGACACTGTCACCCTGTGTCACCCATGGCCACTCCCTGTCCCTGTCACCCCGTGTCACCCACAGCGACACACAGACCCTGTCACCCTGTGTCACCCACAGCAACACCCTGTCCGTCTCCAGAGTGTCACCCACAGCGACACCCTGTCCCTGTCACCCACAGCCACCATCACCCACAGTCACACCCTGTCCCTGTCACCCTGTGTCACGCACAGCAACACCTTGACCCTGTCACTGTGTCACCCACAGCGATAACCTGTCCCTGTCACCCTGTGTCACCCAGAGCAACACTCTGTCCCTGTCACCCTGTGTCACCCACAGTGACACCCAGACCCTGTCACCCTGTGTCACCCACAGTAACACCCTGTCTCTGTCACCCTGTGTCACCCACAGCGACACCCAGACCCTGTCACCCTGTGTCACCCACAGCGATAACCTGTCCCCGTCACCCTGTGTCACCCACAGTAGCACCCTGTCCCTGTCACCAGAGGGTCACACACAGTAACACCGTGTCACCCTGTGTCACCCACAGTGACACCCAGACCCTGTCACCCTGTGTCACCCACAGCGATAACCTGTCCCCGTCACCCTGTGTCACCCACAGTAACACCGTGTCACCCTGTGTCACCCACAGGGACACCCAGACACTGTCACCCTGTGTCACCCATGGCCACTCCCTGTCCCTGTCACCCCGTGTCACCCACAGCGACACACAGACCCTGTCACCCTGTGTCACCCACAGCAACACCCTGTCCGTCTCCAGAGTGTCACCCACAGCGACACCCTGTCCCTGTCACCCACAGCCACCATCACCCACAGTCACACCCTGTCCCTGTCACCCTGTGTCACGCACAGCAACACCTTGACCCTGTCACTGTGTCACCCACAGCGATAACCTGTCCCTGTCACCCTGTGTCACCCAGAGCAACACTCTGTCCCTGTCACCCTGTGTCACCCACAGTGACACCCAGACCCTGTCACCCTGTGTCACCCACAGTAACACCCTGTCTCTGTCACCCTGTGTCACCCACAGCGACACCCAGACCCTGTCACCCTGTGTCACCCACAGTAACACCCTGTCCCTGTCACCCTGTGTCACCCACAGTGATAACCTGTCCCTGTCACCCTGTGTCACCCACAGTGACACCCAGACCCTGTCACCCTGTGTCACCCACAGTGACACCCAGACCCTGTCACCCTGTGTCACCCACAGCGATAACCTGTCGCTGTCTCCCATGGCACCCATCACACCAGAAGGCGGTTGTCCCTAACAATGTCCCCATGGGGGTCCCCTGTTCGGGTGACACCTGGTGAGGTGACATGGGGACACTGGGGGACGAGGGGACATGGGGACATGGGGGATATGGGGGACATGGGGGACATAGGGGACATGGGGGATGAGGGGACATGGGGACATGGGGGACATGGGGACATGGGGACATGGGGATATGGGGACATGGGGGATATGGGGATATGGGGGATATGGGGATATGGGGACATGGGGACATGGGGGATATGGGGATATGGGGACATGGGGATATGGGGGACATGGGGACATGGGGGACATGGGGACATGGGGACATGGGGGACAGGTGGCCAAGGGGATATGGGGACATGTGGGATATGGGGGACATGGGGGACTGGGGGATATGGGGGATATGGGGGATATGGGGGACATGGGGACATGGGGACATGGGGGATATGGGGGATATGGGGACATGGGGACATGGGGGATATGGGGACATGGGGACATGGGGACATGGGGACATGGGGGATATGGGGGATATGGGGGACATGGGGAATATGGGGGACATGGGGGATGAGGGGACATGGGGACATGGGGGATATGGGGACATGGGGACATGGGGACATGGGGGACGAGGGGACATGGGGGTCACAGGGACAAGGGGACACGTTGCCATGGGGACACGGGGACACGGGGGGGACAACGGGTCGTTGGGGCAGAGGTGGGCGAGCCTGTGGGGGACACAACCGCTGTCCCCCACTGTCCCCGTGTCCCCACGGTGTCCCCTCGTCCTCCCGCACGCCCCGCCCCCTCGAGGCCCCGCCCCCTCATTCCCCCACCCACCGCTCTGCCCATGGGCTGCTCCGCAAGCCCATTGGCTGCCTCCGCCGTCACTCCGCGCCGCGCCTCCGCATCCCATTGGCTGCGCCGCCCTCAGGCTTTCCCGTTGCCGCAGAAACTGGGCGGGGCGACGAAAGGGGGACCGCCGGGTCCTGATTGGCTACTTGCCACACCCGCGCGGCGCCGATTGGCTGCGGCGCGGGGCCCGCCCGCCAGGTGAAACGCGTGGGTCACGTGGGGGGAGCGGGCGGGCGGCCGGCGGGAGCGGCGGCGGAGGAGCGGCGGCCATGAAGCACTACGAGGTGAGGCGGCCCGCCCGCCCCGGCCCGGCCCCGCCACCGGCTCCTCCTCCCGGCCCGGCTCGCTTGGCCCCGCTCTGCTCCCCGCGGGCCGCCGCCATCCTGCCGCGCATGCGTGCGGGGCCGCCGCTGGGTGGGGGGGGGGGTGTGGGGGGGAGGTGGTTTCTCGGTGTGCGCATGCGCAGCAGCGGGGCCACGCCTTCGGGGGCGGGGCCTGGGCTTTCCGGAACGGCCCGATCACGTTCGGTGGGGCTCGGGCTCGTTCGGAACGTCCCGATCACGTTCGGCGGGGTTCGGAACGGCCCGATCCGGCTCGGCGGGGCTCGGGCTCGGTCGGAACTTCCCGATCCCGTTCGGCGGGGCTCGGGCTGGTTCGGAACTTCCCGATCCCGTTCGGCGGGGCTCGGGCTGGTTCGGAACTTCCCGATCACGTTCGGCGGGGCTCGGGCTGGTTCGGAACGGCCCGATCCCGTTCGGCGGGGCTCGGGCACAGCCCGATCCGGCTCGGCGGGGTTCGGGCAGGTTCGGAACGGCCCGAACCGGTTCGGCGGGGCCCGGCCGCCCCCTCGGGCTCACCCCGCCGTGCCGGAGCCCGTCCCGGCCGCCCCGCCCACACCGGCGCGGGGTGACGTCACGGAAACGATGACGTCACCGGGCGTGGCACCGCCCACGGCGGGCTGGGGGAGGGGGTGACACCCCCGGGGTCGCTTCAGGGGGGTCCCCGTGTCCCCCCTTGTCCCGCTTTATCCCCCCCTTATCCCCTAATGTCCCCCCCATAGTGTTCCCCCCCCCCCCCATAGTGTGGTGTGTCCCCCCCATATTGTCCCCCCCCGCCCATAGTGTGGTGTGTCCCCCCATATTGTCCCCCCCCCATAGTGTGGTGTGTCCCCCCCATATTGTCCCCCCCACCCATGGTGTGGTGTGTCCCCCCCCATATTGTCCCCCCCGCCCATAGTGTGGTGTGTCCCCCCCATATTGTCCCCCCCGCCCATAGTGTGGTGTGTCCCCCCATATTGTCCCCCCCACCCATGGTGTGGTGTGTCCCCCCATATTGTGTCCCCCCCCCCCCCCATAGTGTGGTGTGTCCCCCTATATTGTCCCCCCCCCCCCATAGTGTGGTGTGTCCCCCCCATATTGTCCCCCCCGCCCATGGTGTGGTGTGTCCCCCCCATATTGTCCCCCCCCCCATAGTGTGGTGTGTCCCCCCATATTGCCCCCCCGCCCATGGTGTGGTGTGTCCCCCCCATAGTGTCCCCCCCCGCCCATGATGTGGTGTGTCCCCCCATATTGTCCCCCCCGCCCATAGTGTGGTGTGTCCCCCCCATATTGTCCCCCCCATATTGCCCCCCCCGCCCATGGTGTGGTCTGTGTCCCCCATAGTGTCCCCCCCCCCCATAGTGTGGTGTGTCCCCCCATATTGTCCCCCCCCCCCATGGTGTGGTGTGTCCCCCCCATATAGTCCCCCCCCACCCATAGTGTGGTGTGTCCCCCCATATTGTCCCCCCCCCCCCATGGTGTGGTGTGTCCCCCCATATTGCCCCCCCCGCCCATGGTGTGGTCTGTGTCCCCCATAGTGTCCCCCCCCCCATAGTGTGGTGTGTCCCCCCATATTGTCCCCCCCCCCCCATGGTGTGGTGTGTCCCCCCCATATTGTCCCCCCCCCCCCCCATAGTGTGGTGTGTCCCCCCATATTGTCCCCCCCCCCCCATGGTGTGGTGTGTCCCCCCCATATTGTCCCCCCCCCCCCCCCATGGTGTGGTGTGTCCCCCCCATATTGTCCCCCCCCCCCCCATGGTGTGGTGTGTCCCCCCCCATATTGTTCCCCCCCCCCGCCATGGTGTGGTGTGTCCCCCCATATTGTCCCCCCCCCCACCATGGTGTGGTGTGTCCCCCTTATTGTCCCCCCCGCCCATGGTGTGGTGTGTCCCCCCCCATATTGTCCCCCCCCCCCATGGTGTGGTGTGTCCCCCCCATATTGTCCCCCCCCCCCATAGTGTGGTGTGTCCCCCCCATATTGTCCCCCCCACCATGGTGTCGTGTGTCCCCCTATATTGTCCCGTCCCCCCCATAGTGTGGTGTGTCCCCCCATATTGTTCCCCCCCCCCCATAGTGTGGTGTGTCCCCCCCATATTGTCCCCCCCGCCCATGGTGTGGTGTGTCCCCCCCATATTGTCCCCCCCCCCTCCATGGTGTGGTGTGTCCCCCCCATATTGTCCCCCCCCACTATGGTGTGGTGTGTCCCCCCATATTGTCCCCCCCCCATGGTGTGGTGTGTCCCCCCATATTGTGTCCCCCCCCCCCATGGTGTGGTGTGTCCCCCC
Organism: Columba guinea; assembly: GCA_032206185.1. Lineage (NCBI taxonomy): Eukaryota > Metazoa > Chordata > Aves > Columbiformes > Columbidae > Columba > Columba guinea. The sequence continues at coordinate 156,051 of JAVLUU010000591.1, read as the reverse complement.
CATATTGTCCCCCCCCGCCCATGGTGTGGTGTGTCCCCCCATATTGTCCCCCCCCGCCCATGGTGTGGTGTGTCCCCCCATATTGTCCCCCCCCCCCATGGTGTGGTGTGTCCCCCCATATTGTCCCCCCCCCCATAGTGTGGTGTGTCCCCCCCATATTGTCCCCCCCACCATGGTGTCGTGTGTCCCCCTATATTGTCCCGTCCCCCCCATAGTGTGGTGTGTCCCCCCATATTGTTCCCCCCCCCCCCCATAGTGTGGTGTGTCCCCCCCATATTGTCCCCCCCACCATGGTGTCGTGTGTCCCCCTATATTGTCCTGTCCCCCCCATAGTGTGGTGTGTCCCCCCCATATTGTTCCCCCCGCCCATGGTGTGGTGTGTCCCCCCCATATTGTCCCCCAACCCCCAAGGTGTGGTGTGTCCCCCCATATTGTCCCCCCCCCCCCATGGTGTGGTGTGTCCCCCCATATTGTCCCCCCCCCCCCATGGTGTGGTGTGTCCCCCCCATAGTGTCCCCCCCGCCCATGGTGTGGTGTGTCCCCCCCATATTGTCCCCCCCCCATAGTGTGGTGTGTCCCCCCCATATTGTCCCCCCCCCATGGTGTGGTGTGTCCCCCCCATATTGTCCCCCCCCCCATAGTGTGGTGTGTCCCCCCCATATTGTCCCCCCCCCATAGTGTGGTGTGTCCCCCCCATATTGTCCCCCCCCCATAGTGTGGTGTGTGTCCCCCATATTGTCCCCCCCCCCATAGTGTGGTGTGTCCCCCCCCATAGTGTCCCCCCATAGTGTCCCCCCATAGTGTCCCCACACCCACGGGTGACAGGTGTGTCCTGTCCCCCCACCCCGAGTGGCAGTGGGAGGGGCCACAGGCGGATGTTTGTCATGTTTGTCATAGCTCAGCGGTGACAGCGACGGTGACAGCGACGGTGACACCGCGCACGGGACACGGCCCGGGGGGGGACGAGCCAAAATAAACCTCCCCCCCCGGGTGGTGTCACTGTCACCGTCCCGGCGGTGTCACTGTCACTGTCACTGTCACTGTCACGGCGCTCAGGGCTCCCTCAAACCCCCCGGTGGTGTCACTGTCACTGTTCCCTTCAGGGTGTCACAGGGTGACAATCCCATATCACAGGGTGACAGTTCCCTGTCCCATATCACTGGGTGACAGTTCCCTGTCCCCTTCAGGTTGTCACAGGGTGACAGTCCCATGTCACAGGGTGACAGTCCCATATCACAGCGTGACAGTCGCTGTCCCATATCACAGGGTGACAGTTTCCTGTCCCCTTCCGGGTGTCACAGGGTGACAGTCCCTGTCCTATATCACAGAGTGACAGTGCCATATCACAGGATGACAGTTCCCTGTCCCCTTCAGGGTGTCACAGAATGACAGTTCCCTGTTCCATATCACAGGGTGACAATCCCCTGTCCCCTCCAGGGTGTCACAGGGTGACAGTCCCCTGTCCTATACCACAGGGTGACAGTCCCCTGTCCCCTTCAGGGTGTACAGGGTGACAATCCCATATCACAGGGTGACAGTCCCATGTCACAGGGTGACAGTCCCCTGTCCTATATCACAGAGTGACAGTGCCATATCACAGGGTGACAGTCCCTGTCCCCTTCAGGGTGTCACAGGGTGACAGTCCCCTGTCGTATATCACAGGGTGACAGTTCCCTGTCCCATATCCCTGGGTGACAGTCCCCTGTCCCCTTCAGGGTGTCACAGGGTGACAGTCCCCTGTCCCATATCACAGGGTGACAGTTCCCTGTCCCCTTCAGGGTGTCACAGGGTGACAGTCCCCTGTCCCATATCACAGGGTGACAATCCCTGTCCCCTTCAGGTTGTCACAGGGTGACAGTCCCCTGTCCCATATCACAGGGTGACAGTTCCCTGTCCCCTTCAGGGTGTCACAGGGTGACAGTCCCCTGTCCCATATCACAGGGTGACAGTTCCCTGTCCCCTTCAGGGTGTCACAGGGTGACAGTCCCCTGTCCCATATCACAGGGTGACAATCCCTGTCCCCTTCAGGTTGTCACAGGGTGACAGTCCCCTGTCCCATATCACAGGGTGACAGTTCCCTGTCCCCTTCAGGGTGTCACAGGGTGACAGTCCCATGTCACAGGGTGACAGTCCCCTGTCCCATATCACAGGGTGGCAATCCCTGTCCCCTTCAGGTTGTCACAGGGTGACACTCCCCTGTCCCATATCACAGGGTGACAGTTCCCTGTCCCATATCCCTGGGTGACAGTCCCCTGTCCCCTTCAGGGTGTCACAGGGTGACAGTCCCCTGTCCCATATCACAGGGTGACAGTCCCCTGTCCCCTTCAGGGTGTCACAGGGTGACAGTCCCATGTCACAGGGTGACAGTCCCCTGTCCTATATCACACAATGACAGTGCCATATCATAGGGTGACAGTCCCCTGTCCCATGTCACAGGGCGACAGTCCCCCGTCACAGCGTGACATTCCCATATCACAGTCTGACAGTCCCTGTCCCCATCCCCCTCTCTCCGGGTGACGCACACCCGTCCCCCCCCCGGTGACATTGAGCCGCGTGGCCTCTTCCCGTCCCATCCCCTCCCTCGTGCCACCGACGCCCTCGGGGACACCCTTGGGGACACCCTTGGGGACACCCTTGGGGACACCCTTGGGGACACCCATGGGGTCCATCCTCACCTGCGCCGCGTCCCCTCCGTCCCCGTGTCCCCCGGTCCCCAGCAACCCCGTCCCTCCCGTGGCCACCACCGGGGCCACCTCCGGGGCCACCTCCTTGGCCACCAGGGCCAAGAGCCACCCAAACCGTGGCGGGGAGGGGGGGGGGGGTGTGTTATATTTAGCAGCTCCTCAGCACCCTATCAAGTTTCGGCGTCCCCGCGCCATCCCCGGTGCCATGGAGGGCGCGGGGGTGTCGCGGGAGGGGACCCCCATGTCCCCCGCCCCCGTGTTGGCGTTGTGGCGTCGGGGCCCCCCCGCCAAAAAGCGTTACAAGGTGGTTTTGTTCTTCGAGGTGGAGATCCTGGACGCACGGACGCGGGAGAAGCTCTGCTTCCTCGATAAGGTACCGGGGACGTGGGGACGGGGGCGCGGGGTTGGGGACGGGGACGTCGAGGTGACACGGTGTGTGTGCCACCCCCCGCCCTGCAGGTGGAGCCCAATGCAACAGTCGCCGAGATCAAGAGTCTGTTCAACAAGGCCTGTACGTGGGGGGGGGGGTGGGGACACACGTGGTGGGTGGGGACGGGACGCTGGGACATGGGGACGCTGTCGTGGGGTGGTTGGGACCCTCGTCGTGACCAGGGACACGTCACAGGTCCATGGGGACCCACCGTGGGGTGATGGTGACCCTCATGGTGGGTGGGGATGTGTCAGTGGGACATGGGGACACTGTCGTGGGGTGGTTGGGACCCTCATTGTGACCAGGGACACGTCACAGGTCCATGGGGACCCGCCGTGGGGTGGTGGTGACCCTCATGGTGGGTGGGGATGCATTGGTGGGACATGGGGACCCTGTCACAGGGTGGTGGTGACCCTCATTGTGACCAGGGACATGTCACAGGGTCATGGGGACCCGCCGTGGGGTGGTGGTGACCCTCATGGTGGGTGGGGACGTGTCACAGGGCCATGGGGACCCTGTCACAGGGTGGTGGGGACCCTCATCACAACCAATATCGTGTCATGAGGACATCGTGGTCACCTGTGGGACCTGGCACAGGCCCTTGGGGACCCTCATTGTAGCTGGGGACCCTGTTGTGACAAGGGACGTGTCACAGGGTGCTGGGGAGTCTGTTGTCACCAAGGTCCTGTCACGGGGCCGTTGCTGTCCCCATTGTGACCATTGTGGGGCTACAGGGACCCCCTTTGTCACCAGGGCCCATTGTGGCACCGTGGGGACCCCCCTTGTCACTGGGGCCCCGTTGTGACACCATGGGGACCCCCCTTCTCCCCAGGTCCCACTGTGGCACCATGGGGACCCCCTTTGTCCCCAGGGCCCATTGTGACATCCTGGGGACCCCCCTTGTCACTGGGCCCCATTGTGACCCCATGGGGACCCCCTCTGTCACAGGGTCCCTGTTGTGACACCCTGGGGACCCCCTTGTCACTGGTCCCCATTGTGACATCCTGGGGACCCCCCTTCTCCCCATGGCCCATTGTGGCACCATGGGGACCCCCTTTGTCACAGGGTCCCCGTTGTGATATCCTGGGGGACCCCCCTTTGTCCCCATGGCCCATTGTGACACCCTGGGGATCCCCCTTGTCCCCAGGGCCCATTGTGACATCCTGGGGACCCCCCCTTGTCACTGGGCCCCATTGTGACCCCATGGGGATCCCCCTTGTCACAGGGTCCCTGTTGTGACACCCTGGGGACCCCCCTTTGTCCCCATGGCCCATTGTGACCCCATGGGGACCCCCCTTGTCCCCATGGCCCATTGTGACACCCTGGGGACCCCCCCTTGTCACAGGGTCCCCATTGTGACACCCTGGGGATCCCCCTTGTCCCCAGGTCTCATTGTGACATCCTGGGGGACCCCCCCTTTGTCCCCAGGGCCCATTGTGGCACCGTGGGGACCCCCTTGTCATTGGGGCCCCATTGTGACATCTTGGGGACCCCCCTTCTCCCCATGGCCCATTGTGACACCATGGGGACCCCCCTTGTCACTGGGCACCATTGTGACACCCTGGGGACCCCCCTTTGTCACTGGTCCCCATTGTGACATCCTGGGGATCCCCCTTGTCCCCAGGGCCCATTGTGACACCATGGGGACCCCCTTTGTCACTGGGGCCCATTGTGACATCCTGAGGACCCCCTTGTCCCCATGGCCCATTGTGGCACCATGGGGGCCCCCCTTTGTCCCCATGGCCCATTGTGACACCCTGGGGACCCCCCTTGTCACAGGGTCCCTGTTGTGACACCCTGGGGATCCCCCTTCTCCCCATGGCCCATTGTGACACCATGGGGACCCCCCCTTGTCCCCAGGGCCCATTGTGGCACCATGGGGGCCCCCCTTTGTCCCCATGGCCCATTGTGACACCCTGGGGATACCCCCTTGTCACAGAGTCCCTGTTGTGACACCATGGGGACCCCCCCTTGTCCCCAGGGCCCATTGTGACACCATGGGGACCCCCTTTATCCCCAGGTGCCATTGTGACATCCTGGGGACCCCCGCTTTGTCCCCAGGGCCCATTGTGACATCCTGGGGACCCCCTTTGTCCCCTGGGCTCATTGGGACATCCTGGGGACCCCCCTTTGTCACAGGGTCCCCATTGTGACACCATGGGGACCCCCCCTTGTCCCCAGGGCCCATTGTGACACCCTGGTGACCCCCTTGTCCCCCCCGTGTCCGTGTCCCCGCGGTGCCACCGACCCTGTCCCCTGTGTCCCGCAGATCCGCAGTGGTACCCGGCCCGGCAGTCCCTGCGCCTGGACCCCAGTGAGTGTCCCCATGTGTCCCCACGTGTCCCCAGGTGTCCCCAGGTGTCCCCGCAGTGTCCCTGCTGTCCCTGGGTGTCCCTGCTGTCCCCACTGTCCCCACTCTCCCTGGTGTCCCCACTGTCCCCGGTGTCCCAGGTGTCCTCGCTGTCCTCAGTGTCCCCATTGTCCCCACTGTCCCTGGGTGTCCCCACTGTCCCTGCTCTCCCCAGTGTCCCCACTGTCCCCACTCTCCCCGCTGTCCCCGGGTGTCCCCAGTGTCCCCGGTGTTCCCAGTGTCCCCACTGTCCCTGGGTGTCCCCGCTGTCCCTGGGTGTCCCCGGTGTCCCCACTGTCCCCACCGTCCCTGGGTGTCCCCACTGTCCCTGGGTGTCCCCACTGTCCCTGGGTGTCCCCGGTGTCCCCACTGTCCCTGGGTGTCCCCGGTGTCCCCGGTGTCCCCACTGTCCCCACTGTCCCTGGGTGTCCCCACTGTCCCTGGGTGTCCCCGGTGTCCCCGGTGTCCCCACTGTCCCCACTGTCCCTGGGTGTCCCCGGTGTCCCCAGTGTCCCCACTGTCCCTGGGTGTCCCCGGTGTCCCCAGTGTCCCCACTGTCCCTGGGTGTCCCCGCTGTCCCTGGGTGTCCCCGGTGTCCCCGCTGTCCCCGGTGTCCCCACTGTCCCCACTCTCCCCGCTGTCCCTGGGTGTCCCCGGTGGCCCCGGTGTCCCCAGTGTCCCCACTGTCCCTGGGTGTCCCCGCTGTCCCTGGGTGTCCCCGGTGTCCCCGGTGTCCCCACTGTCCCCACCGTCCCTGGGTGTCCCCACTGTCCCTGGGTGTCCCCAGTGTCCCCACTCTCCCCGCTGTCCCTGGGTGTCCCTGGGTGTCCCTGGTTGTCCCCAGTGTCCCCGGGTGTCCCCACTGTCCCCACTCTCCCCAGTGTCCCGGGTGTCCTTGCTGTCCTCGGTGTCCCCATTGTCCCCGCTGTCCCTGGGTATCCCCCCTTTCCCTGCTCTCCCCAGTGTCCCCAGTGTCCCTGGGTGTCCCCGCTGTCCACACTGTCCCTTGTGTCCCCACTGTCCCTGGTGTCCCTGGTTGTCCCCACTGTCCCTGGGTGTCCCCACTGTCCCTGGTGTCCCCGCTGTCCCTGGTGTCCCCGCTGTCCCTGGTGTCCCTGGTTGTCCCCACTGTCCCAAGATGTCCCCACTGTCCCCGGGTGTCCCCGCTGTCCCCACTGTCCCCACTGTCCCCAGTGTCTCTGCTCTCCCCACTCTCCCTGCTGTCCCTGCTGTCCCCGGGTGTCCCCGCTGTCCCTGCTGTCCCCGGGAGTCCCTGGTGTCCCTGCTGTCCCCGCTGTCCCTGGGTGTCCCCGGTGTCCCCACTGTCCCCGGGTGTCCCCGGTGTCCCCAGTGTCCCCACTGTCCCTGGGTGTCCCCGGTGTCCCCACTGTCCCCGGGTGTCCCCGGTGGCCCCGGTGTCCCCAGTGTCCCCACTGTCCCTGGGTGTCCCCACTGTCCCTGGGTGTCCCCGGTGTCCCCACTGTCCCCACCGTCCCTGGGTGTCCCCACTGTCCCTGGGTGTCCCCGCTGTCCCTGGGTGTCCCCGCTGTCCCCGGTGTCCCCACTGTCCCTGCTCTCCCCACTGTCCCCACTCTCCCCGCTGTCCCTGGGTGTCCCCGGTGTCCCCACTGTCCCCGGGTGTCCCCGGTGGCCCCGGTGTCCCCAGTGTCCCCACCGTCCCTGGGTGTCCCCACTGTCCCCGGTGTCCCCGGTGTCCCCATGTCCCTGTCCCCAGAGGGCCGCTCCCTGCGTGACGAGGACGTGCTGCAGACGCTCCCCGTGGGCACCACGGCCACCTTCTACTTCCGGGACCTGGGCGCCCAGATCAGCTGGGTCACGGTCAGTCCGTCCGTCCCTCTGTCCCCGTGTCCGTCCCTCTGTCCTGTCCCCGTGTCCATCCCTCTGTCCCCATGTCAGTCCTTCTGTCCCTTCGTCTATCCATGCGTCCCTCTGTCCCCATGTCAGTCCTTCTGTCCCCATGTCCGTCCCTCTGTCTCCATGTCCATCCCTCTGTCCCCGTGTCCGTCCCTCTGTCCGTCCCTCTGTCCTGTCCCCGTGTCCCTCACTCTGTCCCCATGTCAGTCCTTCTGTCCCCATGTCCGTCCCTCTGTCCCCGTGTCCGTCCCTCTGTCCCCGTGTCCCTCGCTCTGTCCCCATGTCAGTCCTTCTGTCCCTTCGTCTATCCATGCGTCCCTCTGTCCCCATGTCAGTCCTTCTGTCCCCATGTCCGTCCCTCTGTCTCCATGTCCATCCCTCTGTCCCCGTGTCCGTCCCTCTGTCCCCGTGTCCGTCCCTCTGTCCCTGTGTCCGTCCCTCTGTCCTGTCCCCGTGTCCCTCGCTCTGTCCCCATGTCAGTCTTTCTGTCCCTTCGTCTGTCTATCCATGCGTCCCTCTGTCCCCATGTCTGTCCCTCTGTCCCTGTGTCCCTCACTCTGTCCCCATGTCAGTCCTTCTGTCTCCATGTCCATCCCTCTGTCCCCGTGTCCGTCCCTCTGTCCTGTCCCCGTGTCCCTCACTCTGTCCCCATGTCAGTCCTTCTGTCTCCATGTCCATCCCTCTGTCCCCGTGTCCGTCCCTCTGTCCTGTCCCCGTGTCCATCCCTCTGTCCCCATGTCAGTCCTTCTGTCCCTTCGTCTATCCATGCGTCCCTCTGTCCCCGTGTCCGTCCCTCTGTCCCTGTGTCCCTCGCTCTGTCCCCATGTCAGTCCTTCTGTCCCCATGTCCGTCCCTCTGTCTCCATGTCCATCCCTCTGTCCCTGTGTCCCTCGCTCTGTCCCCATGTCCGTCCCTCTGTCTCCATGTCCATCCCTCTGTCCCCGTGTCCGTCCCTCTGTCCCCGTGTCCGTCCCTCTGTCCCTGTGTCCGTCCCTCTGTCCTGTCCCCGTGTCCCTCACTCTGTCCCCATGTCAGTCCTTCTGTCCCTTCGTCTGTCTATCCATGCGTCCCTCTGTCCCCATGTCCGTCCCTCTGTCCCTGTGTCCCTCGCTCTGTCCCTTTGTCTGTCTGTCCGTCCATCCCTCTGTCCCTGTGTCCATCCCTCTGTCCCTTCGTCTGTCTGTCCGTCCATCCCTCTGTCCCCGTGTCCGTCCCTCTATCCCTTCGTCTGTCTGTCCCTCCCTCTGTCCCTTCGTCTGTCCATCCATCCGTCCCTCTGTCCCTTTGTCTGTCTGTCCCTCCCTCCCTCTGTCCCTGTGTCCGTCCCTCTGTCCCCATGTCTGTCCCTCTGTCCCTCCGTCTGTCTGTCCCTCTCCCCCCTGTCACCTCTGCGCTCTGTCCAGCCATCTGTCCCTCAGCTGGGCCCTCCGGTGTCCCCGCGTCCCTCTGTCTGTCCCTGCAACCCTCTGTCTGTCCTTGTGTCCCCCATGTCCCTCGTGTCTCCCCAGTGTCCCCAATGTCCCCATGTCCCCTGTGTCCCCCCATGTCCCCAGTGTCCCCATGTCCCCCCAATGTCCCCAGTGTCCCCCTGTCCCCAGTGTCCCCCATGTCCCCAGTGTCCCCCCAATGTCCTCAGTGTCGCCCTGTCCCCAGTGTCCCCCCAATGTCCTCAGTGTCCCCCTGTCCCCAGTGTCCCCCATGTCCCCACTGTCCCCCCAATGTCCTCAGTGTCCCCCTGTCCCCAGTGTCCCCCCTGTCCCCAGTGTCCCCCCAATGTCCCCAGTGTCCCCCTGTCCCCAGTGTCCCCCATGTCCCCTGTGTCCCCCCAATGTCCCCAGTGTCCCCCATGTCCCTCGTGTCTCCCCGATCTCCCCAATGTCCCGCATGTCCCCAGTGTCCCCCTGTCCCCAGTGTCCCCCATGTCCCTTGTGTCTCCCCAATGTCCCCATGTCCCCTGTGTCCTGTGTCCCCCATGTCCCCAGTGTCCCCCCTGTCCCCACGTCCCCCATGTGCCTTGTGTCCCCATGTGCCTTGTGTCCCCATGTCCCCTGTGTCCCCATGTCCCCTGTGTATCCTATGTCCCCCTGTCCCCCCAGTGTCCCCCCATCCCCAGTTTCCCCATGTCTTCCCAATGTCCCCAGTGTCCCCATGTCCCACAATGTCCCCAGTGTTCCCCATGTCCCCTGTGTCCCCCCCATGTCCCCAGTGTCCCCCTGTCCCCATGTCCCCCATGTCCCTTGTGTCTCCCCAATGTCTCCATGTCCCCTGTGTCCCCCATGTCCCCCGTGTCCCCTGTGTCCCCTATGTCCCCCTGGCCCCCCAGTGCCCCCCATCCCCCAGTGTCCCCATGTCTCCCCAATGTTCCCAATGTCCCCATGTCCCGTGTCCCCATGTCCCCCCAATGTCCCCAATGTCCCCCTGTCCCCAGTGTCCCCCGCCTCCAGTGTCCCCTTGTCCCCCCAGTGTCCCCCCATCCCCAGTGTCGCCCTGTCCCCAGTGTCCCCATGTCCCACAATGTCCCCAGTGTTCCCCATGTCCCCTGTGTCCCCGCCATGTCCCCAGTGTCCCCCTGTCTCCAATATCCCCATGTGCCCCCAATGTCCCTTGTGTCACCCCAATGTCCCCAGTGTCCCCATGTCCCTCTGTCGCTCACCCCCCCGTCCGTCCGTCCGTCCGTCCGTCCGTCCGCAGGTGTTCCTGACGGAGTACGCGGGGCCGTTGCTCATCTACCTGCTCTTCTACTTCCGCGTCCCCTTCCTGTACGGGCCGCGCTACGACTTCACGGCCAGCCGGCACCACGTGGTGCAGTGAGTGACATGGGGACATTGGGGACATTGGGGACATGGGGGACATTGGGGGCATTGGGGGCAATGGGGGCAATGGGGGCATTGGGGGCAATGGGGACATGGGGGGCAATGGGGGCATTGGGGGCAATGGGGACATGGGGGGCAATGGGGGCAATGGGGGCATTGGGGACATGGGGGACATTGGGGGCAATGGGGGCAATGGGGGCATTGGGGGCAATGGGGGCAATGGGGGCATTGGGGGCAATGGGGACATGGGGGGCAATGGGGGCAATGGGGGCATTGGGGGCAATGGGGACATGGGGGGCAATGGGGGCAATGGGGGCATTGGGGGCAATGGGGACATGGGGGGCAATGGGGGCATTGGGGGCAATGGGGGCATTGGGGGCAATGGGGACATGGGGGGCAATGGGGGCAATGGGGGCATTGGGGGCAATGGGGGCAATGGGGGCATTGGGGGCAATGGGGACATGGGGGGCAATGGGGGCAATGGGGGCATTGGGGGCAATGGGGGCAATGGGGGCATTGGGGGCAATGGGGGCAATGGGGGAATTGGGGGCAATGGGGACATGGGGGGCAATGGGGGCATTGGGGGCATTGGGGGCAATGGGGGCAATGGGGGCATTGGGGGCAATGGGGACATGGGGGGCAATGGGGGCAATGGGGGCATTGGGGGCAATGGGGACATGGGGGGCATTGGGGGCAATGGGGACATGGGGGGCATTGGGAGCATTGGGGACATTGGGAGGACGCAGGGAACATTGGGGCATTGGGGACATGGGGGACATTGGGGACATTGGGGGCATTGGGGACATTGGGGACATTGGGAGGACGCAGGGAACAATGGGGCATTGGGGACATGGGGGACATTGGGGACATTGGGGGCATTGGGGACATTGGGGACATTGGGAGGACGCAGGGAACATTGGGGCATTGGGGACATGGGGGACATTGGGGGCATTGGGAACATTGGGGGCATTGGGGACATTGGGAGGACGCAGGGAACAATGGGGCATTGGGGACATGGGGGACATTGGGGACATTGGGGACATTGGGGGCATTGGGGACATTGGGAGGACGCAGGGAACATTGGGGCATTGGGGACATGGGGGACATTGGGGGCATTGGGAACATTGGGGGCATTGGGGACATTGGGAGGACGCAGGGAACAATGGGGCATTGGGGACATGGGGGACATTGGGGACATTGGGGGCATTGGGGACATTGGGGACATTGGGAGGACGCAGGGAACATTGGGGCATTGGGGACATGGGGGACATTGGGGACATTGGGGGCATTGGGGACATTGAGGACAGTGGGGGCATTGCGGACATGGGGGACATTGGGGGCAATGGGGGCAATGGGGGCATTGGGGGCAATGGGGACATGGGGGGCAATGGGGGAAATGGGGGCATTGGGGGCAATGGGGACATGGGGGGCATTGGGGACATTGGGGACATTGGGAGGACGCAGGGAACATTGGGGCATTGGGGAAATGGGGGACATTGGGGGCATTGGGGACATGGGGGGCATTGGGGGCAATGGGGGCAATGGGGGCATTGGGGGCAATGGGGACATGGGGGGCAATGGGGACATTGGGGACAATGGAGGCATTGGGGGACATTGGGGACAATGGGGGCATTGGGGATATTGGGGACATGGGGGACATGGGGAACACTGGGGGCAATGGAGGCATTGGGGGCAATGGGGACATGGGGGGCACTGGGGACATTGGGGACATTGGGGACATTGGGAGGACGCAGGGAACATTGGGGCATTGGGGACATGGGGGACATTGGGGGCATTGGGGACATTGGGGACAATGGGGGCATTGGGGGACATTGGGGACACTGGGGGCATTGGGGACATGGGGGACATTGGGGGCAATGGGGGCAATGGGGGCATTGGGGGCAATGGGGACATGGGGGGCAATGGGAGCAATGGGGGCATTAGGGGCAATGGGGACATGGGGGGCATTGGGGACATTGGGGACATTGGGAGGACGCAGGGAACACTGGGGCATTGGGGACATGGGGGACATTGGGGACATTGGGGGCATTGGGGACATTGGGGACATTGGAGACATTGGGAGGACGCAGGGAACACTGGGGCATTGGGGACATGGGGGACATTGGGGACATTGGGGGCATTGGGGACATTGGGAGGACGCAGGGAACACTGGGGCATTGGGGACATGGGGGACATTGGGGGCATTGGGGGCATTGGGGACATTGGGGACAATGGGGGCATTGGGGGACATTGGGGACAATGGGGGCATTGGGGACATTGGGGACATGGGGGACATGGGGGACATTGGGGGCATTGGGGGCATTGGGGACATTGGGGACAATGGGGGCATTGGGGGACATTGGGGACAATGGGAGCACTGGGGGCATTGGGGACATTGGGGACATTGGGGGCATTGGGGGCAATGGGGGCATTGGGGGCATTGGGGACATTGGGAGGACGCAGGGAACACGGGGACATTGGGGCATTGGGGACACTGGGGACATTGGGGGCATTGGGGACATTGGGGACAATGGGGGCATTGGGGGCAATGGGGGCATTGGGGGCAATGGGGGCATGGGGGGCATTGGGAGCACTGGGGACATTGGGGACATTGGGAGGATGCAGGGAACATGGGGACATTGGGGCATTGGGGACATGGGGGACATTGGGGACATTGGGGGCATTGGGGACATTGGGGGCATTGGGGACATTGGGAGGACACAGGGAACAATGGGGCATTGGGGACATGGGGGACATTGGGGACATTGGGGGCATTGGGGACATTGGGAACATTGGGAGGACGCAGGGAACATTGGGGCATTGGGGACATGGGGGACATTGGGGACATTGGGGGCATTGGGGACATTGGGAGGACGCAGGGAACATTGGGGCATTGGGGACATGGGGGACATTGGGGACATTGGGGGCATTGGGGACATTGGGAGGACGCAGGGAACATTGGGGCATTGGGGACATGGGGGACATTGGGGACATTGGGGGCATTGGGGGCATTGGGGACATTGGGGACAATGGGGGCATTGGGGGACATTGGGGACAATGGGGGCATTGGGGACATTGGGGACATGGGGGACATGGGGAACATTGGGGGCAATGGAGGCATTGGGGGCAATGGGGACATGGGGGGCATTGGGGGCACTGGGGGCATTGGGGACATTGGGGACATTGGGGGCATTGGGGACATTGGAAGGACGCAGGGAACATTGGGGCATTGGGGACATGGGGGACATTGGGGACATTGGGGGCATTGGGGACATTGGGAGGACGCAGGGAACACTGGGGCATTGGGGACATTGGGGACATTGGGGACATTGGGGGCATTGGGGACATTGGGAGGACGCAGGGAACATTGGGGCATTGGGGACATGGGGGACATTGGGGACATTGGGGGCATTGGGGACATTGGGGGCATTGGGGACATTGGGGACAATGGGGGGCATTGGGGGCATTGGGGGACATTGGGGACAATGGGGGCATTGGGGACACTGGGGGCATTGGGGACATTGGGGACAATGGGGGCAATGGGGGCATTGGGGGCAATGGGGACATGGGGGGCAATGGGGGCATTGGGGGCAATGGGGACATGGGGGGCATTGGGAGCATTGGGGACATTGGGAGGACGCAGGGAACATGGGGACATTGGGGCATTGGGGACATGGGGGACACTGGGGGCATTGGGGACATGGGGGACATTGGGGGCAATGGGGGCATTGGGGGCAATGGGGACATGGGGGGCATTGGGGACATTGGGGACATTGGGAGGACGCAGGGAACACTGGGGCATTGGGGACATGGGGGACATTGGGGACATTGGGGACATTGGGGGCATTGGGGACATTGGGAGGACGCAGGGAACATTGGGGCATTGGGGACATGGGGGACATTGGGGACATTGGGGGCATTGGGGACATTGGGGGCATTGGGGACATTGGGAGGACGCAGGGAACAATGGGGCATTGGGGACATGGGGGACATTGGGGACATTGGGGGCATTGGGGACATTGGGGACATTGGGAGGACGCAGGGAACATTGGGGACATGGGGGACATGGGGAACATTGGGGGCAATGGAGGCATTGGGGGCAATGGGGACATGGGGGGCATTGGGAGCACTGGGGGCATTGGGGACATTGGGGACATTGGGGGCATTGGGGACATTGGGAGGACGCAGGGAACATGGGGACATTGGGGCATTGGGGACATGGGGGACATTGGGGACATTGGGGGCATTGGGGACATTGGGGACAATGGGGGCGTTGGGGATATTGGGAGCATTGGGGGCATTGGGGACATGGGGGACATGGGGAACATTGGGGGCAATGGGGAGATGGGGAACATTGGGGAGATTGAGGGCATTGGAGACATGGGGGACATTGGGGACACTGGGGACATTGGGGACATGGGGAACATTGGGGGCATTGGGGACTTGGGGACATGGGGACATTGGGGACATTGGGGGACAGGGGAACCTGTACAGGCTGCTCTACGACTTCACAGCCAGCCGGCACCACGTGGTGCAGTGAGTGACATGGGGACACTGGGGACATGGGGGACATTGGGGACATTGGCGGCATTGGGGACATGGGGGACATTGGGGGCATTGGGGGCAATGGGGGCATTGGGGATATTTCGGACACTGGGGACATGGGGGCATTGGGGACATTGGGGGACACAGGGGACATGGGGACACAGAGACATGGAGGACGTTGGGGACATTGGAGGCATTGGGTACACTGGGGACGTTGCGGGACATGGGGACACTGGGGACATTGGGGAGACACGAGGGACATGGGGACACTGGGAACAGGGGGACACAGGGGACATTGGGGGGACACTGGGGATATTGGGGGGACAGGGAGGACACAGGGGACACTGGGAACATGGGGATGGGGGGACGTGGGGGACACAGGGGCCACTGGGGGCTACAGGGGCCACTGGGGGGACTCTGGGGACAGGAAGACACTGGGGACATTGGGGAGACACTGGGGACATTGGGGAGACACAGGGGACAGGGGGACACTGGGGACATTTGGGGGACATGGGGACACAGGGGCCACTGGGGGGACACAGGGGACAGGGGGACACTGGGGACATTGGGGAGACACGAGGGACATGGGGACACTGGGGACAGGGGGACACTGGGGACATTTGGGGGACATGGGGACACAGGGGCCACTGGGGGGACACAGGGGACAGGGGGACACTGGGGACATTGGGGAGACACTGGGGACATGGGGACACTGGGGACAGGGGGACACAGGGGACATTGCGGGGGACACTGGGGATATTGGGGGGGACAGGGAGGACACAGGGGCCACTGGGGGGACACAGGGGACAGGGGGACACTGGGGACATTGGGGAGACACTGGGGACACAGGGGACATTGGGGGGACACAGGGGACAGGGGGACACTGGGGACATTGGGGAGACACGAGGGACATGGGGACACTGGGGACAGTGGGACACTGGGGACATTGGGGGGACAGTGGGAACACAGGGGCCACTGGGGGGACACAGGGGACAGGGGGACACTGGGGACATTGGGGGGACATGGGGACAGGGGGGGACACCCCCAATCACACAGTCCCGCAGCCCCAGGGACAGCAGTGGGGACAGCGGGCGGGGGGTGTCACCCCCCAGCATGTCCCTGTGTCCCCATGTCCCCCCCGGACCAGGGGACACCAACCAGTGCGGCTGGGGACAGCGGGACATGAGGGCGCTGGGGTTGTGTCCCTGTGTCCACATGTCCCTCCATGTCCCCCCCGTGTCCCCATGTCCCCCTGTGTGTCCCCATGTCCCCGTGTCCCCATGTCCCCCTGTGTGTCCCCATGTCCCCGTGTCCTCCCATGTCCCCCCTGTGTGTCCCGGTGTCCCCATATCCCCCCTGTGTCCCCATGTCCCCCCTGTGTCCCCCCCATGTCCACCCGCATCCCCATGTCCCCCTGTGTCCCTGTGTTCCCATGTCCCCCCCTTGTCCCCATGTCCCCCCATGTCCCCCCATGTCCCCCCTGTGTCCCCATGTCCTCCTTTGTCCCCATGTCCCCCTGTGTCCACATGTCCCCTCGTGTCCCCGTGTCCCCCCATGTCCCTGTGTCCCCATGTCCCGCCATGTCCCGACGTCCCCCCCATGTCCCCATGTCCCCCTGTGTCCCCCCATGTCCCCATGTCCCCCCCTATCCCCATGTTTCCATGTCCCCCTGTGTCCCCCCCATGTCCCCCTGTGTCCCCATGTCCCCCTGTGTCCCCCCATGTCCCCATGTCCCCCCCTATCCCCATGTTCCCATGTCCCCCTGTGTCCCCCCATGTCCCTGTGTCCCCATGTCCCCCCATGTCCCGATGTCCCCCCATGTCCCCCTGTGTCCCCATGTCCCCATGTCCCCCTGTGTCCCCCCATGTCCCCATGTCCCTGTGTGGCCATGTCCCCCCATGTCCCCCCTATCCCCATGTTTCCATGTCCCCCTGTGTCCCCCCATGTCCCTTTGTCCCCATGTCCCCCCCATGTCCCGATGTCCCCCCATGTCCCCATGTCCCCCTGTGTCCCCATGTCCCGATGTCCCCCCCATGTCTCCATGTCCCCATGTCCCCCCATGTCCCCATGTCCCCCCATGTCCCCCCTATCCCCATGTTTCCATGTCCCCCTGTGTCCCCCCCATGTCCCTTTGTCCCCATGTCCCCCCATGTCCCCCTGTGTCCCCATGTCCCCATGTCCCCCTGTGTCCCCCCATGTCCCCCCTATCCCCATGTTTCCATGTCCCCCTGTGTCCCCCCCATGTCCCTTTGTCCCCATGTCCCCCCATGTCCCGATGTCCCCCCTGTGTCCCCATGTCCCCCTTTGTCCCCATGTCCCCCTATGTCCCCATGTCCCCCCTGTGTCCCCATGTCCCCCTTTGTCCCCATGTCCCCCTATGTCCCCATGTCCCCCCTGTGTCCCCATGTCCCCCTTTGTCCCCATGTCCCCTCATGCCCCCATGTCCCCCCATGTCCCCATGTCCCCCCGTGTCCCCATGTCCCCCTTTGTCCCCATGTCCCTCTGTGTCCCCATGTCCCCTCATGTCCCCCCGTGTCCCCATGTCCCCCCGTGTCCCCATGTCCCCCCATGTACCCCCATGTCCCTGTGTCCCCATGTGCCCATGTCCTTATGTCCCTATGTCCCCGTGTCCCCAGCCTGGCCTGCGCTTGTCACTCGTTCCACTACGTCAAGCGGCTCCTGGAGACGCTGTTCGTGCACCGGTTCTCGCACGGGACCATGCCGCTGCGCAACATCTTCAAGGTGACACCGCGACACCCCGCGTCACCCGGGAACCGCCTGTGCCGTCCGGCTGTCCCCGGCTGTCCCCAATGTGTCCCCCACCGTGTCCCCACAGAACTGCACCTACTACTGGGGCTTCGCTGCCTGGATGGCGTATTATATCAACCACCCGCTCTACACCCCCCCCCGGTGAGTGTCACCGTCACTGTCACCGTCACTGTCACCCTCTGTCCCCTGTCACATCAACCACCCGCTCTACACCCCCCATGAGTGTCACTGTCACCGTCACTGTCACCCCGTGACATCAACCACCCACTGTACACCACCCCCGGTGAGTGTCACCGTCACTGTCACCGTCACTGTCACCCTCTGTCCCCTGTCACATCAACCACCCGCTCTACACCCCCCATGAGTGTCACTGTCACCGTCACTGTCACCCCCGTGACATCAACCACCCACTGTACACCACCCCCGGTGAGTGTCACCGTCACTGTCACCGTCACTGTCACCCTCTGTCCCCTGTCACATCAACCACCCGCTCTACACCCCCCCTGGTGAGTGTCACTGTCACTGTCACCATCACTGTCACCCCCTGTCCCCTGTCACATCAACCACCTGTTCTACACCCCCCATGAGTGTCACTGTCACGCCGTCATATCAACCACCAACTGTACACCACCCTTGGTGAGTGTCACCGTCACTGTCACTGTCACCATCACCCCGTCACATCAACCACCCGCTCTACACCCCCCATGAGTGTCACCGTCACTGTCACTCCGTCACATCAACCACCCACTGTACACCACCCCCAGTGAGTGTCACTGTCACCATCACTGTCACCCCCCTGTCACATCAAGCACCTGCTCTACACCCCCCCCGGGAGTGTCACCGTCACTGTCACTGTCACCGTCACTGTCATCCCCATGTGTCCCCATGTGTCCCCATGTCTCTGGGGACATGGTGGGGGTGTCACCGTCCCTGACCCCCCCGTGTCCCCATGTGTCCCCATGTGTCCCCATGTCCCTGGGGACACCCAGGGGTGTCACCGTCCCTGACCCCCCCGTGTCCCCATGTGTCCCCATGTGTCCCCACGTCCCTGGGGACACAGTGGGGGTGTCACCATCCCTGACCCCCCCGTGTCCCCATGTGTCCCCATGTGTCCCCATGTCCCTGGGGACACCCAGGGGTGTCACCGTCCCTGACCCCCCCGTGTCCCCATGTGTCCCCATGTGTCCCCATGTCCCTGCGGACACGGTGGGGGTGTCACCGTCCCTGACCCCCCCGTGTCCCCATGTGTCCCCATGTGTCCCCATGTCCCTGGGGACACAGTGGGGGTGTCACCATCCCTGACCCCCCCCGTGTCCCCATGTGTCCCCATGTGTCCCCATGACCCTGGGGACACCGCAGGGGTGTCACCATCCCTGACCCCCCCATGTCCCCATATGTCCCCATGTGTCCCCATGTCCCTGGGGACACAGTGGGGGTGTCACCGTCCCTGACCCCCCCATGTCCCCATGTGTCCCCATGTGTCCCCATGTCCCTGGGGACACGGTGGGGGTGTCACCGTCCCTGACCCCCCCGTGTCCCCATGTGTCCCCATGTGTCCCCATGTCCCTGGGGACACAGTGGGGGTGTCACCGTCCCTGACCCCCCCCGTGTCCCCATGTGTCCCCATGTGTCCCCATGTCCCTGGGGACACCCAGGGGTGTCACCATCCCTGACCCCCCCGTGTCCCCATGTGTCCCCATGTGTCCCCATGTCCCTGGGGACACAGTGGGGGTGTCACCGTCCCTGACCCCCCCCGTGTCCCCATGTGTCCCCATGTGTCCCCATGTCCCTGGGGACACCCAGGGGTGTCACCATCCCTGACCCCCCCGTGTCCCCATGTGTCCCCATGTGTCCCCATGTCCCTGGGGACACCGCGGGGGTGTCACCGTCCCTGACCCCCCCGTGTCCCCATGTGTCCCCATGTGTCCCCATGTCCCTGGGGACACAGTGGGGGTGTCACCGTCCCTGACCCCCCCGTGTCCCCATGTGTCCCCATGTGTCCCCATGTCCCTGGGGACACCCAGGGGTGTCACCGTCCCTGACCCCCCCATGTCCCCATGTGTCCCGATGTGTCCCCATGTCCCTGGGGACACCCAGGGGTGTCACCATCCCTGACCCCCCCGTGTCCCCATGTATCCCCATGTGTCCCCATGTCCCTGGGGACACGGTGGGGGTGTCACCATCCCTGACCCCCCCCGTGTCCCCATGTGTCCCCATGTCCCTGGGGACACGGTGGGGGTGTCACCATCCCTGACCCCCCCGTGTCCCCATGTGTCCCCATGTGTCCCCATGTCCCTGGGGACACGGTGGGGGTGTCACCGTCCCTGACCCCCCCGTGTCCCCCAGCCTATGGTGACGAGCAGGTGAAGCTGGCGCTGGCCGTCTTCCTGGTGGGTGCTGGGGGGCACATGGTTTGGGGGGGGGGGGGGGGCACATGGGTGCTAGGGGGGGCTGGGAGAGAGCAAGTGGGTGCTGGGGGGGTGGGGGAGGGCAGGTGGGTGGGGGGGGGGCACTGGGTGGGTGCTGGGGGGTTTGAGGGAGTCTGGGGTGGGTGCTGGGGGGGGAGGTGGGGGTGGGGGGGACCAGGTGGGTGGGTGGGGGGTGGGTGCTGGGGGGGTGGGGGGGAGGTGGGGGTGGGGCGTACCAGGTGGGTGCTGGGGGGTAGGGGGAGGTCTGGGTGGGTGCTGGGGGGGGGGGGGGAGGTGGGTGTGGGGGGCACTGGGTGGGTGCTGGTGGGGGGGAGGGGAAGGTGAGGGGGGGGGGGCCACCAGGTGGGTGCTGGGGGGGGCTCCGGGTGGGTGCTGCAGGGGTGGGGGGGGGGAGGTGGGGGTGGGGGGCACCAGGTGGGTGCTATGGGGTGGGGGGGGGGGGGGGGCACCAGGTGGGTGCTGGGGGGAGGTGGGGGGAAAGGTGGGTGTGGGGGGCACGAGGTGGGTGCTGGGGGGTGCTCCAGGTGGGTGCCGGGAGGGTGGGACACACCGGGTGGGTGCTGGGGGGTAGGGGGAGGTCTGGGTGGGTGCTGGGGGGGGGGGGAGGTGGGTGTGGGGGACACCGGGTGGGTGCTGGGGGGGGGGGTGGGGGGAAAGGTGGGTGTGGGGGGCACGAGGTGGGTGCTGGGGGGGGGCTCCAGGTGGGTGCCGGGGGGGTGGGACACACCAGGTGGGTGCTGGGGGGTAGGGGGAGGTCTGGGTGGGTGCTGGGGGGGGGGGAGGTGGGTGTGGGGGACACCGGGTGGGTGCTGGGGGGGGGGGTGGGGGGGGTCTGGGTGCCACCCACAGCTCAGGGACTCAAGGACCCCCCCCCCGTGTCCCCCCCACCCAGTTCTGCCAACTTGGCAACTTCTCCATCCACGTGGCCCTGAGGAACCTGCGCCCGGCGGGTGAGGGGACGGGGGACATGGGGACATGGGGGGACATGGGGGGACATGGGGATGTGGGGGGAAACAGGGTGACGTGGGGACATGGGAGACACAGGGATATGGAGACATAGGGACATGGGTGTCCCTGGGGTGTCCTATGGGTGTCCCTGAGGTGTCCTATGGGTGTCACACGGGTGTCCCTGGGGTGTCCTATGGTTGTCCATCGGTGTCCCATGGGTGTCCCATGTGTGTCACTGGGGTGTCCTATAGGTGTCCCTGGGTGTCCCACAGGTGTCCCATAGGGGTGTCCCATGTGTGTCACTGGGGTGTCCTACGGGTGTCCCAAGGGTGTCCCTGGGGTGTCACACAGGTGTCCCATAGGTGTCCCTGGGGTGTCCCTGGGGTGTCACACAAGTGTCCCTGGGGTGTCACACGGGTGTCACACAGGTGTCCCATGGGTGTCCCTGGGGTGTCCCTGGGTGTCACACAAGTGTCCCTGGGGTGTCACACGGGTGTCACACAGGTGTCCCATGGGTGTCCCTGGGGTGTCCCTGGGTGTCACACAAGTGTCTCTGGGGTGTCACACGGGTGTCACACGGGTGTCACACAGGTGTCCCATGGGTGTCCCTGGGGTGTCCCTGGGGTGTCACAAAAGTGTCCCTGGGGTGTCACACGGGTGTCACACAGGTGTCCCATGGGTGTCCCTGGGGTGTCCCTGGGTGTCACACAGATGTCACACAGGTGTCCCATGGGTGTCCCTGGGGTGTCCCTGGGTGTCACACAAGTGTCCCTGGGGTGTCACACGGGTGTCCCATGGGTGTCCCTGGGGTGTCACACAAGTGTCCCTGGGGTGTCACACGGGTGTCACACAGGTGTCCCATGGGTGTCCCTGGGGTGTCCCTGGGTGTCACACAAGTGTCCCTGGGGTGTCACACAGATGTCACACAGGTGTCCCATGGGTGTCCCTGGGGTGTCCCTGGGTGTCACACAAGTGTCCCTGGGGTGTCACACGGGTGTCACACAGGTGTCCCATGGGTGTCCCTGGGGTGTCCCTGGGGTGTCACACAAGTGTCCCTGGGGTGTCACACGGGTGTCACACAGGTGTCCCATGGGTGTCCCTGGGGTGTCCCTGGGGTGTCACACAAGTGTCCCTGGGGTGTCACACGGGTGTCACACAGGTGTCCCATGGGTGTCCCTGGGGTGTCCCTGGGGTGTCACACAAGTGTCCCTGGGGTGTCACACGGGTGTCACACAGGTGTCCCATGGGTGTCCCTGGGGTGTCCCTGGGTGTCACACAGATGTCACACAGGTGTCCCATGGGTGTCCCTGGGGTGTCCCTGGGTGTCACACAAGTGTCCCTGGGGTGTCACACGGGTGTCCCATGGGTGTCCCTGGGGTGTCACACAAGTGTCCCTGGGGTGTCACACGGGTGTCACACAGGTGTCCCATGGGTGTCCCTGGGGTGTCCCTGGGTGTCACACAAGTGTCCCTGGGGTGTCACACAGATGTCACACAGGTGTCCCATGGGTGTCCCTGGGGTGTCCCTGGGTGTCACACAAGTGTCCCTGGGGTGTCACACGGGTGTCACACAGGTGTCCCATGGGTGTCCCTGGGGTGTCCCTGGGGTGTCACACGGGTGTCACACAGGTGTCCCATGGGTGTCCCTGGGGTGTCCCTGGGTGTCACACAGATGTCACACAGGTGTCCCATGGGTGTCCCTGGGGTGTCCCTGGGTGTCACACAAGTGTCCCTGGGGTGTCACACGGGTGTCACATGGGTGTCACACAGGTGTCCCATGGGTGTCCCTGGGGTGTCCCTGGGTGTCACACAAGTGTCTCTGGGGTGTCACACGGGTGTCACACGGGTGTCACACAGGTGTCCCATGGGTGTCCCTGGGGTGTCCCTGGGGTGTCACAAAAGTGTCCCTGGGGTGTCACACGGGTGTCACACAGGTGTCCCATGGGTGTCCCTGGGGTGTCCCTGGGTGTCACACAGATGTCACACAGGTGTCCCATGGGTGTCCCTGGGGTGTTCCTGGGTGTCACACAAGTGTCCCTGGGGTGTCACACGGGTGTCCCATGGGTGTCCCTGGGGTGTCACACAAGTGTCCCTGGGGTGTCACACGGGTGTCACACAGGTGTCCCATGGGTGTCCCTGGGGTGTCCCTGGGTGTCACACAAGTGTCCCTGGGGTGTCACACGGGTGTCACACAGGTGTCCCATGGGTGTCCATGGGGTGTCCCTGGGTGTCACACAAGTGTCCCTGGGGTGTCACACGGGTGTCACATGGGTGTCACACAGGTGTCCCATGGGTGTCCCTGGGGTGTCCCTGGGTGTCACACAAGTGTCTCTGGGGTGTCACACGGGTGTCACACAGGTGTCCCATGGGTGTCCCTGGGGTGTCCCTGGGGTGTCACACAGGTGTCCCATGGGTGTCCCTGGGTGTCACACAAGTGTCCCTGGGGTGTCACACAGGTGTCCCATGGGTGTCCCAGGGGTGTCCCTGGGTGTCACACAGATGTCACACAGGTGTCCCATGGGTGTCCCTGGGGTGTCCCTGGGTGTCACACAAGTGTCCCTGGGGTGTCACACGGGTGTCACACAGGTGTCCCATGGGTGTCCCTGAGTGTCCCATGGGTGTTACACGGGTGTCCCTGGGGTGTCCTATGGTTGTCCGTGGGTGTCCCTCGGGTGTCACACGGGTGTCCCTGGGGTGTCACATGGGGATCCCTGGGGTGTCCCACGGGTGTCCTATGGGTGTCCCTGGAGTATCCTATGGGTGTCATACTGGTGTCACACGGGTGTCCCTGGGGTGTCCCACGGGTGTCCTATGGGTGTCCCTGGAGTATCCTATGGGTGTCATACTGGTGTCACACGGGTGTCCCTGGGGTGTCCCACGGGTGTCCCACGGGTGTCACACATTGTTCCGTGGGTGTCCCATGGGTGTCCCTGGGTGTCCCGTGGGTGTCCTGTGGGGGTCCCTCAGGTGTCACATGGGTGTCCATGGGGTTTCCTATGGGTGTCCCTGGAGTGTCCTATGGTTGTCCATGGGTGTCCCTCGGGTGTCACGCGGGTTTCCCATGGGTGTCCCTCGGGTGTCACACGGGTGTCCCTGGGGTTTCCTATGGGTGTCCCATGGGTGTCCTATGGTTGTCCATGGGTGTCCCTCGGGTGTCACACGGGTGTCCCATGGGTGTCCCTCAGGTGTCACACGGGTGTCCCTGGGGTTTCCTATGGGTGTCCCTGGGGTGTCCTATGGTTGTCCGTGGGTGTCCCTCGGGTGTCACACGGGTGTCCCTGGGGTTTCCTATGGGTGTCCCTGGGTTGTCCCATGGGTGTTACACGGGTGTCCCTGGGGTGTCCTATGGTTGTCCATGGGTGTCCCTCGGGTGTCACACGGGTGTCCCTGGGGTTTCCTATGGGTGTCCCTGGGGTGTCCTATGGTTGTCCATGGGTGTCCCTCGGGTGTCACACGGGTGTCCCTGGGGTTTCCTATGGGTGTCCCTGGGGTGTCCTATGGTTGTCCATGGGTGTCCCTCGGGTGTCACACGGGTGTCCCTTGGGTATCACATGGGTGTCCCTGGGGTGTCACATGGGGATCCCTGGGGTGTCCCACGGGTGTCCTATGGGTGTCCCTGGAGTATCCTATGGGTGTCATACTGGTGTCACACGGGTGTCCCTGGGGTGTCCCACGGGTGTCCCACGGGTGTCACACATTGTTCCGTGGGTGTCTCATGGGTGTCCCTGGGTGTCCTGTGGGTGTCCCTGGGGTCTCCCTGCGTGTCCCATGGGTGTCCTGTGGGGGTCCCTGGGGTGTCCCACGGGTGTCCCTGGGTGTCCCACAGGTGTCCCTGGGGTGTCCTATGGGTGTCACACAGGTGTCACATGGGTGTCCCTGGGGGGGTCACGTGTGTCCCTGGGGTGTCCCATAGGTGTCACATGGGTGTCCCTGGGGCATCCCATGGGGGTCCCACGGGTGTCCCACGGGTGTCACACATTGTCCTGTGAGTGTCCCATGGGTGTCCCTGGGTGTCCTGTGGGTGTCCCTGGGGTGTCCCTGGGTGTCCCATGGGTGTCCTGTGGGGGTCCCTGGGGTGTCCCACGGGTGTCCCTGGGTGTCCCACAGGTGTCCCTGGGGTGTCCTATGGGTGTCACACAGGTGTCACATGGGTGTCCCTGGGGTGTCATATGTGTGTCCCTGGGGTGTCCCATAGGTGTCACATGGGTGTCCCTGGGGCATCCCATGGGGGTCCCACGGGTGTCCCACGGGTGTCACACATTGTCCTGTGAGTGTCCCATGGGTGTCCCTGGGTGTCCTGTGGGTGTCCCTGGGTGTCCCATGGGTGTCCTGTGGGGGTCCCTGGGGTGTCCCACGGGTGTCCCACGGGTGTCCCGGGGGGTCCCACGTTGTGGGGGTTCCAGGCTCCAAGACGCGGAAGATCCCGTACCCCACCCGCAACCCCTTCACGTGGCTGTTCCTGCTGGTGTCCTGTCCCAACTACACCTACGAGGTGACAGCGCGGGGACACCGTGGGGGTGACAATGCTGGGGTGACACTGCTGGGGTGACACCTCTAGGGCTGACACTGCTCGGGGGGGACAATGCTGGGGTGACACTGCGGGGGCGACAATGCTGAGGTGACACTGCTGGGGTGACACCTCTAGGGCTGACACTGCTGGGGGGGACGATGCTGGGGTGACACCGCAGGGGTGACACTGCTGGAGTGACACTGCTGGGGGGGACAATGCTGGGGGGGGGACACTTCTGGGGGTGACACTGCTGGGGGGGACAATGCTGGGGTGACACTGCTGGGGTGACACTGCTGGGGTGGGTGACACTAATGGGGTTGGTGACACTGCTGGCGTGACACCGCTGGGGGTGACGCTGCTGGGCGGTGGCGATGCCGGTGGGGACAGTGCTGGGGTGACAATGCTGGGGTGACACTGCTGGGGGGTGACACTGCGGGGGAAACCACTGTGGGGTCACCATGGGGGTGACACTGCTGGGGTGACACTGCTTGGGTGACACCACTGGGGTGACAATGCTGGGGGGGACACAATGCTGGGGGGGACACAATGCTGGGGGGGACACAATGCTGGGGTGACACTGCTGGGGGGGGACAATGCTGGGGGGGGACACAATGCTGGGGGGGACACAATGCTGGGGTGACACTGCTGGGGGGGACAATGCTGGGGTGACACCGCTGGGGTGACAGCACTGGGGTGGGTGACACTAATGGGGTTGGTGACACCGCTGGGGTGACACTGTGGGGGGGACACTGCTGGGGTTGGTGACACTGCTGGGAGGTTGGTGACGCTAATGGGGGGTTGGTGACACCAATGGGGTTGGTGACAATAATGGGGGGTTGGTGACACCAATGGGGTTGGTGACACTAATGGGGGGTTGGTGACACTGTTGGCGCTGGTGACACTAATGGGGGTTTGGTGACACTGTTGGTGTTGGTGACACTGCTGGGGTTGGTGACACCAATGGGGTTGGTGACACTAATGGGGGGTTGGTGACACTGCTGGGGCTGGTGACACCAATGGGGTTGGTGACACTGGTGGGGTTGGTGACAATAATGGGGTTGGTGACACCAATGGGGTTGGTGACACTGTTGGTGTTGGTGACACTGCTGGGGTTGGTGACACCAATGGGGTTGGTGACACTAATGGGGGGTTGGTGACACTGGTGGGGTTGGTGACACTAATGGGAGGTTGGTGACACTGTTGGGGTTGGTGACACCAGTGGGGTTGGTGACACCAGTGGGGTGTGACCTGCGCTGCCCCCCAGGTCGGGTCCTGGATCGGCTTCACCATCATGACGCAGTGTCTGCCCGGTGAGCTCGGGGACACGGGGGACACCGGGGGACGATTGTGACGGGGGGACCCTGCGGGGGATGGGCCACCCTGGGGTGTCCCCATGGCCCCTGTCACCCCCCATATCCCACCCTGGGGTCCCCATGTCCCCTGTCACCCCCCCATATCCCACCCTGGGGTCCCCATGTCCCCTGTCACCCCCCCATGTCCCATCATGGGTCCCCATGTCCCCTCCATGTCCCACCCTGGGGTCTCCATGTCCCCTCCTGGGGTCCCAATATCCCCTGTCACCCCCATGTCCCACCCTGGGGTCCCCATGTCCCCTCCACATCCCATGTCCCATCCTGGGGTCCCTATGTCCCCTGTCACCCCCCATGTCCCATCATGGGGTCCCCATGTCCCCTCCACGTCCCATGTCCCACCCTGGGGTCCCCATGACCCCTCCTGGGGTCCCAATATCCCCAGTCCCCCCCATGTCCCACCCTGGGGTCCCCATGTCACCCCCATGTCCCATCCTAGGGTTCCCACATCCCCAGTCCCCGCCATGTCCCACCGTGGAGTCCCCATGTCCCCTTCATGTCCCATGTCCCACCTTGGGGTCCCCATGTCCCCTGTCACCCCCATGTCCCATCATGGGGTCCCCATGTCCCACCCTGGGGTCTCCATGTCCCCTGTCACCCCATGTCCCATCCTGGGGTCCCCTGTAACCCCCATGTCCCATATCCCACCCTGGGGTCCCCAAGTCCCCTGTCACCCCCATGTCCCACCCTGGGGTCCCCATGTCCCCTGTCACCCCAATGTCCCATCCTGGGGTCCCCATGTCCCCTGTCACCCCCATGTCCCACCCTGGGGTCCCCATGTCCCCTGTCACCCCAATGTCCCATCCTGGGGTCCCCATGTCCCCTGTCACCCCCATGTCCCACCCTGGGGTCCCCATGTCCCCTGTCACCCCCATGTCCCATCATGGGGTCCCCATGTCCCCTCCACGTCCCCATGTCCCCAACACGTGTCCGTGACGCGTGTCCGTGTCCCTGTGTCCCTGATGCATGTCCCCATGTCCCCAACGCGTGTCCCCATGTCCCCAACGCGTGTCCCTGTGTCTGTGACACATGTCCTCATGTCCCTCACATGTGTCCCCATGTCCCTGACGCATGTCCGTGACACGTGTCCATGTCCCCATGTCCCTGACGCGTGTCCCGTGTCTGTGACGCCTGTCCCTTGTCCCCATGTCCCCGACGTGTGTCCCCCTGTCCGTGACGTGTGTCCCTTGTCTCCCTGTCCCCGACGCCTGTCCTGTGTCCGTGACACGTGCCCCCGTGTCCCCGACGCGTGTCCCATGTCCGTGTCCCCATGTCCCCAACACGTGTCCCGTGTCCGTGACGCGTGTCCATGTCCCTGTGTCCCTGATGCATGTCCCCATGTCCCCAACGCGTGTCCCCATGTCCCTAACGCGTCCCGTGTCCGTGACGTGTGTCCCTTGTCCCCGTGTCCCCGACACCTGTCCTGTGTCTGTGACGCGTGTCCCCATGTCCGTGACGTGTGTCCCTGTGTCCGTGATACGTGTCCCCATGTCCCCGATGCGTGTCCCATGTCCATGTCCCTGTGTCCCTGATGCATGTCCCCATGTCCCCAACGCGTGTCCCCGTGTCCCTGACTTGTGTCCCGTGTCCCTGACGCGTGTCCCGTGTCCCTGACTCGTGTGTCCCTTGTCCCCATGTCCCCGACACGTGTCCATGACCGTGATGCGTGTCCGTGTCCCCATGTCCCCAACACGTGTCCCGTGTCCGTGACGCATGTCTGTGTCCCTTTGTCCCTGATGCATGTCCCCATGTCCCCAACACGTGTCCCCATGTCCCTAACGCGTGTCCTGTGTCCGTGACACGTGTCCCCATGTCCCTGATGCGTGTCCCATGTCCATGTCCCTGTGTCCCTGATGCATGTCCCCATGTCCCCAACGCGTGTCCCGTGTCCCTGACGCGTGTCCCGTGTCCCTGACTCGTGTCCCGTGTCCCTGACGTGTGTCCCTTGTCCCCATGTCCCCGACACGTGTCCATGACCGTGATGCGTGTCCGTGTCCCCATGTCCCCAACACGTGTCCCGTGTCCGTGACTCGTGTCCCGTGTCCGTGACGTGTGTCCCTTGTCCCCATGTCCCCAACACGTGTCCATGACCGTGATGCGTGTCCGTGTCCCCATGTCCCCAACACGTGTCCCGTGTCCGTGACGCGTGTCCCCATGTCCGTGACGTGTGTCCCTTGTCCCCATGTCCCCGACGCCTGTCCTGTGTCTGTGACACATGTCCCCATGTCCGTGTCCCCATGTCCCCGACGCGTGTCCCCATGTCCGTGACGCGTGTCCGTGTCCCTGTGTCCCTGATGCATGTCCCCATGTCCCCAACACGTGTCCCCATGTCCCCGACGTGTGTCCCCCTGTCCGTGACGCGTGTCCCCATGTCCGTGACGTGTGTCCCTTGTCCCCGACGCGTGTCCCTGTGTCCGTGACACGTGTCCTCATGTCCCTCACATGTGTCCCCCGTGTCCCTGACGCATGTCCCGTGTCCCATGTCCCCGACGCATGTCCCGTGTCCATGACACACGTTCCCGTGTCCCCGACGCGTGTCCTGTGTCCCCGATGCGTGTCCATGTCCCCCTGTCTGTGACACGTGTCCCTTGTCCCCGATGTGTGTCCCTGTGTCCGTGACACGTGTCCCCGTGTCCCTCACGTGTCCCCTTGTCCCCAACGCGTGTCCCATGTCCGTGACGCGTGTCCGTGTCCCCGTGTCCCTGACGTGTGTCCCGTGTCCGTGATGCATGTCCCTTGTCCCCATGTCCCCAACGTGTGTCCCCATCTCCCTGACACGTGTCCCCGTGTCCCTGACTCATATCCCCGTGTCCATGACACATGTCCCTTGTCCCCGTGTCCCTGATGCGTGTCCCATGTCCGTGACGCGTGTCTCGTGTCCCTGTGTCCCCAACACGTGTCCCCGTGTCCCCAACGCATGTCCCATGTCCGTGATGCGCGTCCCTGACTCGTGTCACATGTCTGTGTCCCCATGTCCCCCGACGCGTGTCCCGTGTCCCTGACGCATGTCCCTGTGTCCCCAACGCGTGTCCCATGTCCGTGTCCCCGTGTCCCCGACGCGTGTCCCCATGTCCGTGACGCGTGTCCCTTGTCCCTGACGCGTGTCCCGTGTCCATGATACGTGTCTGTGTCCCCATGTCCCCGACGCGTGTCCCGTGTCCGTGACGCATGTCCCTTGTCCCCATGTCCCCGACGTGTGTCCCCATGTCCGTGACGTGTGTCCCTTGTCCCCATGTCCCCGACGCGTGTCCCATGTCCGTGTCCCTGTGTCCCTGACGCGTGTCCCGTGTCCGTGACACATGTCCCATGTCCCCATGTCCCCGACGCATGTCCCTGTGTCCGTGACACGTGTCCTCATGTCCCTCACATGTGTCCCCGTGTCCCTGACGCATGTCCCGTGTCCCATGTCCATGACATGTGTCCGTGTCCCCATGTCCCCGACGCATGTCCCGTGTCCATGACACATGTTCCCGTGTCCCCGACGCGTGTCCTGTGTCCCCAATGCGTGTCCATGTCCCCCTGTCCGTGACACGTGTCCCCATGTCCCTCACATGTCCCCGTGTCCCTGACGCGTGTTCCGTGACGCATGTCCCTTGTCCCCATGTCCCCAACATGTGTCCCCATGTCCCTGACACGTGTACCCGTGTCCCTGACGCATGTCCCTTGTCCCCGTGTCCCCGACGCGTGTCCCGTGTCCATGACGCGTGTTCGTGTCCCCGTGTCCCCGACACATGTCCCATGTCTGTGATGCGCGTCCCTGACTCGTGTCCCATGTCTGTGTCCCCATGTCCCCGACGCGTGTCCCTGTGTCCCCAACGCGTGTCCCATGTCCATGTCCCCGTGTCCCCGACACGTGTCCCATGTCCGTGATGCGTGTCCGTGACGCATGTCCCTTGTCCCCATGTCCCCGACGCGTGTCCCTGTGTCTGTGACGTGTGTCCATGTCCCCGTGTCCCCGACGCGTGTCCCGTGTCCGTGACGCGTGTCCCTTGTCCCTGACGCGTGTCCCATGTCCATGACACGTGTCTGTGTCCCCATGTCCCCGACGCGTGTCCCGTGTCCGTGACACATGTCCCTTGTCCCCGTGTCCCTGACGTGTGTCCCCATGTCCCTCACGTGTGTCCCCGACGCGTGTCCTGTGTCCATGACATGAGTCCATGTCCCCGTGTCCCCGACGCGTGTCCCATGTCCGTGATGCACGTCCCTGACTCGTGTCCCATGTCTGTGTCCCCCATGTCCCCAACACGTGTCCCGTGTCCGTGATGCATGTCCGTGATGCATGTCCCTTGTCCCCGTGTCCCCAACGTGTGTCCCCAGGTCCCTGACACGTGTCCCCGTGTCCACGACACATGTCCCTTGTCCCCATGTCCTCGACGCGTGTCCCGTGTCCATGATGCGTGTCCGTGTCCCCGTGTCCCTGACGCATGTCCCTGTGTCCCCAACACGTGTCTCATATCCGTGTCCCCGTGTCCCCGACGCGTGTCCCGTGTCCCCGTGTCCATGACGCGTGTCCGTGTCCCCATGTTTCCATGTGTCCCTGTGTCCGTGACGCGTGTCCCCATGTCCCTCACATGTGTCCCCGTGTCCCTGACGCGTGTCCCATGTCCATGACGCGTGTCCGTGTCCCTGTGTCCCCAACACGTGTCCCCGTGTCCCCGACACATGTCCTATGCCCGTGATGTGCGTCCCTGACTCGTGTCCCATGTCTGTGTCCCCATGTCCCCGACGCGTGTCCCGTGTCCGTGACACATGTCCCTTGTCCCCATGTCCTCGACGCGTGTCCCGTGTCCATGATGCGTGTCCGTGTCCCCGTGTCCCTGACGCATGTCTCATGTCCGTGTCCCCGTGTCCCCGACGCATGTCCCGTGTCCCCGTGTCCCTGACGCGTGTCCCGTGTCCATGACGCGTGTCCGTGTCCCCATGTTTCCATGTGTCCCTGTGTCTATGACGCGTGTCCCCATGTCCCTCACATGTGTCCCCGTGTCCCTGACGCGTGTCCCGTGTCCATGACGCGTGTCCGTGTCCCTGTGTCCCCAACACGTGTCCCCGTGTCCCCGACGCATGTCCTATGCCCGTGATGCGCGTCCCTGACTCGTGTCCCATGTCTGTGTCCCCGTGTCCCCGACGCGTGTCCCGTGTCCATGACGCGTGTCCGTGTCCCCGTGTCCCTGACGCATGTCCCTGTGTCCCCAACGCGTGTCCCATGTCCGTGTCCCCATGTTTCCGTGTGTCCCTGTGTCCGTGACGCGTGTCCCCATGTCCCTCACATGTGTCCCCGTGTCCGTGACGCGTGTCCCGTGTCCATGACATGTGTCCGTGTCCCTGTGTCCCCAACGCGTGTCCCGTGTCCGTGACGCGTGTCCCTTGTCCCTGACGCGTGTCCCGTGTCCTTGATGCGTGTCCCGTGTCCATGACGTGTCCGTGTCCCTGTGTCCCCGACGCATGTCCCTTGTCCCTGACGCGTGTCCCGTGTCCATGACGCGTGTCCTGTGTCCATGACGTGTCTGTGTCCCTGTGTCCCCGACGCGTGTCCCGTGTCCGTGACACATGTCCCGTGTCGGTGACGCGTGTCGTGTCCCCGTGGCAGTGGCGCTGTTCTCGCTGGTTGGCTTCGTGCAGATGGCCATTTGGGCGCAGGGGAAGCACCGCAGCTACCTCCGGGAGTTCCGCGAGTACCCGGCGCTGCGCTCGCCCATCGTTCCCTTCCTGCTGTGACACCGCGGGGACACCCCGGGGACACCCCCCGTTCCTGCTGTGACACCGCGGGGACACCCTGGGGACACCCCCCGGTCGTCCCCTTCCTGCTGTGACACCGTGGGGACACCCCGGGGACACCCCCAGATCGTCCCCTTTCTGCTGTGACATCGTGGGGACACCCCCCGTTCCTGCTGTGACACCGCGGGGACACCCCGGGGACACCCCCCCGTTCCTGCTGTGACACCGCGGGGACACCCCGGGGACACCCCCAGATCGTCCCCTTTCTGCTGTGACATCGTGGGGACACCCCGGGGACACCCCCCGTTCCTGCTGTGACACCGTGGGGACACCCCGGGGACACCCCCGGATCGTCCCCTTCCTGCTGTGACACCGCGGGGACACCCCGGGGACACCCCTCATTCCTGCTGTGACACCGTGGGGACACCCCCTGTTCCTGCTGTAACACCCCAGGGACACCCCCGGATCGTCCCCTTCCTGCTGTGATACCGCGGGGACATCCCCTGTTCCTGCTGTGACACCGTGGGGACACCCCGGGGACACCTCCGGGTCGTCCCCTTCCTGCTGTGACACCGCGGGGACACCCCGGGGACACCCCCTGTTCCTGCTGTGACACCGCGGGGACACCCCCTGCTCGTCCCCTTCCTGCTGTGACACCGCGGGGACACCCCGGGGACACCCCCCGTTCCTGCTGTGACACAGTGGGGACACCATCTGTTCCTGCTGTGACACCGCAGGGACACCCCGGGGACACCCCCGGATCATCCCCTTCCTGCTGTGACACTGTGGGGACACCCTGGGGACACCCCCCCATTGTCCCCTTCCTGCTGTGGCACCGCAGGGACACCCCCGGATCGTCCCCGTCCTGCTGTGACACCCTGGGAACACCCCGGGGACACCCCCCGTTCCTGCTGTGACACCGTGGGGACACCCCCAATTATCCCCTGGGCCACATTGGGGACAGCCCCCCATCATCCCCTTCCTGCTGTGACACCGTGGGGACACCCCCTGTTCCTGCTGTGACACCGCGGGGACACCCCGGGGACACCCCCCGTTCCTGCTGTGACACTGCGGGGACACCCCCCCCCACACACACCCTGCAGGGCCACCCTGGGGACAGTGGGGACACCCTGAGCTGTCCCTGTCACCCCTGGGGACACCCCAGTGACACCCTGAGCCAGCAGCAGGGACAGGGACACGAGGACAAGTGACACGAGCGTGTTGTCCCCCCGCTGTCCCTTGTCACCCTTCCAGGGACCTGTCCCCATCCCGTGTGGCACTGTCACCCGTGGGACCGCTGCAGCCACCCGGTGACAACGCGACGTCCCCCGTGTGGCCTGTGACCGTGTCACCCGCAGCGACCGGAATGACCCGTGTGCGTCACCCGCACGTGACCCGTCATTGTCCCCCGCTCCTCCCCCGTCCCCGCAGGTGACAATAAACGGTGTCACCCCCCCAGCACGTGCGTCCTGTCATTGTCCCACCCCATGGGGACAGTCCCCGCTGTCCCCAAGCTGGGCGGGTGTCACCGTCCCCCCGGTGTTGTCCCCAAGCGCAGTGACAAACAAGCCGGCGCAGAATCAACCCCATGGGTTTTATTGTGTGGTGGGTGTCGCTGTGTCAGCCGTGTCACCGGTGTCACCGTGTCACCCGTGTCCCGATGTCACTCGCTTGTCACCTCCTGCTGCCGGAGCCGCTTCTGGCGCTGGAGCAGCCGCCGCTCGCGCTCAAACTCCTTCATGCGCATCACGTAGCTGGGGACATGGGGACAGGGACGTCCCCAAGTGTCCCCAAGTGTCCCCAGGGCCAGCGTTGCACTGGGACACCCTGGGGGTGGGGACACGGAGCCCCAGGGGACGCCACGATGTCCCCAAGGCCGTCCCCCCACGTCCCCGCTTGTCACCGGCGCTGTGGCCCCGGCACCTCGCAGTGACACATCTTGGTGTCCCCTCGTGTCACTTGTGTCCCCCCCTGTCCCCTGTTGTCCCCGTGTCGCTCTGACCCTCCCGTGTCCTCCTTGTCCCAATGTCCCCCGTGTTCCCCTGTCCCCCTTGTCCCCCTCATGCCCCCCATGTCCCCGTGTCACTCCCATGTCCCTGTGTCCCCTGTCCCCCACGTCCCCTGTCCCTCTGACTCCCATGTCCCTCTAACCCCTCTGTCCCCATGTCCCTGTGTCCCTCCCAATGTCGCTGTGTCCTCCTGTCCCCCATGTCCCCCTGTGTCCCTCTGTCCCCCATGTCCCCCCGTCCCCCGTGTCCCCCCTGTCCCCTGTGTCCCCCATGTCCCCCTGTCCCCTCTGGCCCCATGTCCCCCTGTCCCTCTGGCCCCCATGTCACCCCTGTCCCCCATGTGTCCCTGTGTCCCCACCGTGTCCCTGTCCCCTCTGTCCCCCATGTCCCCCCATCCCGTGTCCCTGTCCCCTGTGTCCCCCCGTCCCCTGTGTTCCCCCCGTCCCCCGTCCCTCTGACCCCCATGTTCCCCCTGTCCCCCTGTCCCCTCTGTCCCATGTCCCCCAATCCCATGTCCACCTGCCCCCCATCCCCATGTCCCCCCCTGTCCCATGTCCCCCAGTGTCCCCCTGTCCCCCATCCCCGTGTCCCCCTGTCCCCCATGTCCCATGTCCCCCTGTTCCCTGTGTCCCCCTGTACCCCCATCCCCTGTGTCCCCCCCCACCCCGTCTCCCCATCCCCCCTATCCCCTGTGTCCCCCCATCCCCTGTGTCCCCCTGTCCCCCCATTCCCCGTGTCCCCCCATTGTCCCCCGTGTCCCCCCATCCCCCCTGTCCCCCACATCCCCTGTGTCCCCCCCATCCCCCATGTCCCCCCCATCCCCTGTGTCCCCCGATCCCCTGTGTCCCCCTGTCCCCTCATCCCCCATGTCCCCTTGTCCCCCTGTCCCCCATGTCCCCCCATACCCTGTGTCCCCCCTGTCCCCCCATTCCCCGTGTCCCCCCATTGTCCCCCATGTCCCCCCCATCCCCCATGTCCCCCCATTCCCCGTGTCCCCCCTGTCCCCCATGTCCCCCCCCATCCCCCATGTCCCCCCATCCCCCGTGTCCCCTCCATCCCCCCTGTCCCCCATGTCCCCCACATCCCCTGTGTCCCCCCCCATCCCCTGTGTCCCCCTGTCCCCTCATCCCCCATGTCCCCTTGTCCCCCCATCCCCGTGTCCCCCCATCCCTGTGTCCCCCTGTCCCCCCATTCCCCGTGTCCCCCCATTGTCCCCCGTGTCCCCCATCCCCCCTGTCCCCCACATCCCCTGTGTCCCTCCCATCCCCCATGCCCCCCCCATCCACCGTGTCCCCTCCATCCCCCCATCCCCCCTGTCCCCCTATCCCCTGTGTCCCCCCCATCCCCCTGTGTCCCCCTGTCCCCCCATTCCCCGTGTCCCCCCATTGTCCCCCATGTCCCCCCATCCCTCATGTCCCCCGTGTCCCCCCATCCCCTGTGTCCCCCTGTCCCCCCATTCCCCATGTCCCCCCATTGTCCCCCGTGTCCTCCCATCCCCCTTGTCCCCCCATCCCCCATCCCCCCCATCCCCTGTGTCCCCCCATCCCCCCTGTCCCCCCTGTCCCTTTATCCCCTGTGTCCCCCCATCCCCCATGTCCCCCTGTCCCCTCATCCCCCATGTCCCCGTGTCCCCCATCCCCCGTGTCCCCCCCCATCCCCGTGTCCCCCCATCCCTGTGTCCCCCCTGTCCCCTCATCCCCCATCCCCCGTGTCCCCCCCATCCCCATGTCCCCCCATTCCTGTGTCCCCCTGTCCCCCCCATTCCCCATGTCCCCCCATTGTCCCCCGTGTCCCCCCATCCCGCATGTCCCCTGTGTCCCCCCCATCCCCCGTGTCCCCCACATCCCCTGTGTCCCCGTCCCCTCATCCCCCATGTCCCCTTGTCCCCCCATCCCCCGTGTCCCCCCATACCCTGTGTCCCCCATGTCCCCCCATCCCCTGTGTTCCCCCATCCCCCATCCCCCCTGTCCCCCATGTCCCCCACATCCCCTGTGTCCCTCCCATCCCCCATGTCCCCCCATCCCCCATGTCCCCCCATCCCCTCATCCCCCATGTCCCCGTGTCCCCCATCCCCCGTGTCCCCCCCATCCCCGTGTCCCCCCATCCCTGTGTCCCCCCTGTCCCCTCATCCCCCATCCCCCGTGTCCCCCCCATCCCCATGTCCCCCCATTCCTGTGTCCCCCTGTCCCCCCATTCCCCATGTCCCCCCATTGTCCCCCGTGTCCCCCCATCCCGCATGTCCCCTGTGTCGCCCCCATCCCCCATGTCCCCCCATCCCCCGTGTCCCCCCATCCCCTGTGTCCCCCTGTCCCTTCATCCCCCATGTCCCCTTGTCCCCCCATCCCCCATGTCCCCCCATCCCCCGTGTCCCCTCCATCCCCCTTGTCCCCCATGTCCCCCCATTCCCGTGTCCCCCTGTCCCCTCATCCCCCATGTCCCAGTGTCCCCCATCCCCCGTGTCCCCCCATCCCCGTGTCCCCCCATCCCCTGTGTCCTCCATGTCCCCCCATCCCCTGTGTCCCCCCATCCCCTGTGTCCCCGTGTCCCCCATCCCCCGTGTCCCCCCATCCC
This sequence comes from Columba guinea, assembly GCA_032206185.1. Classification (NCBI taxonomy): domain Eukaryota; kingdom Metazoa; phylum Chordata; class Aves; order Columbiformes; family Columbidae; genus Columba; species Columba guinea. The sequence continues at coordinate 119,034 of JAVLUU010000591.1, read as the reverse complement.
CGTGTCCCCCCATCCCCTGTGTCCTCCATGTCCCCCCATCCCCTGTGTCCTCCATGTCCCCCCAGCCCCTGTGTCCCCCCATCCCCTGTGTCCCCGTGTCCCCCCATCCCCTGTGTCCTCCATGTCCCCCCATCCCCTGTGTCCCCCTGTCCCCCCCATCCCCGTGTCCCCCCAACCCCTGTCTCCTCCATGTCCCCCCATCCCCTGTGTCCCCCCATCCCCCATGTCCCCCCATCCCCATGTCCCCCCATCCCCTGTGTCCCCCTGTCCCCTCATCCCCCATGTCCCCGTGTCCCCCATCCCCCGTGTCCCCCCATCCCCGTGTCCCCCCATCCCCTGTGTCCTCCATGTCCCCCCATCCCCTGTGTCCCCCCATCCCCTGTGTCCTCCATGTCCCCCCATCCCCTGTGTCCCCCCATCCCCTGTGTCCTCCATGTCCCCCCATCCCCTGTGTCCCCCCCATCCCCTGTGTCCTCCATGTCCCCCCATCCCCTGTGTCCCTCCATCCCCGTGTCCCCCCATCCCCTGTGTCCTCCATGTCCCCCCATCCCCTGTGTCCCCCCATCCCCTGTGTCCCCCCATCCCCTGTGTCCCCCCCGTGTCCCCGTGTCCCCGTACTCGCGGTGCTGGCAGCTGTCCCACTGGTGGCGCAGGTGGTGACAGGCCCAGGGGACGGGGAAGGCGTCGCGGTGGCAGCGCAGCAGGCGCAGCAGGTGCTGCCCGCAGTAGTCGCGCTGCTCCAGGGGCACCCGCGCCACGGCCAGCTGCTGCGCCGAGCAGCCCGGGGCTGCGACACACGTGTCACCAGCCGCGGGGACGTGGGGACATTGGGGGACATGGGGGGAGATGGGGACATGGGGACATGGAGGGACATGGGGACATGGGGACATGGGGACAGTGGCACCCGCGCCGCAGCCAGCTGCTGCGCCGAGCAGCCCGGGGCTGCGACACACGTGTCACCAGCCGCGGGGACGTGGGGACATTGGGGGACATGGGGGGAGATGGGGACATGGGGACATGGAGGGACATGGGGACATGGGGACATGGGGACAGTGGCACCCGCGCCGCAGCCAGCTGCTGCGCCGAGCAGCCCGGGGCTGCGACACACGTGTCACCAGCCGCGGGGACATGGGGACATGGGGACATGGGGGGACATGGGGACAGTGGGGACACAGGGGGAGATGGGGACATAGGGGAGATGGGGACATGGGGGAGATGGGGACATGGGGACATGGGGGGACATGGGGACAGTGGGGGACACGGGGGGAGATGGGGACATGGGGGAGATGGGGACATGGGGGGAGATGGGGACATGGGGGAGATGGGGACACAGGGGGAGATGGGGACATGGGGGAGGACATGGGGGAGATGGGGACATGGGGACATGGGGACAGTGGCACCCACGCCATGGCCAGCTGCTGCGCCGAGCAGCCCGGGGCTGGGACACACGTGTCACCAACCGCGGGGACGTGGGGACGTGGGGGACATGGGGACAGTGGGGACACGGGGGGACATGGGGGGACATGGGGACGTGGGGGGACATGGGGACATGGGGGGACATGGGGACATGGGGACATGGGGACGTGGGGGGAGATGGGGACATGGGGACGTGGGGACATGGGGACACAGGGACAGTGGCACCCGCGCCATGGCCAGCTGCTGCGCCGAGCAGCCCGGGGCTGCGACACACGTGTCACCAACCGCGGGGACATGGGGACATGGGGGGACATGGGGACGTGGGGGGACATGGGGACAGTGGGGACACAGGGGGAGATGGGGACATAGGGGAGATGGGGACATGGGGGAGATGGGGACATAGGGACATGGGGGGACATGGGGACAGTGGGGGACACGGGGGGAGATGGGGACATGGGGGGAGATGGGGACATGGGGGGAGATGGGGACAGAGGGGGAGATGGGGACATGAGGGGACATGGGGACATGGGGACATGGGGGGACATGGGGACAGTGGGGGACATGGGGACATGGGGACAGTGGCACCCGCGCCATGGCCAGCTGCTGCGCTGAGCAGCCCGGGGCTGCGACACACGTGTCACCAACCGCGGGGGACGTGGGGACGTGGGGGGACATGGGGACAGTGGGGGACATGGGGGGAGATGGGGACATAGGGGAGATGGGGACATGGGGGACATGGGGGGACATGGGGAGATGGGGACATGGGGGGACATGGGGACATGGGGACGTGGGGGGAGATGGGGACATGGGGACAAGGGGACATGGGGACAGTGGCACCCGCGCCACGGCCAGCTGCTGCGCCGAGCAGCCCGGGGCTGGGACACACGTGTCACCAACCGCGGGGACATGGGGACATTGGGGGACATGGGGACATGGGGGGAGATGGGGACAGTGGGGACACAGGGGGAGATGGGGACATAGGGGAGATGGGGACATGGGGGAGATGGGGACATGGGGACATTGGGAGACACGGGGGGAGATGGGGACATGGGGGGACATGGGGACAGTGGGGGACACGGGGGGAGATGGGGACATGGGGGAGATGGGGACATGGGGGAGATGGGGACACAGGGGGAGATGGGGACATGGGGGAGGACATGGGGGAGATGGGGACATGGGGACATGGGGACAGTGGCACCCGCGCCATGGCCAGCTGCTGCGCCGAGCAGCCCGGGGCTGCGACACACGTGTCACCAGCCGCGGGGACGTGGGGACATTGGGGGACATGGGGACACTGGGGGACACGGGGGGAGATGGGGACATGGGGACGTGGGGGGACATGGGGACAGTGGGGACACAGGGGGAGATGGGGACATAGGGGAGATGGGGACATGGGGGAGATGGGGACATGGGGGAGATGAGGACATGGGGACATTGGGAGACACGGGGGGAGATGGGGACATGGGGACATGGGGGGACATGGGGACAGTGGGGGACACGGGGGGAGATGGGGACATGGGGGGACATGGGGACATTGGGGACACGGGGGGAGATGGGGACATGGGGACATGGGAGGACATGGGGAGATGGGGACATGGGGGGACATGGGGAGATGGGGACATGGGGGAGATGGGGACATGGGGACATGGGGACATGGGGACAGTGGCACCCGCGCCGGGGCCAGCTGCTGCGCCGAGCAGCCCGGGGCTGGGACACACGTGTCACCAACCGCGGGGACATGGGGACATGGGGACATCGGGGGAGATGGGGACATGGGGACGTGGGGGGACATGGGGACAGTGGGGACACAGGGGGAGATGGGGACATGGGGGGACATGGGGACAGTGGGGGACATGGGGGGACATGGGGACACGGGGACATTGGGAGACATGGGGACAGTGGGGGACATGGGGGGACATGGGGGGACATGGGGGGAGATGGGGACATGGGGGGACATGGGGGGACATTGGGGGAGATGGGGACATGGGGGGACATGGGGGGATATGGGGACACTGGGGGACATGGGGAGAGATGGGGACACAGGGGGAGATGGGGACATGGGGGATATGGGGGGACATAGGGGGACATTGGGGACATGGGGGACATGGGGACATGGGGACATGGGGACATGGGGACAGTGGCACCCGCGCCATGGCCAGCTGCTGCGCCGAGCAGCCCGGGGCTGGGACAGACGTGTCACCAACCACGGGGACATGGGGGGACATGGGGACATGGGGGGACACGGGGAGAGATGGGGACACAGGGGGAGATGGGGACATGGGGACATGGGGGGACATGGGGACATGGGGGGACACGGGGAGAGATGGGGACACAGGGGGAGATGGGGACATGGGGACATGGGGGGAGATGGGGACACAGGGGGAGATGGGGACATGGGGACATGGGGGGACATGAGGGGACACAGGGGGAGATGGGGACACGGGGGGAGATGGGGACATGGGGACATTGGGGGACATGGGGGGAGATGGGGACATGGGGGGACATGGGGGGACAAGGGGGGAGATGGGGACATGGGGGGACATGGGGACATTGGGGACACGGGGGGAGATGGGGACATGGGGGGACATGAGGGGACACAGGGGGAGATGGGGACACGGGGGGAGATGGGGACATGGGGACATTGGGGGACATGGGGGCAGATGGGGACATGGGGACATGGGGGGACATGGGGGGACATTGGGACACTGGGGGACACGGCGGGAGATGGGGACATGGGGGACATTGTGGACATGGGGGATATGGGGACATTGGGGGACATCAGGTGATATGGGGGGACATGGGGGGAAATTTGGGACATCGGGGACATTGGGAACATGGGGGGACATTGGGGATATGGGGGGGACATTGGGGACATCAGGGGACATGGGGACATTGGGGGACATGGGGACAGTGGGGGACACGGGGACAGCAGGGGACATGGGGACATTGGGGGGGGACACAAGAAGGGGAGGGTATGGGAACACTGGAGGGGGACATGGGGGACATGGGGGACATTGGGAGACACTGGGGGAAATGGGGACATTGGGGGAAATGGGGACATTGGGGGGGACACAAGAAGGGGAGGACACAGGGACATCAGGGGGACATGGGGACATTGGGGGACATTGAGGGGGACACAAGAAGGGGAGGACATGGGGACATTGGGGGGACATGGGGACATGTGGGGCACACGGGGACATGGGGGGACATTGAGGGGATGGGGGACATCGGGGGGACACAGGGAGGGGGGACATGGGGACAGAGGGGACACGGGGACGGGGGGGGACACAGGGAGGGATGGACATGGCAGGGGCATGGGGGGGGGGACATGGGGACATCAGGGGGGACATGGGAGGGTTGGGGACACAGGGCGGCCACTACAAGCACGTGGGGACACGAGTGGCCCATGGGGACACAGCAGGGGTGGGGACATGTGTGACACGTGGGGACAACACGGGGCGGGGGGGGGAGGGGACATGGGGACATGATGGGGACGAGGGGGCGGGGACACACAGGAGTGGAGGGGATGTGGGGGGACACAAGAGGGGACATGGTGACATTGGGGACACAAGAGGGGACGTGGGGGGGACACAGGGGTGGGTGACAGGGGAGGGGACATGGGGGGGGGCTGAGGGGTCACCCAGGGGTCACCCACAGGTCACGGGGTCACCCCAAGGACACCCAGTGTTGGGTCCCCCTTGTCCCCCTGTCTCCCATGTCCTCATGTCCCCCCCCATTCCCATGTCCCCCATGTCCCCCCATCCCCCGTGTCACCCCCGTGTCCCCCATGTCCCCCCCATCCCCCTTGTCCCCCATGTCCCCTGTGTCCCCTAATCCCCCGTGTCACTCCTGTGTCCCCCATGTCCCCCCCATGTCCCCCATCCCCTATGTCACCCCCTTGTCCCCCATGTCCCCCAATCCCCCATGTCACCCCCGTGTCCCCCATGTCCCCCCCATCCCCCTTGTCCCCCATGTCCCCCGTGTCCCCCCATCCCCCGTGTCACCCCCGTGTCCCCCATGTCCCCCCCCATCCCCCTTGTCCCCCATGTCCCCCGTGTCCCCCCATCCCCCTTGTCCCCCATGTCCCCTGTGTCCCCCCATCCCCCGTGTCACCCCCGTGTCCCCCATGTCACCCTGTCCCACATGTCCCCCCATCCCCCTTGTCCCCCATGTCTCTGTGTCCCCCTGCCCCCCCTTGTCCCCCGTGTCCCCCATGTCACCCTCTGTCTTCTATGTCCCCCCCATCCTCCGTGTCCCCCCATCCCTCTTGTCCCCCGTGTCACCCCATGTCCCCCCCATCCCCCTTGTCCCCCAATCCCCATGTCACCCCCCATGTCACCCATGTCACCCCCGTGTCCCCCATGGCCCCCCATCCCCCTTGTCCTCCCCATCCCTCTTGTCCCCCCGTGTCCCCCATGTCCCCCGTGTCTCTGGTATACCCCGTGTCCGCCCCTGTCCCCCATGTCCCCATGTCCCCTTGTCTCTCATGTCCCCCCATCCCCCATGTCCCCTGTGTCCCCATGTCCCCCGTGTCCCCATGTCCCCTGTGTCTCTCATGTCCCCCCATGTCCCCCCATCCCCCATGTCCCCCATGTCCCACATGTCCCCACGTCCCCCTTGCACCCCCTCGTCCCCCCATGTCCCCCACGTCCCCCGTGTCTCTCATGTCCCCCATGTCCCCATGTCCCCCCATCCCCCATGTCCCCCGTGTCTCTCATGTCCCCCCCATCCCCCGTGTCCCCATGTCCCCCCATCCCCCATGTCCCCCGTGTCTCTCATGTCCCCCCATCCCCCGTGTCCCCATGTCCCCCCATCCCCCATGTCCCCCGTGTCCCCATGTCCCCCGTGTCTCTCATGGCCCCCCCATCCCCCGTGTCCCCCGTGTCTCTCATGTCACCCCCCATCCCCCATCCCCCATGTCCCCATGTCCCCCCATCCCCCATGTGCCCCTTGCACCCCCTCGTCCCCCTGTGTCCCCATGTCCCCCGTGTCTCTCATGTCCCCGCCATGTCCCCCATGTCCCCCCATCCCCCATGTGCCCCTTGCACCCCCATCTCCCCTGTGTCTCTCATGCCCCCCCATCCCCCATGTCCCCCATGTCCCCCATATCCCCCGTGTCCCCCATGTCCCCCATATCCCCCGTGTCCCCCATGTCCCCATGTCCCCCCATGTCCCCCCATACCCCCCCATCCCCCATGTCCCCCGTGTCCCCCGTGTCTCTTATGTCGCCCCATCCCCCATGTCCCCCCATCCCCCATGTCCCCCATGTCCCCCATGTCCCCCCATCCCCCATATCCCCCATGTCCCCACGTCCCCCGTGTCTCTAATGACCCCCATGTCCCCCTTGTCCCCCCATCCCCCATGTGCCCCTTGCACCCCCATGTCCCCTGTGTCTCTCATGTCCCCCCATCCCCCATGTCCCCCATGTCCCCCATGTCCCCCATGTCCCCGTGTCTCTCATGTCCCCCATGTCCCCCCATCCCCCATGTCCCCCTTGTCCCCCCATCCCCCATGTGCCCCTTGCACCCCCATGTCCCCTGTGTCTCTCATGCCCCTCCCCATCCCCCATGTCCCCCATGTCCCCCATGTCCCCATGTCCCCCCATACCCCATGTCCCCCATGTCCCCCATGTCCCCCGTGTCTCTTATGTCGCCCCATCCCCCATGTCCCCCATCCCCCATGTCCCCCATGTCCCCCGTGTCCCCATGTCCCCCGTGTCTATCATGTCCCCCCCATGTCCCCCGTGTCCCCCCATCCCCCATGTGCCCCTTGCACCCCCATGTCCCCTGTGTCTCTCATGTCCCCCCCATCCCCCATGTCCCCCCATCCCCATCCCCCATGTCCCCCATGTCCCCCATATCCCCCGTGTCCCCATGTCCCCCATGTCCCCCCATCCCCCATGTCCCCCGTGTCCTCATGTCCCCCGTGTCTCTCATGGCCCCCCCCATCCCCCGTGTCCCCCATGTCCCCGTGTCCCCATGTCCCCCCCATCCCCCATGTCCCCCCATGTCCCCCCCATCCCCCATGTCCCCTGTGTCCCCATGTCCCCCGTGTCTCTCATGTCACCCCCCATCCCCCATCCCCCATGTCCCCATGTCCCCCATCCCCCATGTCCCCCATATCCCCCGTGTCCCCACATCCCCCACGTCCCCCTTGCACCCCCTCGTCCCCCCATGTCCCCCCGTGTCCCCCATGTCCCCCGTGTCCCCCATATCCCCCTCGTCCCCCCATGTCCCCATATCCCCCATGTCCCCCGTGTCCCCATGTCATGTCCCCTCGCCCCCCCCGTGTCCCCATGTCCCCCGTGTCCCCCATATCCCCCTCGTCCCCCCATGTCCCCCATGTCCCCATGTCCCCCGTGTCCCCATGTCATGTCCCCTCGTCCCCCCATGTCCCCCATGTCCCCGTGTCCCCCATATCCCCCTCGTCCCCCCATGTCCCCCATGTCCCCCGTGTCCCCATGTCATGTCCCCTCGTCCCCCCATGTCCCCCATGTCCCCGTGTCCCCCATATCCCCCTCGTCCCCCCATGTCCCCCATGTCCCCCGTGTCCCCATATCCCCCCCATCCCCCATGTCCCCCCATCCCCCATGTCCCCCCATTCCCCATGTCCCCCATATCCCCCGTGTCCCCACATCCCCCACGTCCCCCTTGCACCCCCTCGTCCCCCCATGTCCCCCCGTGTCCCCCATGTCCCCCGTGTCCCCATGTCATGTCCCCTCGTCCCCCCGTGTCCCCATGTCCCCCGTGTCCCCCATATCCCCTTCGTCCCCCCATGTCCCCCATGTCCCCGTGTCCCCATGTCATGTCCCCTCGTCCCCCCCGTGTCCCCCCGTGTCCCCATGTCCCCCGTGTCCCCATATCCCCCGTGTCCCCATGTCATGTCCCCTCGTCCCCCCGTGTCCCCATGTCCCCCATGTCCCCATATCCCCCGTGTCCCCATGTCATGTCCCCTCGTCCCCCCATGTCCCCCATGTCCCCCGTGTCCCCATATCCCCCGTGTCCCCATGTCATGTCCCCTCGTCCCCCCATGTCCCCCATGTCCCCATGCCCCCGTGTCCCCATGTCATGTCCCCTCGTCCCCCCGTGTCCCCATGTCCCCCGTGTCCCCATATCCCCCGTGTCCCCATGTCATGTCCCCTCGTCCCCCCGTGTCCCCATGTCCCCCGTGTCCCCATATCCCCCGTGTCCCCATGTCATGTCCCCTCGTCCCCCCGTGTCCCCCATGTCCCCGTGTCCCCCATATCCCCCGTGTCCCCATGTCATGTCCCCCGCGTCCCCCCGTGTCCCCATGTCCCCCGTGTCCCCATATCCCCCGTGTCCCCATGTCATGTCCCCTCGTCCCCCCATGTCCCCCATGTCCCCCGTGTCCCCATATCCCCCGTGTCCCCATGTCATGTTCCCTCGTCCCCCCATGTCCCCCATGTCCCCGTGTCCCCCATATCCCCCCCATCCCCCATGTCCCCATGTCCCCCGTGTCCCCATGTCCCCGTGTCCCCATGTCATGTCCCCTCGTCCCCCCGTGTCCCCATGTCCCCCATGTCCCCGTGTCCCCATGTCATGTCCCCTCGTCCCCCCGTGTCCCCGCCCCGTGTCCGCACTGACCGCGCGGGGCCCGGCCCGGCAGCCCCAGCTCCGGGGGGAACGTCGGCATGTTCAACGGGTCCGGCTCCACCTCCCCGTCCCCGAGGTAGCGCCGCGCCAGGTGCGCGCCCATGGCCGCCCGGAAGCACCGGCGGGGACCGGAAACACCGGCGGACACCGGGAACACCGGCGGGAACACCGGCGGGACACGGGAAACCCCGGCGGGGACACGGGAAACCCCGGCGGGGACACCGGGAGCGCAAAGCGCGACGGACCCGTGGGAACCGGAAGTTCCTCCTCCCGGGCTGGAGCATAGAGGCGGCGGGTAGAGCGGCACTTGAGCGACTGGCGCCACCTTGTGGTGGGGAGGACTTGGAGGGGGAGGGAGGTGTGGATGGGGGTTTGGGGGCGATGTTTGGGGATATTTGGGGACGCGGGGGGTGTTGGGGAGATTTGGGGACATCGGGGAGCACGTCGAGGATCTTTGGGGACAGTCTGAGGCGTCAGGGACCCTTGGGGACATTTGGGGACCATCAGGGACACTGGGGGTGTCAGGGACCTTTGGGGTCACTGGGGACCATTGGGGGTGTCAGGGACCTTTGGGGACCCTTGGGGACATTTGGGGACACTGGGGACCAATGGGGGGTCAGGGACCTTTGGGGACCTTTGGGGACATTTGGGGGACATTTGGGGACACTCAGAGGCATCAGGAACCCTTGAGAACATTTGGGGACACTGGGGACCATTGGGGGGTCAGGGACCCTTGGGGACATTTGGGGACCATCAGGGACACTGGGGGTGTCAGGGACATTTGGGGACACTGGGGACCATTGGGGGGTCAGGGACCCTTGGGGACATTTGGGGACACTGGGGACCATTGGGGGGTCAGGGACCCTTGGGGACATTTGGGGACACTGGGGACCATTGGGGGGTCAGGGACCCTTGGGGACATTTGGGGACACTGGGGACCATTGGGGGTCAGGGACCTTTGGGGACATTTGGGGACATGGGACCATTGAGGGTGTCAGGGACCTTTGGGGACATTTGGGGACACTCAGAAGCATCAGGGACCCTTGAGGACATTTGGGGACACTGGGGACCATTGGGGGGTCAGGGACCTTTGGGGACATTTGGGGACACTGGGGACCATTGGGGGGTCAGGGACCCTTGGGGACATTTGGGGACACTGGGGACCATTGGGGGGTCAGGGACCCTTGGGGACATTTGGGGACACTGGGGACCATTGGGGGGTCAGGGACCCTTGGGGACATTTGGGGACACTGGGGACCATTGGGGGGTCAGGGACCCTTGGGGACATTTGGGGACACTGGGGACCATTGGGGGGTCAGGGACCCTTGGGGACATTTGGGGACACTGGGGACCATTGGGGGGTCAGGGACCCTTGGGGACATTTGGGGACACTGGGGACCATTGGGGGGTCAGGGACCCTTGGGGACATTTGGGGACACTGGGGACCATTGGGGGGTCAGGGACCCTTGGGGACATTTGGGGACACTGGGGACCATTGGGGGGTCAGGGACCCTTGGGGACATTTGGGGACACTGGGGACCATTGGGGGGTCAGGGACCCTTGGGGACATTTGGGGACCATCAGGGACACTGGGGGTGTCAGGGACATTTGGGGACACTGGGGACCATTGGGGGGTCAGGGACCCTTGGGGACATTTGGGGACACTGGGGACCATTGGGGGGTCAGGGACCCTTGGGGACATTTGGGGACCATCAGGGACACTGGGGACCATTGGGGGCATCAGGGACCTTTGGGGACCCTTGGGGACATTTGGGGACACCGGGGACCATTGGGGGGTCAGGGACCCTTGGGGACATTTGGGGACACTGGGGACCATTGGGGGTCAGGGACCTTTGGGGACATTTGGGGACATGGGACCATTGGGGGTGTCAGGGACCCTTGGGGACATTTGGGGACACTCAGAGGCATCAGGGACCCTTGAGGACATTTGGGGACACTGGGGAACATTGGGGGTGTCAGGGACCCTTGGGGACATTTGGGGTCACTGGGGACCATTGGGGGTCAGGGACCCTTGGGGACATTTGGGGACATGGGACCATTGGGGGTGTCAGGGACCTTTGGGGACCCTTGGGGACATTTGGGGACACTGGGGACCATTGGGGGGTCAGGGACCTTTGGGGACATTTGGGGACATTTGGGGACACTCAGAGGCATCAGGGACCCTTGAGGACATTTGGGGACCATTGGGGGTGTCAGGGACCCTTGGGGACATTTGGGGACCATCAGGGACACTGGGGACCATTGGGGGCATCAGGGACCTTTGGGGACCCTTGGGGACATTTGGGGACACCGGGGACCATTGGGGGGTCAGGGACCTTTGGGGACATTTTGGGGAGACTGTTGAGCACCAGTGGGACCTTTGGGGACATTTGGGGACAATCGGGGACCTCCAGAGACACCACTGGGGTGGGGACAGGGACATGTGGGGGACATGGGGGGTCTTGGGGGGTCCCGGGGTCACTGGGGGGGTTGGGGTCCCCAACACTGGGGACAGGGACATGGGACCCAGAGTGTCCCCACGGCCCCTGTGTCCCCTCACATCCCCCACATCCACCTGATCCCCTTGTCCCCATGTCCCTCCTTGTCCTCATGTCCTTCCACATCCCCCATGTCCCCATGTCACATCGTGTCCCCCACTGGCCCCAGATGTCCCCCCTTGTCCCCATATTTCCCAATGTCCCCATGTCATTTTGAGCCCTGAGGGCCACCAAAGGGACAATGGGTGGTGTCCTGGGACATGAAGACACCCCAATGTCACCAAGGGCCACCAGGAGGGATATGGGATGGGGTGAGGGACCCAACCCAGCCCCAGGATGTCCCCAAAGCTTCAAACAGGAGCCAAGAGTCACCAGGAGGGACAAGAGATGGTTTATGGTGACACCAACCAGCTCCAGTGTCCCCAAAGTCAACCAAGGGCCATCAGAATGGACAAGAGATGGGGTGAGGGACCCAAACCACCTCCAACGTCCCCATGGGACACCAAGGGCCACCAAAGGGACAATGGGTGGTGTCCTGGGACATGGAGAGACCCCAGTGTCACCAATGGCCATCGGGATGACAAGGGATGGGATGAGGGACCCAAATCACCTCCAACACCCCCATGGGACACCAAGGGCCACCAAAGAGACAATGGGTGGTGTCCTGGGACATGAAGGGACCCCAGTGTCACCAAGGGCCATTGGGATGACAAGAGACGGGGGTGAGGAACCCAAACCATCTCCAACATCCCCATGGGACACCAAGGGCCACCAAAGGGACAATGGGTGGTGTCCTGGGACATGAAGGGACCCCAGTGTCACCAAGGGCCATTGGGATGACAAGAGACGGGCGTGAGGGACCCAAACCAGCTCTAATGTCCCCACAGGAGACCAAGGTGGCCAAGTACCCCCACCGAGTCACCCACCCCACCTCCGCCGTCCCCAAGGCGTCCCCCTCAGCGTCCCTCCAGGCTCTTGTCCCTGGCGATGACGCCTCCTCGAACTTGGTCATGAGCGTGGGGAAGGGACCCCAATGTCACCAAGTGCCATGGGGAGGGACAAGGGATGGGGTGAGGGACCCAAACCAGCCCCAGGATGTCCCCAAAGCTTCAAACAGGAGCCAAGAGTCACCAGGAGGGACAAGAGATGGTTTATGGTGACACCAACTGAGTCCCCAAAGTCAACCAAGAGCCATCAGAATGGACAAGAGATGGTGACACCAACCAAGTGTCCCCAAGAGACATCAAGGACCATTGGGATGACAAGGGATGGGATGAGGGACCCAAACCACCTCCAACGTCCCCATGGGACACCAAGGGCCACCAAAGGGACAATGGGTGGTGTCCTGGGACATGAAGGGACCCCAGTGTCACCAATGGCCATTGGGATGATAAGGGATGGGGTGAGGGACCCAAACCACCTCCAACATCCCCATGGGAGACCAAGGGCCACCAAAGGGACAATGGGTGGTGTCCTGGGACATGAAGAGACTCCAGTGTCACCAATGGCCATCAGGATGACAATGGATGGGATGAGGGACCCAAATCACCTCCAACACCCCCATGGGACACCAAGGGCCACCAAAGAGACAATGGGCGTTGTCCTGGGACATGAAGGGACCCCAGTGCCACCAAGTGCCATTAGTATGACAAGAGACGGGGGTGAGGGACCCAAACCAGCTCTAATGTCCCCACAGGAGACCAAGGTGGCCAAGTACCCCCACCGAGTCACCCACCCCACCTCCGCCGTCCCCAAGGCGTCCCCCTCAGCGTCCCTCCAGGCTCTTGTCCCTGGCGATGACGCCTCCTCGAACTTGGTCATGAGCGTGGGGAAGGGACCCCAATGTCACCAAGTGCCATCGGGAGGGACAAGGGATGGGGTGAGGGACCCAACCCAGCCCCAGGATGTCCCCAAAGCTTCAAACAGGAGCCAAGAGTCACCAGGAGGGACAAGAGATGGTTTATGGTGACACCAACCAGCTCCAGTGTCCCCAAAGTCAACCAAGGGCCATCAGAATGGACAAGGGATGGTGACACCAACCAAGTGTCCCCAAGAGACATCGAGGGTCATTGGGATGACAAGGGATGGGATGAGGGACCCAAACCACCTCCAGCATCCCCATGGGACACCAAGGGCCACCAAAGGGACAATGGGTGGTGTCCTGGGAGACGAAGGGACCCCAGTGTCACCAATGGCCATTGGGATGACAAGAGATGGGGGTGAGGAACCCAAACCATCTCCAACATCCCCATGGGACACCAAGGGCCACCAAAGGGACAATGGGTGGTGTGCTGGGACACAAAGAGACCCCAGTGTCACCAAGGGCCATTGGGATGACAAGAGATGGGGGTGAGGAACCCAAACGAGCTCTAATGTCCCCACAGGAGACCAAGGTGGCCAAGTACCCCCACCAAGTCACCCACCCCACCTCCGCCGTCCCCAAGGCGTCCCCCTCAGCGTCCCTCCAGGCTCTTGTCCCTGGCGATGACGGCCTCCTCGAACTTGATCATGAGCGTGGTGCCCTTGTGCCAATGCGCCGTGACCTTGGCCGGGAAGCCGCTGGCCGTCAGCACGGCCTCCACCAGCCCGGCCGTGAAGGCGGCGCAGTTGAGGGTGCTGTTCTCCTTGGGCACCGAGATGAAGGTGTTGACCAAGGGCTCCTTCTCGATCACGTAGTACGTCTTGTCGTCGTCGTTGGCTTGCTCCAGCTTGTCGGCCTCCTTGCCGAAGAGCGCGCGCCACACGGGGCCCTGAGGACGGGAGGACGGGGATGGGTTTGGGTGGAGAGGACCCGCGAGGTCATGTCCAACCATAACCCACCCGCGGCACTAAATCCTGAGGGGATTCTGGCGCCATTTTGAGCCCTGAGGTGACTCTGGAGCCATTTTGAGCCCTGAGGTGATTCCGGCGCCATTTTGATCCCTGAGGTGACTCTGGCGCCATTTTGAGCCCTGAGGTGATTCTGGTGCCATTTTGACCACTGAGGTGATTCTGGCGCCATTTTGACCACTGAGGTGATTTTGGGGTCATTTTGAGCCCTGAGGTGATTCTGGGGCCATTTTCAGCCCTGAGGTGATTTTTGGCGCCATTTTCAGCCCTGAGGGGATTCTGGCGCCATTTTGAGCCCTGAGGGGATTCTGGCGCCATTTTGAGCCCTGAGGGGATTCTGGGGCCATTTTGAGCCCTGAAGTGATTTTGGCGCCATTTTGATCCCTGAGGTGATTTTGGGGTCATTTTGAGCCCTGAGGTGATTCCGGCGCCATTTTGAGCCCTGAGGTGACTCTGGCGCCATTTTGAGCCCTGAGGTGATTCTGGCGCCATTTTGACCACTGAGGTGATTCTGGCGCCATTTTGACCACTGAGGTGATTTTGGGGTCATTTTGAGCCCTGAGGTGATTCTGGCGCCATTTTGAGCCCTGAGGTGATTCCGGCGCCATTTTGAGCCCTGAGGTGATTTTGGGGCCATTTTGAGCCCTGAGGTGATTCCGGCGCCATTTTGAGCCCTGAGGTGATTCTGGCGCCATTTTCAGCCCTGAGGTGATTTTGGGGTCATTTTGAGCCCTGAGATGATTCTGGCGCCATTTTGAGCCCCGAGGTGATTCTGGCGCCATTTTGACCCGAGGTGATTTTGGGGTCATTTTGAGCCCTGAGGGGATTCTGGCGCCATTTTGAGCCCTGAGGGGATTCTGGCGCCATTTTGAGCCCTGAGGGGATTCTGGCGCCATTTTGAGCCCTGAAGTGATTTTGGCGCCATTTTGATCCCTGAGGTGATTCTGGCGCCATTTTGATCCTTGGGGTGACTCTGGCGCCATTTTGAGCCCTGAGGTGATTCTGGCGCCATTTTGACCCCTGAGGTGACTCTGGCGCCATTTTGAGCCCTGAGGTGACTCTGGCGCCATTTTGAGCCCTGAGGGGATTTTTGGTGCCATTTTGGGCCCTGAGGCAATTCTGGTATCACCATTTTGAGCCCTGAGGTGATTCTGGTATCACCATTTTGAGCCCTGAGGTAATTTTTGGCACCATTTTGAGCCCTGAGGTGATTTTCGGCACCATTTTGAGCCCTGAGGTGATTTGGGTGCCCCTGGAGCCACCATTTTGGTTTTGAGGTGATTTTAGTACCATTTTGAGCCCTGAGGTGATTCTGGCATCACTATTTTGAGCTCTGAGGTAATCTTGGGGCCGCCATTCTGAGCCTTGAGGTGATTTCCATGCCCCTGGTGCCCCATGTTGAGCCCTGAGGTGATTCCGGCGCCATTTTGAGCCCTGAAGTGATTTTGGCGCCATTTTGAGCCCTGAGGTGATTCTGGTGCCATTTTGAGCCCTGAGGTGATTCTGGCGCCATTTTGAGCCCTGAGGTGATTCCGGCGCCGATATTAAAACTGACATTGGAGCCGATACTAAAGCTGATATTGGAGCTGATACTAAAGCCTACGCTAAAAGCGATACTAGAGCTGATACTAAAGCCTACGCTAAAGCCGATATTGGAGCCAATAGTAGAGCTGATATTAAAGGTGATGCTACTAAAGCCGATATTAAAGCTGATATTGGAGACGACACTAATGGCGATGTTAAAGTCAACGCTAGAGCTGATACTAAAGCTGATGCTAAAGCTGATATTGGAGCCGATACTGGAGCCGAAGCTACTAAAACCGATACTACTAAAGCCGATCCTAAAGCTGATATTGGAGCTGATACTAAAGCCGATACCAGAGGCTATATTAAAGCCGATACCGGAGCCTGTACTAAAACCGATATTAAAACTGACATTGGAGCTGATACTAAAGCGGATATTGGAGCCGATACTGGAGCCAATGCTACTAAAACCGATACTACTAAAGCCGATATTAAAGCTGATACTGGAGCCTATACTGGAGCCTATATTAAAGCCGATACCGGAGCCTATATTAAAGCCGATACTAAAGCTGACATTGGAGCCGATACTGGAGCCAATGCTACTAAAACCAATACTACTAAAGCCAATATTAAAGCTGATACTGGAGCCTATATTAAAGCTGATATTGGAGCTGATACTGGAGCCTATATTAAAGCCGATACTAAGGTTGACATTGAAGCCGATACTGGAGCCAATGCTACTAAAACCGATACTACTAAAGCCAATATTAAAGCTGATACTGGAGCCTATACTGGAGCCTATATTAAAGCTGACAATGGAGCCTATATTAAAGCCGATAACGGAGCCTATGTTAAAGCCGATACTAAAGCTGGCATTGAAGCCGATACTGGAGCTAATGCTACTAAAACCGATACTACTAAAGCCAATATTAAAGCTGATACTGGAGCCGATACTGGAGCCTATATTAAAGCTGATACTGGAGCCTATATTAAAGCTGATACTGGAGCCTATATTAAAGCTGATACTAAAGCTGACATTGGAGCCGATACTGGAGCCAATGCTCCTAAAACCGATAATACTAAAGCCAATATTAAAGCTGATACTGGAGCCTATACTGGAGCCTATATTAAAGCTGACAATGGAGCCTATATTAAAGCCGATACTGGAGCCTATATTAAAACTGACATTGGAGCTGATACTAAAGCCGATGCTAAAGCTGATATTGGAGCAGATGCTAAAGATGACATTGGAGCTGATACTGGAGCTGATACTAAAGCCAACCCTAAAGCCGGCACCAAAGCCGACCCTAAAGCCGACCCTAAAGCTGGCACTAAAGCTGGCACTAAAGCTGGCACTAAAGCCCACCCTAAAGCTGGCACTAAAGCCCACCCTAAAGCTGGCACCAAAGCTGACCCTAAAGCCCACCCTAAAGCCGGCACCAAAGCTGACCCTAAAGCCGGCCCTAAAGCCGGCCTCAAAGCCAACCCTAAAGCTGCCACCAAAGCTGACCCTAAAGCCGGCCTCAAAGCCAACCCTAAAGCCGGCACCAAAGCTGACCCTAAAGCTGACCCTAAAGCCGACCCTAAAGCCGACCCTAAAGCTGGCACCAAAGCCGGCACCAAAGCCGGCACCAAAGCTGACCCTAAAGCCGACCCTAAAGCCGACCCTAAAGCTGGCACCAAAGCCGGCACCTAGCCGACCCTAAAGCCAACCCTAAAGCCGGCCCTAAAGCCGGCCCTAAAGCCGACACCAAAGCCGACACCAAAGCCGACACCAAAGCCGACACCAAAGCCGACCCCAAAGCCGGCCCCAAAGCTGGCACCAAAGCCGACCCTAAAGCCGACCCTAAAGCCGGCACCAAAGCTGACCCTAAAGCCGGCCTCAAAGCCAACCCTAAAGCTGGCACCAAAGCTGACCCTAAAGCCGACCCTAAAGCTGGCACTAAAGCCCACCCTAAAGCTGGCACCAAAGCTGACCCTAAAGCTGACCCTAAAGCCGACCCTAAAGCCGGCACCAAAGCTGACCCTAAAGCCGACCCTAAAGCCGACACTAAAGCCAACCCTAAAGCCGACCCTAAAGCCGGCACCAAAGCCGACCCTAAAGCCGGCACCAAAGCCGACCCTAAAGCCGGCACCAAAGCCGACCCTAAAGCCGGCACCAAAGCTGACCCTAAAGCTGACCCTAAAGCCGGCACCAAAGCTGACCCTAACGCCGACCCTAAAGCCGGCACCAAAGCCGACCCCAAAGTCGACCCTAAAGCCGGCACCAAAGCCGGCACCAAAGCTGACCCTAAAGCCGACCCCAAAGCCGACCCTAAAGTCGGCACCAAAGCTGACCCTAAAGCCGACCCTAAAGCCGGCGCCAAAGCCGGCGCCAAAGCCGGCACCAAAGCCAACCCTAAAGCCGGCACCAAAGCTGACCCTAAAGCTGACCCTAAAGCCGGCCCTAAAGCCGGCACCAAAGCTGACCCTAAAGCCGACCCTAAAGCCGACACCAAAGCCGGCACCAAAGCCGGCACCAAAGCCGGCACCAAAGCTGACCCTAAAGCCGACCCTAAAGCCGGCACCAAAGCCAACCCTAAAGCCGGCACCAAAGCCGGCCCTAAAGCTGACCCTAAAGCCGACCCTAAAGCCGACCCTAAAGCTGGCACCAAAGCTGACCCTAAAGCCGACCCTAAAGCCGACCCTAAAGCCGGCACCAAAGCCGACCCTAAAGCCGGCACCAAAGCCGGCACCTAGCCGACCCTAAAGCCAACCCTAAAGCCGGCCCTAAAGCCGACACCAAAGCCGACACCAAAGCCGACACCAAAGCCGGCACCAAAGCCGGCACCAAAGCCAACCCTAAAGCTGACCCTAAAGCCGGCACCAAAGCTGACCCTAAAGCCTACCCTAAAGCCGACCCTAAAGCCGGCACCAAAGCTGACCCTAAAGCCGGCCCTAAAGCCGGCACCAAAGCCGGCACCAAAGCCGACCCTAAAGTCGGCACCAAAGCTGACCCTAAAGCCGACCCTAAAGCTGGCACTAAAGCCCACCCTAAAGCTGGCACCAAAGCTGACCCTAAAGCCGACCCTAAAGCCGGCACCAAAGCTGACCCTAAAGCCGACCCTAAAGCCGGCACCAAAGCCGGCACCTAGCCGACCCTAAAGCCAACCCTAAAGCCGGCCCTAAAGCCGACACCAAAGCCGACACCAAAGCCGACACCAAAGCCGACACCAAAGCCGACACCAAAGCCGGCCCTAAAGCTGGCACCAAAGCCGACACCAAAGCCGGCCCTAAAGCCGACCCCAAAGCCGGCCCTAAAGCTGGCACCAAAGTCGATCCCAAAGCCGACCCTAAAGCCCCCGGTGCCCCCGGCTCACCTTGACGAAGAGCAGCACGTTGAGCACCTTGGTCTCGCGGCGGCCGCTCTTCTCGCGGGCCACCAGCGCGTCCAGGACGCGCAGCCCGACCTGGTGGCCCAGGCGGGCCAGCTTGGCCTGCAGCTCGGCCACCGAGTAGACGCGGCTCTGGCAGTACTGCACCAGCTCCGAGAACAGCAGCGCGAAGGCGCTCAGCGCCACCTCGCCACGGGGCCGCGCCAGCCCCCGCTCCAGCAGGGGGGACTTGCCCCGCGTGAAACGGGCGTCCATGCCTGGAAATGGGGGTACAGGGGGTTATATGGGGGTACAGGGGGGTTATATGGGGGTTATATGGGGGTACAGGGCCAGCCCAGCCCCCGCTCCAGCAGGGGGGACTTGCCCCGCGTGAAACGGGCGTCCATGCCTGGAAATGGGGGGAAATGGGGGTTATATGGGGGTACAGGGGGGTTATATGGGGGTGCAGGGGGGTAATATGGGGGAAATGCAGGGTACAGGGGGGTTATATGGGGGTACAGGGGATTATATGGGGGTACAGGGCCAGCCCAGCCCCCGCTCCAGCAGAGGGGACTTGCCCCACGTGAAACGGGCGTCCATGCCTGGAAATGGGGGTACAGGGGGTTATATGGGGGTACAGGGGGTTATATGGGGGTACAGGGCCAGCAGAGGGGACTTGCCCCGCGTGAAACGGGCGTCCATGCCTGGAAATGGGGGTACAGGGGGTTATATGGGGGTTATATGGGGGTACAGGGGGTTATATGGGGGTACAGGGCCAGCCCAGCCCCCGCTCCAGCAGGGGGGACTTGCCCCGCGTGAAACGGGCGTCCATGCCTGGAAATGGGGGTACAGGGGGTTATATGGGGGTACAGGGGGGTTATATGGGAGTACAGGGGGGTTATATGGGGGTACAGGGGGGTTATATGGGGGTTATATGGGGGTACAGGGCCAGCCCAGCCCCCGCTCCAGCAGAGCAGACTTGCCCCACGTGAAACGGGGGTCCATGCCTGGAAATGGGGGTACAGGGGGTTATATGGGGGTTATATGGGGGTACAGGGGGGTTATATGGGGGTACAGGGGGGTTATATGGGGGTACAGGGCCAGCAGAGGGGACTTGCCCCGCGTGAAACGGGCGTCCATGCCTGGAAATGGGGGGTACAAGGGGTTATATGGGGGTTATATGGGGGTACAGGGGGTTATATGGGGGTGCAGGGGGGTAATATGGGGGAAACGTGGGGAACAGGGGGTTATATGGGGGTACAGGGGGTTATATGGGGGTACAGGGGGGTTATATGGGGGTTATATGGGGGTACAGGGCCAGCCCAGCCCCCGCTCCAGCAGGGGGGACTTGCCCCGCGTGAAACGGACGTCCATGCCTGGAAATGGGGGGACAGGGGGTTATATGGGGGTTATATGGGGGTACAGGGGGTTATCTGGGGGTACAGGGGGTTATATGGGGGTTATACGGGGTTATATGGGGGTTATACGGGGTTATATGGGGGTACAGGGGGTTATATGGGGGTTATATGGGGGTACAGGGGGTTATATGGGGATACAGGGCCAGCCCAGCCCCCGCTCCAGCAGAGGGGACTTGCCCCGCGTGAAACGGGCGTCCATGCCTGGAAATGGGGGTACAGGGGGTTATATGGGGGTGCAGGGGGTTATATGGGGGTTATATGGGAGTACAGGGGGTTATATGGGGGTTATATGGGGGTACAGGGGGTTATATGGGGGTTATATGGGGGTACAGGGGGGTTATATGGGGGTACAGGGCCAGCCCAGCCCCCGCTCCAGCAGGGGGGACTTGCCCCGCGTGAAACGGACGTCCATGCCTGGAAATGGGGGGACAGGGGGTTATATGGGGGTTATATGGGGGTACAGGGGGGTTATATGGGGGGTACAGGGGGGTGAAAAGGGGGCTACAGAACCAGCCCAGCTCCCGCTCCAGCAGAGAAGACTTGCCCCACGTGAAACGGGGGTCCATGCCTGGAAATGGGGGTACAGGGGGTTATATGGGGTTTATATGGGGGTTATATGGGGGGACAGGGGGGTTATATGGGGGTACAGGGGGGTTATATGGGGGGACAGGGCCAGCAGAGGGGACTTGCCCCGCGTAAAACGGGCGTCCATGCCTGGAAATGGGGGTACAGGGGGTTATATGGGGGTTATATGGGGGTACAGGGGGTTATATGGGGGTACAGGGCCAGCCCAGCCCCCGCTCCAGCAGGGGGGACTTGCCCCGCGTGAAACGGGCGTCCATGCCTGGAAATGGGGGGACAGGGGGTTATATGGGGGTTATATGGGGGTACAGGGGGTTATCTGGGGGTACAGGGGGTTATATGGGGGTTATACGGGGTTATATGGGGGTACAGGGGGTTATATGGGGGTACAGGGCCAGCCCAGCCCCCGCTCCAGCAGAGGGGACTTGTCCTGTGTGAAACGGGTGTTCATGCCTGGAAATGGGGGTACAGGGGGTTATATGGGGGTACAGGGGGGTTATATGGGGGTACAGGGGGGTTATATGGGGGTTATATGGGGGTACAGGGCCAGCCCAGCCCCCGCTCCAGCAGAGAGGACTTGTCCTGTGTGAAACGGGTGTTCATGCCTGGAAATGGGGGTACAGGGGGGTTATATGGGGGTACAGGGGGTTATATGGGGGTACAGGAGGTTATAGGGGGGTTATATGGGGGTACAGGGGGTTATATGGGGGTTATATGGGGGTACAGGGGGTTATATGGGGGCTATGGGGGGTGAAAAGGGGGGTACAGGGGGTGAAAAGGGGGGTCAGGGCCAGGCCAGCATTGGGGACTCGTCCTGTGTGAAACGGGGACCATGGGTGGGGGGACATGGGGGTTATAGGGGTGAAAAGGGGGTACGGGGGGTGACAAGGGGGGTACCAAGGGATACCAGAGCGGCCGGGGGACACCTGGGGGGACCCCCGGGGTGGGGGAGGGGTCATGGTGACGAGGGATCGGGCCCCGACCCCCCCGGTACTGACCGTCCGGCTCTACTCCCGCTCCCGCTCTATGGCCGCCGCCGTCGCAAAAGCGCCGCAAAGCGCAAGAAGAGGGGAGGGGGGCGGGGTCGCGTCGCCCGGGGCAACCGGAGGGCGGGGCCAAGGAGCGGAGACGGGGCGGGGATTGGGGTGAGGGCGGGGTCTGAGCCAGCGGAGCCACGCCCCCTCCAGCACGGCTGCGAGCGCCCACGCCACCTTTATGGCCCCGCCCCCTCATGGCACCGCCCCAATCCACCTCCTCAGTGACCACGCCCCTCTATGGCCACGCCCCTCGCTCCTCCGCCCACTCCACGCCCCCGCCGGCAGCCCTCAATGGCCCCGCCCCCCCTCCATGACCACGCCCCCCGGGTGGCCCCGCCCACAGTGGGGGCGAGAGGCCGGTGAGGACACACAAGGGGACATCTGGTGACATCTGGTGACATCTGGTGGCACGGGGGGGGTGACGCTGTCCCGGGTTGGTGGGGGGCAGCGGGCTCGGACGCCTGGGTTCCTCCCGCCCCTCCCCCATGGGACACCTGGGGCCGCCAGCTGGGGTGGGGGAGGAGCGGAGCCCGGACGCCTGGGTCCCCTTCCTGCCCCTCCCCCCCGGCTAGGGGGCTCTTGAATGACGTCATAGGGATGGGGAGAGGAAGGTGGGGGGGACCCAGGCGTCCGGGTGATTCCCCCCCACACACACACACCTGGGTGACCCCTCCCCGCCCGGACGCCTGGGTCCCCTCCTGACCCCAGATGCTGGGCACATCTGGAAGGGGCGGGAGCCCATCCCCCACCTGGGGGACATGGGGACATTGAGGGGACAGGGGGACATGGGGACATGGGGGGGATATGGGGGACATGGGGGGATATGGGGGACAGGGGGGACATTGAGGGGACAGGGGGACATGGGGACATGGGGGGGATATGGGGGACATGGCGGGATATGGGGGACTGGGGGGACATTGAGGGGACAGGGGGACATGGGGACATTGA
Organism: Columba guinea; assembly: GCA_032206185.1. Classification (NCBI taxonomy): domain Eukaryota; kingdom Metazoa; phylum Chordata; class Aves; order Columbiformes; family Columbidae; genus Columba; species Columba guinea. The sequence goes on along the minus strand of JAVLUU010000591.1, from coordinate 95,816 downwards.
GGGGACAGGGGGACATGGGGGGATATGGGGGACATAGAGGGGACAGGGGGATATGGGGACATTGAGGGGACAGGGGGACATGGGGGGACATTGTGACATGGGGGGACATTGAGGGGGCAAAGGGACATGGGGGGACATGGGGACGTGGTGGGGACAGGGGGACATGGGGACATTGAGGGGACAGGGGGACATGGGGGGACATTGTGACATGGGGGGATATTGAGGGGGCAAAGGGACATGGGGGGACATGGGGACGTGGTGGGGACAGGGGGACATGGGGACATTGAGGGGACAGGGGGACATGGGGGGACATTGTGACATGGGGGGATATTGAGGGGGCAAAGGGACATGGGGAACATGGGGACATTGAGGGGACAGGGGGACATGGGGGGATATGGGGGACAGGGGGTACATTGAGGGGACAGGGGGACATGGGGACATGGCGGGGACAGGGGGACATAGGGGGATATGGGGACATGTGGGGGGACAGGGGGACATGGGGGGACATTGTGACATGGGGGAACATTGAGGGGGCAAAGGGACATGGGGGACATGGGGACACTGAGGAGACAGGGGGACATGGGGGGATATGGGGGACTGGGGGGACATTGAGGGGACAGGGGGACATGGGGACATGTGGGGGATATGGGGGACATGGGGGGATATGGGGGACATGGGGGGATATGGGGGGACAAGGGGGACATTGAGGGGACAGGGGGACATGGGGACATGTAGGGGACAAGGGGACATGGGGGGACATTGTGACATGGGGGGACATTGAGGGGGCAAAGGAACATGGGGGACATGGGGACATTGAGGGGACAGGGGGACATGGGGACATGTGGGGGATATGGGGGACATGGGGGGATATGGGGTACAGGGGGGACATTGAGGGGACAGGGGGACATGGGGACGTGGCGGGGACAGGGGGACATGGGGACATTGAGGGGACAGGGGGACATGGGGGGATATGGGGACATGTGGGGGACAGGGGGACATGGGGACATGTGGGGTACATGGGGACATGGGGGACGTTGAGGGGACAGAGGGACATGGGGGGACATGAGGACATGGGGACATTGAGACATGGGGGGACATTGAGGGGACGGGGGGGACACGGGGGGGGTATGGGGACACAGTGTCCCCATGTCCCAATACCCCCATTGTCCCTGTACCCCTCAATGTCCCCAATGTCCCCTCATGTCCCCAGTGGCCCCACTGGGAGCTCCCAGGGAGTGGAGCAAGTGACAGTGGGGACATGGGGGGGGACACACTGGGGAGGTAACTGGGGGACATGGGGGGGGTAACTGGTGTCACTGGGGGGTGACTGGGGGACACTGGGGACACCGGGAGGGGACACTGGGGGGGTAATAGGGAACACTGGGAGGGGACATGGGGACACTGAGGAGTAACTGGGGACATGGGGGGGGACACTGGGGGGCAACTGGGGTCACTGGGAGGGGACATGGGGACACTGGGGGGTAACTGGGGACACTGGGGGACACTGGGGGGTGGGTGCCCCCCCCCCCCCGGGTGCTCTGGTTTCCCAGAGGCCGGAGAAGGGACCCAGGCGTCCGGGAGGGGAGGTGCTGAGGGGACCCAGGCGTCCGGGCCCCCCCGTTGATGGGGAGGGGGGTGGGAGGGAGGGGGAGGGGGGGGGGGGAGGGGGAATTACGGTGCAATTAAAGCTCCATTTGGTTAATTGCTCGCGGCTGCCAGGGGGGGATTGGGGACACGCGGGGGCGGGGGGGCCCTCCCCATCCCCCACCCGGCACCCCCCGCTGGGAGCCGAGAGCACCCGGGGGCACCCACAGACACCCATAGGACCCACAGAACTCACAGGGGACCCCCCGAGAACCCACGGGGACCCCCCAGCACCCACAGACCCCGCGGGCACCCACGGGGACCCCCCCAGACCCCACGGGGGACCCCCCAGCACCCACAGACCCCACAGGCACCCACGAGGACCCATGGGACCCCCCAGCACCCTCTGGGACTCCCCAGCACCCACGGGGATCCCCCAGAACCCACAGACCCCATGAGCACCCACGGGGACACCCCAGACCCCACGGGGGACCCCCCAGCACCCACAGACCCCACAGGCACCCACGAGGACCCATGGGACCCCCCAGCACCCTCTGGGACTCCCCAGCACCCACGGGGATCCCCCAGAACCCACAGACCCCACGGGCACCCACGGGGACACCCCAGACCCCACGGGGGACCCCCCAGCACCCACAGACCCCACAGGCACCCACAAGGACCCATGGGACCCCCCAGCACCCTCTGGGACTCCCCAGCACCCACGGGGATCCCCCAGAACCCACAGACCCCACGGGCACCCACGGGGACCCCCCAGAACCCACAGACACTACGGGCACCCATGGGACCCCCCCTAGCACCCACGGGGACCTCCCAGACCCCACGGGGGAACCCCCAGAACCCACAGACTCCATGGGCACCCATGGGACCCCCCCCTAGCACCCACGGGGACCTCCCAGACCCCACGGGGGAACCCCCAGAACCCACAGACCCCATGGGCACCAATGGGACCCCCCCCAGCACCCACGGGCGCCCCAAACACCCACGGGGACCCCACGACACCCACGGGCACCACAAAACACCCACGGGCACCCGGAGCACCCGTGGGACCCCACAGCACCCGTGGGGACCCGCAGCACCCATGGCTGTCCCCGCCCCCGCCCTGAGCTCCCATCATCACCGTGTCCCCCCCGTGTCACCCACTCCATGTCACCCACCCCGTGTCACCCCCCACGTCCCTCCCCTTGTCCCCCCGTGTCACCCACCCCGTGTCACCCACCCCGTGTCATCCCCCGTGTCCCTCCCCTTGTTCCCCCCGTGTCACCCTGCCTTGTGTGTCCCCCCGTGTCACCCACCCCGTGTCACCCTCCCCGTGTCACCCTCCCCGTGTCACCCCCCACGTCCCTCCCCTTGTCCCCCCGTGTCACCCACCCCGTGTCACCCACCCCGTGTCATCCCCTGTGTCCCTCCCCTTATCCCCCCCCGTGTCACCCTCCCTTGTGTGTCCCCCCTCGGTGTCACCCACCCCGTGTCACCCCCCACGTCCCTCCCCTTGTCCCCCCCGTGTCACCCACCCCGTGTCACCCCCCCCCGTGTCACCCACCCTGTGTCATCCCCCATGTCTCTCCCCTTGTCCCCCCCGTGTCACCCACCCCGTGTCACCCACCCCGTGTCATCCCCCGTGTCACCCTCCCTTTTGTCACCCACCCCGTGTCACCCACCCCGTGTCACCCCCCCCCGTGTCCCTCCCCTTGTCCCCCCCGTGTCACCCTCCCTTGTGTCCCCCAACCCGTGTCACCCACCCTGTGTCACCCCCTCTTGTCCCCCCCGTGTCACCCCCCATGTCACCCCCCTTATCCCACCCCGTGTCATTCCCCCCATGTCACCCCCCCCATGTCACCCCCCCCGTGTCACCCCCCCGTGTCACCCTCCCCGTGTCACCCACCCTGTGTCATCCCCCGTGTCCCTCCCCTTGTCCCCCCCCGTGTCACCCTCCCTTGTCCCCCGCCCCGGTGTCACCCACCCCGTGTCACCCCCCATGTCCCTTCCCCCCATGTCACCTCCCCTTGTCCCCCCCGTGTCCCCCCCCCAGTGTCACCCACCCCGTGTCACCCCCCGTGTCCCTCCCCTTGTCCCCCCCGTGTCACCCTCCCTTGTCCCCCCCACGCGGTGTCACCCACCCCGTGTCATCCCCCGTGTCCCCCCGCCTTGTCCCCCCGTGTCACCCACCCCGTGTCACCCCCCCCCATGTCACCTCCCCTTGTCCCCCCCGTGTCACCCTCCCTTGTCCGCCCCCCCCGCGGTGTCACCCACCCCGTGTCGCCCCCCCCCCACCCCCGCATCCCCTGGTTGATCCGGCCGCGGGGGGGGGGGACACGGGGGTGGGTGACACGGGGGGGGTGGGTGACACGGGGGTGGGTGACACGGGGGGGGGTGGGTGACACGGGGGTGGGTGACACGGGGGGGACGCGGGGGGGTACGGGGGGGGGTCCGGGACTATAAGTGGCGGCGCGCGGCGGGGGCCGCACCCACCATGGCCACCCCGGGGGGGACACAGACCGAGCACGCGACGGTGAGGGGGCACCCATGGGTGGGGGGCACCTATGGGTGGGGGGCACAAAGGGTTGGGGGCACCCATAGGGGTTGGGGGGCACAAAGGGGTGGGGGGGAACGAAAGGGTTGGGGAGCAAAGGGGTGGGGGCACCCATGGGTGGGGGGGCACCTATGGGTGGGGGGGCACCTATAGGTGGGGGGGCACCTATGGGTGGGGGGCACAAAGGGTTGGAGGGAACAAAGGGGTTGGGGAGCAAAGGGGTGGGGGGGAACAAAGGGGTGGGGGCACCTATGGGTGGGGGGGCACCTATGGGTAGGGGGCACAAAGGGTTGGGGGCACCCATAGGGATTGGGGGAACAAAGGGGTGGGGGCACCTATGGGTGGGGGGTACCTATAGGTGCGGGGCACCTGTGGGTGGGGGGCACAAAGGGTTGGGGGCACCCATAGGGGTTGGGGGGCACAAAGGGGTGGGGGGGAACAAAGGGGTTGGGGAGCAAAGGGGTGGGGGCACCTATGGGTGGGGGGCACCTGTGGGTGGGGGGCACAAAGGGTTGGGGGCACCCATAGGGGTTGGGGGGCACAAAGGGGTGGGGGGGAACGAAGGGGTTGGGGCGCAAAGGGGTGGGGGCACCTATGGGTGGGGGGGCACCTATGGGTGGGGGGCACAAAGGGTTGGGGGCACCCATAGGGGTTGGGGGGCACAAAGGGGTGGGGGGAACGAAGGGGTTGGGGAGCAAAGGGGTGGGGGCACCCATGGGTGGGGGGCACCTATGGGGGGGGGCACCCATAGGGGTTGGGGGGCAGAAAGGGGTGGGGGGAACGAAGGGGTTGGGGAGCAAAGGGGTGGGGGGAACAAAGGGGTGGGGGCACCCATGGGTGGGGGGCACCTATGGGTGGGGGGCACAAAGGGTTGGGGGCACCCATAGGGGTTGGGGGGCACAAAGGGGTGGGGGGAACAAAGGGTGGGGGGCACAAAGGGGTAGGGGTGCGAAGGGGTGTGTGGCACCCATGGGTGGGGGGAACAAAGGGGTGGGGGGGGCACCCACAGGGGGTGGGGTGCACCTATGGGTGGGGGTCCTCCATTACAGGGGGTTCCCCATTACCGGGGGGTTCCCATTGCAGGGGGGTCCCCATTACCGAGGCGGGGTCCCCATTTCCCGGGGGGGGGTCCCATTGCAGGGGGATCCCCATTAGGGGGGGTTCCCCAGAACACGGGTGGTCCCGTTTTAAGGGGCGTCCCCATTTACAGAGGTGTCCCCATTACAGGGGGGGCTGGGCGGGGGGGGGGGGATCATTTTCTGGGGGTCCCCCATTACCGGGGGGTCCCCAGGATGGGGGGGTTTCCCCACTGGGGGGATTCCCCGTAACAGGGGTTTCCCCATTTACAGGAGGGGATTCCCATTGGAATGGGGGGGTCCTTATTACGGGGGGGTGTCCCCATTATCGGGGGGGTCCCCATTACCGGGGGTTCCCTATTAGGGGGTCCCCAGCACGGGGGGTTTCCCATTGTGGGGGGGTCCCCATTACCGGGGGTTCCCTATTAGGGGGTCCCCAGCACGGGGGGTTTCCCATTGTGGGGGATCCCCAGAACGGGGGGGGGGGGGGTCCCCATTACCGGGGATGCCCATTACCAGGGTGTCCCCATTACCGGGGGGGTTCCCCCTTGCAGGGGCTCCCCATTACCGGGGGGTCCCCAGCATGGGGGTGTCCCCATTACAGGGGGGTCCCTATTTCGGGGGTGATGCCCCCCTTGTAGGAGGGATCCCCGGCACAGGGGGTGTCCCCATTACCGGGGGGGTTCCCATTACCGGGGGGGTCCCTATTTCGGGGTGATGTCCCCCTTGCAAGGAGGGATCCCCATTACTGGGGGGTCCCCATTACCGGGGGGGTCCCTATTTAGGGGTGATGTCTCCCTTGCAGGAGGGATCCCCATTACTGGGGGGTCTCCATTACCGGGGGGTCCCTATTTCGGGGTGATGTCCCCCTTGCAGGAGGGATCCCCATTACCGGGGGGGTCCCCATTACCGGGGCGTCCCCATTACCGGGGGGTCCCTATTTCGGGGTGATGTCCCCCTTGCAAGAGGGATCCCCATTAGTGGGGGGTCCCCATTATTGGGGGTCCCTATTTCGGGGTGATGTCCCCCTTGCAGGAGGGATCCCCATTACCGGGGGGGTCCCCATTACCGGGGGATCCCCATTACCGGGGGGGTCCCTATTTCGGGGTGATGTCCCCCTTGCAGGAGGGATCCCCATTACCGGGGGGTCTCCATTACCGGGGGGTCCCCATTACTGGGGGATCCCTATTTAGGGGTGATGTCTCCCTTGCAGGAGGGATCCCCATTACTGGGGGGTCCCCATTACCGGGGGGTCCCTATTTCGGGCTGATGTCCCCCTTGCAGGAGGGATCCCCATTACCGGGGGTCCCCATTACCGGGGGGGTCCCTATTTCGGGGTGATGCCCCCCTTGCAGGAGGGATCCCCAGAGCAGGGGGATCCCCATTACCGGGGGGGTCCCCATTACCGGGGGGTCCCTATTTCGGGGGTGATGTCCCCCTTGCAGGAGGGATCCCCATTACCGGGGGGTCCCCATTACCGGGGGGTCCCTATTTCGGGGTGATGCCCCCCTTGCAGGAGGGATCCCCATTACTGGGGGGTCTCCATTACCGGGGGGGTCCCTATTTCGGGGTGATGTCCCCCTTGCAGGGGCTCCCCATTACCGGGGGGTCCCCAGCATGGGGGTGTCCCCATTACAGGGGGGTCCCTATTTAGGGGTGATGTCCCCCTTGTAGGAGGGATCCCCGGCACAGGGGGTGTCCCCATTACCGGGGGGGTCCCCATTACTGGGGGGGTCCCTATTTAGGGGTGATGTCCCCCTTGCAGGAGGGATCCTCATTACCGGGGGGGTCCCCATTACCAGGGGGTCCCTATTTCGGGGGTGATGTCCCCCTTGCAGGAGGGATCCCCATTAGTGGGGGGGTCCCCATTATTGGGGGTCCCTATTTCGGGGTGATGCCCCCCTTGCAGGAGGGATCCCCATTACTGGGGGGTCTCCATTACCGGGGGGGTCCCTATTTCGGGGTGATGTCCCCCTTGCAGGGGCTCCCCATTACCGGGGGGTCCCCAGCATGGGGGTGTCCCCATTACAGGGGGTCCCTATTTAGGGGTGATGTCCCCCTTGTAGGAGGGATCCCCGGCACAGGGGGTGTCCCCATTACCGGGGGGTCCCCATTACCGAGGGGTCCCTATTTTGGGGTGATGTCCCCCTTGCAGGAGGGATCCCCATTACCGGGGGGGGTCCCCATTACCAGGGGGGTCCCTATTTCGGGGTGATGTCCCCCTTGCAGGAGGGATCCCCATTACCGGGGGGTCCCCATTACCGGGGGGGTCCCTATTTCGGGGTGATGTCTCCCTTGCAGGAGGGATCCCCATTACCGGGGGGTCCCCATTACCGGGGGGGTCCCTATTTAGGGGTGATGTCTCCCTTGCAGGAGGGATCCCCATTACCGGGGGGGTCCCCATTACCGGAGTGTCCCCATTACCGGGGGGGTCCCTATTTCGGGGTGATGTCCCCCTTGCAGGAGGGATCCCCATTACTGGGGGGTCCCCATTACCAGGGGGGTCCCTATTTCGGGGTGATGTCCCCCTTGCAGGAGGGATCCCCATTACCGGGAGGTCCCCATTACCGGGGGGGTCCCTATTTCGGGGTGATGTCTCCCTTGCAGGAGGGGTCCCCGGCACAGGGGGGCGCCCCGGCACAGGGGGGGTCCCCGGAGCAGGGGGGGTCCCCGGAACAGGAGGGGTTCTTCTCGCTGCTGAGCTCGGTGCAGGGAGCGCGGATGGACGAGCAGCGCTGCAGCCTGGGGGGGGCCGGAGGTGAGGGGACATGGGGACAGGGGACATGGGACATGGGGACAGGGGACACAGGGACAGGGGGACACAGGACATGGGAGAGGGGAACATGCGGACGGGGACAGGGGGGCAGGGGACAGGGGACATAGGGGACAGGGGACATAGGGACATGGGGATATGGGGGCAGGGGACATGGGACATGGGATATGGGACATGGGACAGGGGACATGGGGACATAGGGGGACAGGGGGACAAGGGACATGGGGATATGGGGGCAGGGGACATGGGGACATAGGGGACAGGGGGACAAGGGACATGGGGATATGGGGGCAGGGGACATGGGACATGGGGACAAAGGACATGGGGATATGGGGGCAGGGGACATGGGACATGGGGACATGGGGGACATGGGGACAGGGGACATGGGGGCAGGGGACATGGGGACATGGGGGACATGGGGACATGGGGATATGGGGGCAGGGAATATGGGGACATGGGGACATGGGGACAGGGGGACAAGGGACATGGGGACAGGGGATGGGGGACATGGGGACATGGGGACAGGGGACATGGGGACAGGAGACATAGGGGGACACAGGACATGGGAGAGGGGGACATGCGGACGAGGACAGGGGGGCAGGGGACAGAGGACATAGGGGACAGGGGACATAGGGACATGGGGATATGGGACAGGGGGACAGGACATGGGAGAGGGGGACATGGGGACAGGGTGGCAGGGGACAGGGGACATAGGGACATGGGGATATGGGGGCAGGGGACACAGGACATGGGATATGGGAGATGGGACAGGGGACATGGGGACATGGGGACATGGGGACAGGGGACACAGGATAGGGGACAGGCGGACATGGGACAGGGGGACATGGGGACATGGGGACAGGGAATATGGGGACATGGGATATGGGGACATGGGACAGGGGACATGGGGACAGGAGACATAGGGGGACACAGGACATGGGAGAGGGGGACATGCGGGCGGAGACAGGGGGGCAGGGGACAGAGGACATAGGGGACAGGGGACATGGGGATATGGGACAGGGGGACACGGGACATGGGGACAGGGGAGCAGGGGACAGGGGGACAAGGGACATGGGGACATGGGTACAGGGGACATGGGACAGGGGGACATGGGGGACATAGGGACAGGGGGACATGGGGACAGAGGACATGGAGACATGGGACAGGGGGACATAGGAACATGGGGATATGGGACAGGGGGACACAGGACATGGGAGAGGGGGACATGGGGACAGGGGGGCAGGGGACAGGGGACATAGGGACATGGGGATATGGGGGCAGGGGACATGGGGACAGAGGACATGGGATACGGGACATGGGGACATGGGGGACAGGGGGACAAGGGACATGGGGATATGGGGGCAGGGGACATGGGGACAGAGGACATGGGGACATGGGGACATGGGATGGGGGACATGGGGCATGGGGACAGGGGGACAGGGGGACATGGGGCATGGGGGTAAGGGACATGGGACATGGGACAGGAGGACATGGGGACATGGGATAGGGGACAGGGAGGACACAGTGGAATGTGACGGACATGGGGGGACCCATTGCCGAGGGGACACGGGGACAGGGGGGACAAGGGAGGACAGAAAGATACGGGGGGACACGGGGGGACACGAGGTGACAAGGGGGACACAGGGGGACACAGGGGGACATGAGAAAACACGGGGGGACACAAGAGGACATGGGGGGACACGGGAGGACACAAGGTGACAAGGGGGACACAAGGGACACGGGTGGACACGGCAGGGACAAAGTGGGCATGGGGGGGACACGAGTGGGAAGAGGGACACAGGGGGACACAAGGGGACATGGGGGGGACATGAGAGGACACGGGGGGACAAAGTGGGTGTGGGGGGGGACACGGGTGGAAAGGGGACACGGGGACACATGGGGGACACGGGGGGACACGGCGGGGGACACGTGGGACACGGGGGGACACGGGGGGGACATGAGAGGACACGGGGGGACACGGGAGGACACGGGGGGACAAAGTGGGCATGGGGGGACACAGGTGGGAAGGGGACACGGGGGGGACACGGGGACACACAAGGGGACACAGGGAGACACGGGGGGACAAAGTGGGCATGGGGGGACACAGGTGGGAAGGGGACACGGGGGGACACAAGGGACATGGCGGGGACAAGGGGGACGTGGAGAGAACACGAGGGGACACGGCGGGGGACAAAGTGGGCGTGGGGGGACAAGCGGGGACACGGGTGATGCCGGGGGTGGCCGGGGGGGTGGCGATGTCGCGATGTCGGGTTGTGTCGTGTCGCAATGTGTGGGGCGATGTCGCGATGTCGCGATCCCCGTGGCAGCGGGCGGGGCCGCCCCCCCGGCCCCCCCCGAGCTGTCGGCGCTGCTGGAGCTGGTGGCGAGTGCGCAGGGCCGGCGGATGGACGAGCAGCGGCTGCCGGTGCCGCGCCTGCCCGGCTTCGGGAACGGACAGGTACGGACCGGGACGCACCGGGACCGATGGGGACACCGGGACCGATGGGGACACTGGGGCAGGGACACTGGGACAGGGACACTGGGACAGGGGGACACCGGGGTTCGGGGGGACAGGGACCCGTGGTGAGCGCGCAGGGCCGGCGGATGGACGAGCAGCGGCTGCCGGTGCCGCGCCTGCCCGGCTTCGGGAACGGACAGGTACGGACCGGGACGCACCGGGACCGATGGGGACACCGGGACAGGGACAGACTGGGGACAGGGGACACCGGGACATGGACACCGGGACTGGGACAGGGACACCGGGACTGGGACAGGGACCAGAGGACAGGGACACCGGGACAGGGAGGACACTGGGGTTCGGGGGGGACAGGGACAGAGGGTGGACAGGGACACCAGGACACCGGGACAGGGACCCCGGGACCAAGACAGGGACCAGGGGACAGGGACACCGGGACAGGGACCAGGGGACACCAGCACAGGGACCAGGGGACACCAGGACAGGGACACCGGGACGGGGACCAACAGGGGACACTGGGACATGGGGACACCGGGGTTCGGGGGAACAGGGACCCGTGGTGAGTGCGCAGGGCCGGCGGATGGACGAGCAGCAGCTGCCGGTGCCGCGCCTGCCCGGCTTCGGGAACGGACAGGTACGGACCGGGACGCACCGGGACCGATGGGGACACCGGGACCGATGGGGACACTGGGGCAGGGGGGACACTGGGGCAGGGACACTGGGACAGGGACACTGGGACATGGGGACACCGGGGTTCGGGGGGACAGGGACCCGTGGTGAGTGCGCAGGGCCGGCGGATGGACGAGCAGCGGCTGCCGGTGCCGCGCCTGCCCGGCTTCGGGAATGGACAGGTACAGACCGGGACCGATGGGGACACCGGGACAGGGACAGACTGGGGACAGGGGACACCGGGACATGGACACCGGGACTGGGACAGGGACCAGAGGACAGGGACACCGGGACAGGGAGGACACTGGGGTTCGGGGGGGACAGGGACAGAGGGTGGACAAGGACACCAGGACACCAGGACAGGGACCCCGGGACCAGGACAGGGACCAGGGGAGAGGGACACCGGGACAGGGACCAGGGGACACCAGGACAGGGACACCGGGACGGGGACCAACAGGGGACACTGGGACATGGGGACACCGGGGTTCGGGGGGACAGGGACCCGTGGTGAGTGCGCAGGGCCGGCGGATGGACGAGCAGCGGCTGCCGGTGCCGCGCCTGCCCGGCTTCGGGAACGGACAGGTACGGACCGGGACGCACCGGGACCGATGGGGACACCGGGACCGATGGGGACACTGGGGCAGGGACACTGGGACAGGGACACTGGGACAGGGGGACACCGGGGTTCGGGGGGACAGGGACCCGTGGTGAGCGCGCAGGGCCGGCGGATGGACGAGCAGCGGCTGCCGGTGCCGCGCCTGCCCGGCTTCGGGAACGGACAGGTACGGACCGGGACGCACCGGGACCGATGGGGACACCGGGACAGGGACAGACTGGGGACAGGGGACACCGGGACATGGACACCGGGACTGGGACAGGGACCAGAGGACAGGGACACCGGGACAGGGAGGACACTGGAGTTCGGGGGGGACAGGGACAGAGGGTGGACAGGGACACCAGGACACCGGGACAGGGACCCCGGGACCAGGACAGGGACCAGGGGACAGGGACACCGGGACAGGGACCAGGGGACACCAGCACAGGGACCAGGGGACACCAGGACAGGGACACCGGGACGGGGACCAACAGGGGACACTGGGACATGGGGACACCGGGGTTCGGGGGAACAGGGACCCGTGGTGAGCGCGCAGGGCCGGCGGATGGACGAGCAGCGGCTGCCGGTGCCGCGCCTGCCCGGCTTCGGGAAAGGACAGGTACGGACCGGGACAGGGACACCGGGACCGATGGGGACACCGGGACAGGGACACTGGGGCAGGGACACTGGGACAGGGACACTGGGACATGGGGACACCGGGGTTCGGGGGGGACAGGGACCCGTGGTGAGTGCGCAGGGCCGGCGGATGGACGAGCAGCGGCTGCCGGTGCCGCGCCTGGCGGCTTCGGGAACGGACAGGTACGGACCGGGACCGATGGGGACACTGGGACAGGGACAGACTGGGGACAGGGGACACCGGGACATGGACACCGGGACTGGGACAGGGACACCGGGACTGGGACAGGGACCAGAGGACAGGGACACCGGGACAGGGAGGACACTGGGGTTCGGGGGGGACAGGGACAGAGGGTGGACAGGGACACCAGGACACCGGGACAGGGACCCCGGGACCAAGACAGGGACCAGGGGACAGGGACACCGGGACAGGGACCAGGGGACACCAGCACAGGGACCAGGGGACACCAGGACAGGGACACCGGGACGGGGACCAACAGGGGACACTGGGACATGGGGACACCGGGGTTCGGGGGAACAGGGACCCGTGGTGAGCGCGCAGGGCCGGCGGATGGACGAGCAGCAGCTGCCGGTGCCGCGCCTGCCCGGCTTCGGGAAAGGACAGGTACGGACCGGGACAGGGACACCGGGACCGATGGGGACACCGGGACAGGGACACTGGGGCAGGGACACTGGGACAGGGACACTGGGACATGGGGACACCGGGGTTCGGGGGGACAGGGACCCGCGGTGAGCGCGCAGGGCCGGCGGATGGACGAGCAGCGGCTGCCGGTGCCGCGCCTGCCCGGCTTCGGGAACGGACAGGTACGGACCGGGACCGATGGGGACACTGGGACAGGGACAGACTGGGGACAGGGGACACCGGGACATGGACACCGGGACTGGGACAGGGACCAGAGGACAGGGACACCGGGACAGGGAGGACACTGGAGTTCGGGGGGGACAGGGACAGAGGGTGGACAGGGACACCAGGACACCGGGACAGGGACCCCGGGACCAGGACAGGGACCAGGGGACAGGGACACCGGGACAGGGACCAGGGGACACCAGGACAGGGACACCGGGACAGGGACCAACAGGGGACACTGGGACATGGGGACACCGGGGTTCGGGGGGACAGGGACCCGTGGTGAGTGCGCAGGGCCGGCGGATGGACGAGCAGCGGCTGCCGGTGCCGCGCCTGGCGGCTTCGGGAACGGACAGGTACGGACCGGGACAGGGACACCGGGACCGATGGGGACACCGGGACAGGGACAGACTGGGGACAGGGGACACCGGGACATGGACACCGGGACTGGGACAGGGACACCGGGACAGGGAGGACACTGGGGTTCGGGGGGGAACAGGGACAGAGGGTGGACAGGGACACCAGGACACCGGGACAGGGACACTGGGACAGGGACCAACAGGGGACACCGAGACAGGGACACCGGGACGGGGACCAACAGGGGACACTGGGACATGGGGACACCGGGGTTCGGGGGGACAGGGACCCGTGGTGAGCGCGCAGGGCCGGCGGATGGACGAGCAGCGGCTGCCGGTGCCGCGCCTGGCGGCTTCGGGAACGGACAGGTACGGACCGGGACGCACCGGGACCGATGGGGACACTGGGACAGGGACAGACTGGGGACAGGGGACACCGGGACATGGACACCGGGACTGGGACAGGGACCAGAGGACAGGGACACCGGGACAGGGAGGACACTGGGGTTCGGGGGGGGACAGGGACAGAGGGTGGACAGGGACACCAGGACACCGGGACAGGGACCCCGGGACCAGGACAGGGACCAGGGGACAGGGACACCGGGACAGGGACCAGGGGACACCAGGACAGGGACACTGGGACAGGGACCAACAGGGGACACTGGGACATGGGGACATCGGGACATCGGGGTTCGGGGGGACAGGGACTGATGGGGGACACTGGGACAGGGACCGATAGGGGGACAGGGAGATACTGGGGTTCAGGGGGACACTGGGACAGGGGGACAGGGACAGATGTGGGGACACCGGGACAGGGGGACCAGGGAACAGGGACATGGGGACATCAGGGTTCAGGGGGGACAGGAACTGACTGGGGACAGGGGGACACCGGGACCAATAGGGGGACACCGGGGTTTGGGGGGGACAGGGACCAATAGGGGGACACCGGGATAGGGGGGACACTGGGGTTCAGGGGGACAGGGACATGGGGACACTGGGGTTTGGGGGAACAGGGACCAGGGGACATGGGGACATCGGGGTTCAGGGGGGGACAGGTAGCAACATGGGGGGACAAGGGGGACACTGCAGGGACAGGGAACTAGGGTTTGAGGGGTACAGGTATGGGGACATGGGGGGACATTGGGGACACCGAGGGACAGGGACTGGGGGGGGGCAGGTATGGAGGGGACACCGGGGGGACAAGGGGGGGACAAGGGGCTTGGGGGACACAGGGACATGGGGGGGACAGCTGGGACCCTCCGGGTGTCACCCCCATGTTGGGGACACCCCCATTGTCACCCCCCCATCTCCCCACAGGACTGAGCCCCAGCCCCTGATGGTGTCATCGACCCCCAACGTCCCCAAGCTCGTGATGTCACCCCACATGTCCCCTCCCACAAGCTGTCACCCCCCAATAAACCCCCTGATGGCGTCACCGTGGGGCCTGGGACACGGGGCGGGGGGGTGGGGACACGGGTGACATTGCGGGGGGGACATGGTGGGGGGGACACAAGGGACACCCCCAGGGGTGACACTAAGGGACACCTGCGCCAACGGGTGACACGAGGCGGGTCCCACGGGTGACACTAAGGGGCACCCGCACCAACAGGTGACACGAGGGGGGTCCCACGGGTGACACTAAGGGGCACCCGTGCCAACGGGTGACACGAGGCGGGTCCCACGGGTGACACTAAGGGGCACCCGTGCCAACGGGTGACACAAGGGGGGTCCCACGGGTGACACTAAGGGGCACCCGCGCCAACGGGTGACAAGAGGGGGGTCCCACGGGTGACACTAAGGGACACCCGCGCCAACGGGTGACACGAGGGGGGTCCCACGGGTGACACTAAGGGGCACCCGCGCCAACGGGTGACACGAGGCGGGTCCCACGGGTGACACTAAGGGGCACCCGCGCCAACGGGTGACACGAGGGGGGGTCCCACGGGTGACACTAAGGGACACCCGCGCCAACGGGTGACACGAGGGGGGTCCCACGGGTGACACTAAGGGGCACCCGCGCCAACGGGTGACACGAGGGGGGTCCCACGGGTGACACTAAGGGGCACCCGCGCCAACGGGTGACACGAGGGGGGTCCCACGGGTGACACTAAGGGGCACCCGCGCCAACGGGTGACACGAGGGGGGTCCCACGGGTGACACTGAGGGACACCCGCGCCAACGGGTGACACGAGGCGGGTCCCACGGGTGACACTGAGGGGCACCCGCGCCAACGGGTGACACGAGGGGGGTCCCACGGGTGACACTAAGGGGCACCCGCGCCAACGGGTGACACGAGGGGGGTCCCACGGGTGACACTAAGGGGCACCCGCGCCAACGGGTGACACGAGGGGGGGTCCCACGGGTGACACTAAGGGGCACCCGCGCCAACGGGTGACACGAGGGGGGTCCCACGGGTGACACTAAGGGGCACCCGCGCCAACGGGTGACACGAGGGGGGTCCCACGGGTGACACTAAGGGGCACCCGCGCCAACGGGTGACACGAGGGGGGTCCCACGGGTGACACTAAGGGGCACCCGCGCCAACGGGTGACACGAGGGGGGTCCCACGGGTGACACTAAGGGGCACCCGCGCCAACGGGTGACACGAGGGGGGTCCCACGGGTGACACTAAGGGGCACCCGCACCAACGGGTGACACGAGGGGGTTGCCACGGGTGACACTAAGGGACACCCGCACCAATGGGTGACACAAGGCGGGTCCCACGGGTGACACTAAGGGGCACCCGCACCAATGGGTGACACAAGGCGGGTCCCACGGGTGACACTAAGGGGCACCCGCGCCAATGGGTGACAAGAGGGGGGTCCCACGGGTGACACTAAGGGACACCCACAGCACACAGGTGGCACAAAGGGACACGAGGTCCCCAGGACCCCCCCTTGGTGGCACCAGGGGACACCGAAGCCACCCCCCCCGTGTCACCCTGGGTGACACCCCCCCCCCCCCCCCCAAGTCACCGTGTCGCCCCACGCAGGCGGTGACGGTGACAATGACAATACCAGCGCTGTTTATTGGCGTTGGGGACACCGTGGGTGGCATTGTCCCCTCCGAGGATGGTGATGCTACCAGAGCAGGGACACAGGGACGGCCACGTGTCCCCATGTCACTCATGTGGTGGCATCAGGACACGGCCACGTGTCCCCATGTCACGGACACGGTGACAAGATGCAGCCAGATGTCCCCTCTGTTGTGGCGGTGGCACCGGGACGCAGCCGCGTGTCCCTTGTCACCAACGCAGTCCCAGCGGTGGCATCAGGACAAAGCCACATGTCCCCTTTGTCCCCTCTTGTCACCTGTGTGGCCACAGCAATGGCATCAGGTGGCAGTCGCTGTCCCCTTTGTCACCAACACGGTCACAGCGATGACATGAGGACAAAGCCACATGTCCCCTTTGTCCCCTCTTGTCACCAATGTGGCCATGGTGGTGGCATCAGGTGGCAGTCGCTGTCCCCTTTGTCACCAACACGGTCACAGCGATGGCACGAAGACGAAGCCGCGTGTCCCCTTGTCCCCTCTTGTCACCTGTGTGACCATGGCGATGGCACGAGGATGAAGCCAGATGTCCCCTTTGTCCCCTCTTGTCACCAACATGGCCACGGCGATGGCATCAGGTGGCAGTCGCTGTCCCCTTTGTCACCAACACGGTCACAGCGATGGCACGAAGACGAAGCCGCGTGTCCCCTTGTCCCCTCTTGTCACCAACGTGGCCACGGTGATGGCATCAGGTGGCAGTCACTGTCCCCTTTGTCACCAACACAGTCACAGCGACGACATGAGGACAAAGCCACATGTCCCCTTTGTCCCCTCTTGTCACCAACGCAGCCATGGTGGTGACATCGGGACACGGCCACGGTGACAAATGTAGTCGAATGTCCCCTCTTGTCACCACCACAGTGACAGTGACGGCACCAGGACGAAGCCGCGTGTCCCCGGTGTCACCGCGAAGCCACGTTGAGCTGCCACGTGTCCCTGGTGTCACGGCCGCGGTGTCACACGCTGGGGGTGGCCGCTGTCCCCGTGTCCCCTCAGTCTCGGGTCCCCTCCCGCAGCCGCCGCTTCAGCTCAGCCAGGGCCCGGCGCTGGGGACATGGGGACAAAGGGGACATGGGGTCAGGGGGGACATGGGGACAGGGGGGACAGGGGGGACAGGGGATAGTGGGGACATGGGGACACAGGGATAGGAGACAGTGGGGACAATGAGGACGGGGGGACAGAGGGGACATGGGGACAGTGGGGATGCAGGAATGGGGGACAGGGGATAGTGGGGACAGTGGGGACATGGGGACAGTGAGGACACGGGCAGAGTGGGGACAGGGGATAGTGGGGACAGGGGGACATGGGGACAGGGGGACACAAGGACAGTGGGGACACAGGAATGAGGGACAGGCGATAGTGGGGACGTGGGGACAGGAAACAGTGGGGACATGGGGACAGTGGGGACAATGGGGACAGGGGGACAGAGGACAGTGGGGACAGGGGACACAGGGATGGGGGACAGGGGATAGTGGGGACAGTGGGGACATGGGGACAGTGAGGACATGGGCAGAGTGGGGACAGGGGATATGGGGACGGGGGGGGACACGAGAAAAGTGGGGACACAGGGATGAGGGACAGGGGATAGTGGGGACGTGGGGACAATGGGGACAGGGGGACAGTGGGGACAATGGGGACGGGGGGGACATGGGGACACAGGGATGAGGGACAGGGGATAGTGGGGACATGGGGACAGTGGGGACAATGGGGACAGGGGGACAGTGGGGACAGGGGGACAGTGGGGACAGGGGGATAGGGGACAGGGGATAGTGGGGACAGTGAGGACATGGGCAGAGTGGGGACAGGGGACAGTGGGACATGGGGACGTGGGGACAGGGGGGACACGAGGACAGTGGGGCCACAGGGATGAGGGACAGGGGATATTGGGGACATGGGGACAGTGGGGACAATGGGGACAGGGGGACAGTGGGATGGGGTGGAATGGGGGGACATGGGGACAGTGGGGACATGGGCAGAGTGGGGACATGGGCAGAGTGGGGACAGGGGGATATGGGGACGGGGGACATGGGGACATAGGGATGAGGGACAGGGGATAGTGGGGACATGGGGACAGTGGGGACAATGGGGACAGGGGGACAGTGGGGACAGGGGACACAGGGGACATGGGGACAGTGGGGACACAGGAATAGGGGACAGGGGACAGTGGGGACAGTGATGACATGGGCAGAGTGGGGACAGGGGACAGTGGGGACAGGGGGATATGGGGACAGGGGGGACATGGGGAACATGGGGACAGTGGGGACACAGGGATGAGGGACAGGGGATAGTGGGGACATGGGGACAGGAAACAGCGGGGACATGGGGACAGTGGGGACAATGGGGACAGGGGGACAGTGGGATGGGGGGACAGAGGACAGTGGGGACAGGGGACACAGGGGCCATGGGGGACACAGGGATGTGGGACAGGGGATAGTGGGGACAGTGGGGACATGGGGACAGTGAGGACATGGGCAGAGTGGGGACAGGGGATATGGGGACAGGGGGGACATGAGGAAAGTGGGGACACAGGGATGAGGGACAGGGGATAGTGGGGACGTGGGGACAATGGGGACAGGGGGACAGTGGGGACAATGGGGACGGGGGGACATGGGGACACAGGGATGAGGGACAGGGGATAGTGGGGACATGGGGACAGTGGGGACAATGGGGACAGGGGGACAGTGGCGACAATGGGGACAGGGGGGACAGTGGGGACACGGGGATAGGGGACAGGGGATAGTGGGGACAGTGAGGACATGGGCAGAGTGGGGACAGGGGACAGTGGGGACAGGGGGACATGGGGACGTGGGGACAGGGGGGGACACGAGGACAGTGGGGCCACAGGGATGAGGGACAGGGGATATTGGGGACATGGGGACAGTGGGGACAATGGGGACAGGGGGGACAGTGGGATGGGGTGGAATGGGGGGACATGGGGACAGTGGGGACATGGGCAGAGTGGGGACATGGGGATATGGGGACGGGGGACATGGGGACATAGGGATGAGGGACAGGGGATAGTGGGGACATGGGGACAGTGGGGACAATGGGGACAGGGGGACAGTGGGGACAGGGGACATAGGGGACATGGGGACAGTGGGGACACAGGGATAGGGGACAGGGGACAGTGGGGACAGTGATGACATGGGCAGAGTGGGGACAGGGGACAGTGGGGACAGGGGGAACATGGGGACAGGGGGACAGTGGGATGGGGTGGAATGGGGGGACATGGGGACAGTGGGGACATGGGCAGAGTGGGGACATGGGGATATGGGGACGGGGGACATGGGGACATAGGGATGAGGGACAGGGGATAGTGGGGACATGGGGACAGTGGGGACAATGGGGACAGGGGGACAGGGGGACAGTGGGGACAGGGGACATAGGGGACATGGGGACAGTGGGGACACAGGGATAGGGGACAGGGGACAGTGGGGACAGTGATGACATGGGCAGAGTGGGGACAGGGGACAGTGGGGACAGGGGGAACATGGGGACAGGGGGGACATGGGGACAGGGGGGACACAGGGATGAGGGACAAGGGATAGTGGGGACATGGGGACAGGAAACAGTGGGGACATGGGGACAGTGGGGACAGGGTGGACATGGAGACAAGGGACAGGGGGACAAGGGACAGGGGGACAAGGGCTCAGTGAGGACAGGGGACATGGGACAGTGGGGACAGGGGCTCAGTGGGGACATGGGGACACAGGGGATCAGAGGACAGTTGGGGACAGGGGACACAGGAGAAAGGGGACAATGGGGACGTGGGACAGTGGGGACAGGGGACACGGGGGACATGAGGTGAGGGGACAATAGGGGGTAAGGGGCCAGCAGGGACATGGGGCCAGTGGGGACACGGAGACATGGGACTGGGGACAGCGGGGACAGGGGACACGGGACAGTGGGGACATTTTGGGGACCCTGGGGACATAGGGGACACTAAGGGGATGCTGGGGACACTGCGAGGACATTCAGAGCGTTGTTGGGGACATTGTGGGGGACACTGGGGGGACGTTTGGAACATTTGGGACACTGGAGAGATGTTGGGGACATGGGGGTGACACAGACAGTGACATTGGGGACACTGGAGAGATGTTGGGGACATGGGGGGTGACACAGACAGTGACATTGGGGACACAGGGGTGACACATGGGACACGGAGGTGACATTGGGGACATCGGGGTCACTCACCCGCTCAGGGTTGTCGGGCGGAAAAATCTCCCTCTGGGGACAAGGGCAGGGTCAGGGGGGACCCAGGCGTCCGGGCCCCTCCCCCACAGGGGACCCAGGCGTCCGGGGCCCCAACCCCCTTTAGGGGACCCAGGAATCCAGGTCCCTCTCCCCCTAAGGGACCCAGGCGTCCGGGGGCCCCAACCCCCTTTAGGGGATTCAGGCATCTGGGGACCTCTCCCCCTAAGGGACCCAGGTGTCCGGGGCCCCAGCCTCCTTTAGGGGACCCAGGCGTCCGGGGCTCTCCCACTAAGGGACCCAGGTGTCCAGGGCCACTTCCCCCCAGGGGACCCAGGCGTCCGGGGCCCTCCCCACCAGGGGACCCAGGTGTCCGGGGCCACTCCCCCACTAAGGGACCCAGGTGTCCGGGGCCACTCCCCCACTAAGGGACCCAGGTGTCCGGGGCCCTCCCACTAAGGGACCCAGGCGTCCGGGGCCCCAACCCCCCTTTAGGGGACCCAGGCATTCTGGGCCCTCCCCCCCAGAAGGACCCAGGTGTCCGGGGCCCTCCCCCCAAGAAGGACCCAGGTGTCCGGGGCCCCAACCCCCTTTAGGGGACCCAGGCATCCGGGGCCCTAACCCTCTTTAGGGGACCCAGGCGTCCGGGCCCCGCCCACCTTGCGCTTGACCACGCCCCCCTGGAACGGCCCCGCCTGGTTCGAGACCCAGAAGACGCCAACAGGGAAGGACAAATAGAGGAACATCTGGGGACAGTGACATTGTCACCTCCTGTCACCCCCCTTGGGGTCACCCGCTGTCCCCAATGTCAACCATGTCCTGGTGTCACCCGCTGTCCCCAATGTCACCCGTGTCCTGGTGTCACCCACTGTCACCTGTGTTCCGGTGTCCCCCAGTATCCCCCAATGTCACCTGTGTCCCAGTGTCACCCCCTGTCCCCAGTGTCACCCATGTCCTGGTGTCACCCCGTCCTCAATGTCATCCATGTTCTGGTGTCACCCACTGTCCCCCAATGTCACCCGCTGTCCCCCCATGTCACCCGAGTCCCGGTGTCACCCACTGTCCCCAATGTCACCCGTGTTCCGGTGTCACCCACTGTCCCCCAATGTCACTCGTGTCCTGGTGTCACCCGTGTCCCGGTGTCCCCCACTGTCACCTGTATCCCAGTCTCACCTGCTGTCCCCAATGTCACCTGTGTCCTGGTGTCACCCACCGCCCCCAATGTCACCTGTGTCCCGTTATCACCTGCTGTCCTCCAATGTCACCCGTGTGCGGGTGTCACCTGCTGTCCCCTCAATGTCACCCGTGTCCCGCTGTCCCCCACTGGCCCCAAAGTCACCCATGTCCTGGTGTCCCCTGCTGTCCCCAATGTCACCCGTGTCCAGGTGTCACCTGCTGTCCCCAATGTCACCCATGTCCCGGTGTCACCCACCGCCCCCAATGTCACCTGTGTCCCGTTATCACCTCCTGTCCTCTAATGTCACCCGTGTGCGGGTGTCACCCGCTGTCCCCCCAATGTCACCCGTGTCCTGGTGTCACCCCCTGTCCCCCATGTCCCAGTGTCACCTGCTGTCCCCAATGTCACCCGTGTCCAGGTGTCACCTGCTGTCCCCAATGTCACCCCTGTCCCGGTGTCACCCACCGCCCCCAATGTCACCTGTGTCCCCTTATCACCTCCTGTCCTCCAATGTCACCCGTGTGCGGGTGTCACCCCGCTGTCCCCCCAATGTCACCCGTGTCCCGCTGTCCCCCACTGGCCCCAAAGTCACCCATGTCCTGGTGTCACCCGCTGTCCCCAATGTCACCCGTGTCCAGGTGTCACCTGCTGTCCCCAATGTCACCCCTGTCCCGGTGTCACCCACCGCCCCCAATGTCACCTGTGTCCCGTTATCATCTCCTGTCCTCCAATGTCACCCGTGTGCGGGTGTCACCCGCTGTCCCCCCAATGTCACCCGTGTCCTGGTGTCACCCCCTGTCCCCCATGTCCCAGTGTCACCTGCTGTCCCCAATGTCACCCGTGTCCA
This sequence comes from Columba guinea, assembly GCA_032206185.1. Lineage (NCBI taxonomy): Eukaryota > Metazoa > Chordata > Aves > Columbiformes > Columbidae > Columba > Columba guinea. The sequence goes on along the minus strand of JAVLUU010000591.1, from coordinate 72,966 downwards.
GGTGTCACCTGCTGTCCCCAATGTCACCCATGTCCCGGTGTCCCCCACCACCCCCAATGTCACCTGTGTCCCCTTATCACCTCCTGTCCTCCAATGTCACCCGTGTGCGGGTGTCACCCGCTGTCCCCCCAATGCCACCTGTGTCCTGGTGTCACCCGCTGTCCCCAATGTCACCCCTGTCCAGGTGTCACCTGCTGTCCCCAATGTCACCCCTGTCCCAGTGTCACCCACCGCCCCCAATGTCACTTGTGTCCCTGTGTCCCCCACTGGCCCCAATGTCACCTGTGTCCTGGTGCCACCCCCTGTCCCCCAATGTCACCCGTGTCCCACTGTCCCCCACTGTCCCCAATGTCACCTGTGTCCTGGTGTCACCCCCTGTCCCCCAATGTCACCCGTGTCCCCTCAATGTCCCTGTCAGGACCCCCCAATGTCACCAGCCCCAATGTCACCCCCGAGTGTCCCCGGGGGGGGGGGGACGGGCCCTTATTGCCCCCACCTCTTATTGCCCCCCCATCCTGATACCCCTCCACCTGCCCCCCCCATAGCCCTTAATACCCCCCGGGGTTAATAACCCCTATTGCCCCCCCATGGCTGATACCCCCTCACTGCACCCCCCCCCTTATTAACCCCCCAAACTGCCCCCCCCATTAATACCCCCCATCCCCCCCCCCCATTTCTGCCCTATTCCCCCCCCCGCGATTAATACCCTTTACCTGCCCCCCCAAGGGCTTAACCCCCCCCTATTGCCCCCCCTGAGTTACTGCCCCCCACAAAACTATCCCTAAACTGCCCCCCCATAATTAAGACCCCCCCCTTATTGTCCCCACCCCTCTATTCCCCCCCCCCCGTTAATACCCCCCAAGTTATTGCCCCTAATTGCCCCCCCCCGGGTTAATAACCCCTATTGCCCCCCCAGCGGCCCCCTAGCCCCCCATTGCCCGCTTTATTGCCCCAAACCGCCCCCTATTGCCCCCCTTGTTACCCCCCCTTATTGCCCCCCCCCCATTAATGCCCCCCCAACCGCCCCCCCCTCCCCATTTTCCCCCCGTTTTCCCCCCCACACACCCGCAGGATCTCCAGCTTCACCCCCATGGCGCCTCCACAGCCACTTCCACCTCCCCACCCCGCAACACGGCGGCCGCCCATTGGCCGAGCACCCAAGCACCGACGCCGCCTATTGGACAAAGGAGCGAGCCGGCCAATCAGAGTTGGGCAGAAGGGGCGGCGGGGCGAGGCTCGGCCAAGGGGAGTTAGGCGGGTGGGCGAAGGGAGGGCGGAGGGAGGAGGGAGGGCGGAAGTGGCATCAGCGCGGCTCGCCGGAAGTGGTGGCGGAGCGGGAAGGCATGGCGGACGCGGTGGGGATGGCGGAGCCGCCGGGGCCCGGAGCGGAACCGGGAGCGGAACCGGCAACGGAACCGGCAACGGAACCGGGAGAGAAACCGGAGATGGAGCCGGAGATGGAGCCACCGGAGCCGGGAGCGGCCCCTGGGCCTGAGCTGGAGCCGGGGCCTGGAGCGGAGGTGGAGCCGGAGCGGCCCGAGCTGAGCTTTGTGAGTGGAGATCCGGTCCCCCCCACCCCGTCCCCATATATCGTCCCCCCCCCCGCGTCCCCATGTGTCCGTGTGGTGTCGTTCCCCCCCCCACGCGGTGTCCTTGTCCCCCCCCCCATCTCGGTGTCCTCGTTGTCCCCCCCCCCCCATCTCGGTGTCGTTGTCCCCCCCCCCATCTCGGTGTCCTCGTCCCCCCCCCCCCCCATCTCGGTGTCCTCGTCCCCCCCCCCCCCCCCCCATCTCGGTGTCCTCGTCCCCCCCCCCCCCATCTCGGTGTCCTCGTCCCCCCCCCCCCCATCTCGGTGTCGTCGTCGTCCCCCCCCCCCCATCTCGGTGTCCTCGTCCCCCCCCCCCCCATCTCGGTGTCCTCGTCCCCCCCCCCCCCATCTCGGTGTCGTCGTCGTCCCCCCCCCCCCATCTCGGTGTCGTCGTCCCCCCCCCCCCCCATCTCGGTGTCGTCATCCCCCCCCCCCCCCATCTCGGTGTCGTCCCCCCCCCCCCCCCCATCTCGGTGTCGTCGTCCCCCCCCCCCCCCATCTCGGTGTCGTCGTCGTCCCCCCCCCCCCCCATCTCGGTGTCGTCGTCCCCCCCCCCCATCTCGGTGTCGTCCCCCCCCCCCCCCCATCTCGGTGTCCTCGTCCCCCCCCCCCCCATCTCGGTGTCCTCGCCCCCCCCCCCATCTCGGTGTCCTCGTCCCCCCCCCCCCCCCCATCTCGGTGTCGTCGTCCCCCCCCCCCCCCCATCTCGGTGTCGTCGTCCCCCCCCCCATCTCGGTGTCGTTGTCCCCCCCCCCCCCCCCCATCTCGGTGTCCTCGTCCCCCCCCCCCCCCCCCCCCCATCTCGGTGTCCTCGTCCCCCCCCCCCCCTCCCCCATCTCGGTGTCGTCGTCCCCCCCCCCCCCCCCATCTCGGTGTCGTCCCCCCCCCCCCCCCCCATCTCGGTGTCCTCGTCCCCCCCCCCCCCCCCCCCCCCCCCATCTCGGTGTCCTCGTCCCCCCCCCCCCCCCCCCCATCTCGGTGTCCTTGTCCCCCCCCCCCCCAACTCGGTGTCCTTGTCCCCCCCCCCCCCAACTCGGTGTCCTTGTCCCCCCCCCCATCTCGGTGTCCTTGTCGTCCCCCCCCCCCCCAACTCGGTGTCCTTGTCCGCAAGTTGTCCCCCCTCGTTCCCCATTGTCCCCCCCTCCTTCCAGCTCCTCGTGTCCCCATTGTCCGCGTCCCCTGACGGTGTCCCCGTTGTCCCCAATGTCCCCAGGAGGAGGAGGAGGTTCCCCAGGAGGAGGAGCTGCTGTCCCCCCTCGTTCCCCATTGTCCCCCTTTGTTCTGGCTCCTCGTGTCCCCGTTGTCCCCATCCCCTGATGGAGTCCCTGTTGTCCCCAATGTCCCCAGGAGGAGGAGGAGGTTCCCTGTGAGGAGGAGCTGCTGTCCCCCCTTGTTCCCCATTGTCCCCCCTTGTTCCAGCTCCTCGTGTCCCCACGTCCCTGTGTCCCCTGACGGTGTCCCCATGTCCCCAGGAGGAGGAGGAGGTTCCCCCTTCGTTCCCCATTGTCCCCCCTCGTTCTGACTTCTCGTGTCCCCATTGTCCCCATGTCCCCAGGAGGAGGTTCCCCACGAGGAGGAGCTGCTGTCCCCCCTTGTTCCCTGTTGTCCCCCTCATTCTGGCTCCTCATGTCCCCTGACGGTGTCCCCGTTGTCCCCAATGTCCCCAGGAGGAGGAGGAGGTTCCCCCTTCGTTCCCCATTGTCCCCCCTCATTCTGGCTCCTCATGTCCCCATTGTCCCCATCCCCTGACGGTGTCCCCGTTGTCCCCATGTCCCCAGGAGGAGGAGGAGGTTCCCCCTTCGTTCCCCATTGTCCCCCCTCATTCTGGCTCCTCATTGTCCCCATCCCCTGACGGTGTCCCCGTTGTCCCCAATGTCCCCAGGAGGAGGAGGAGGTTCCCCAGGAGGAGGAGCTGCTGTCCCCCCTCATTCCCCATTGTCCCCCCTTGTTCTGACTCCTCGTGTCCCTGTTGTCCCCGTCCCCTGACGGTGTTCCCATTGTCCCCATCTCCTGACGGCATCCACGTTGTCACTGTCCCCTGACGGTGTCCCCAATGTCCCCAGGAGGAGGAGGAGGTTCCCCCTTCATTCCCCATTGTCCCCCCTCCTTCCAGCTCCTCATGTCCCCATTGTCCCCATCCCCTGACGGTGTCCCCGTTGTCCCCAATGTCCCCAGGAGGAGGAGGAGGAGGTTCCCCCTTCGTTCCCTATTGTCCCCCCTCATTCCAGCTCCTAATGTCCCCATTGTCCCCGTCCCCTGACGGTGTTCCCATTGTCCCCATCTCCTGACGGCATCCACGTTGTCACTGTCCCCTGACGGTGTCCCCAATGTCCCCAGGAGGAGGAGGAGGTTCCCCACGAGGAGGAGCTGCAGTCCCACCTCGTTCCCCATTGTCCCCCCTCATTCCGGCTCCTCGTGTCCCCATTGTCCCCAATGTCCCCAGGAGGAGGTTCCCCACGAGGAGGAGCTGCTGTCCCCCCCTTGTTCCCTGTTGTCCCCCCCATTCTGGCTCCTCATGTCCCCTGACGGTGTCCCCGTTGTCCCCAATGTCCCCAGGAGGAGGAGGAGGTTCCCCCTTCATTCCCCATTGTCCCCCCTCCTTCCAGCTCCTCATGTCCCCATTGTCCCCGTCCCCTGACGGTGTCCCCGTTGTCCCCATGTCCCCAGGAGGAGGAGGAGGTTCCCCCTTCGTTCCCCATTGTCCCCCCTCATTCTGGCTCCTCATGTCCCCATTGTCCCCGTCCCCTGACGGTGTCCCCGTTGTCCCCAATGTCCCCAGGAGGAGGAGGAGGTTCCCCAGGAGGAGGAGCTGCTGTCCCCCCTCATTCCCCATTGTCCCCCCTTGTTCTGACTCCTCGTGTCCCTGTTGTCCCCGTCCCCTGACGGTGTTCCCATTGTCCCCATCTCCTGACGGCATCCACGTTGTCACTGTCCCCTGACGGTGTCCCCAATGTCCCCAGGAGGAGGAGGAGGTTCCCCCTTCATTCCCCATTGTCCCCCCTCCTTCCAGCTCCTCATGTCCCCATTGTCCCCATCCCCTGACGGTGTCCCCGTTGTCCCCAATGTCCCCAGGAGGAGGAGGAGGAGGTTCCCCCTTCGTTCCCTATTGTCCCCCCTCATTCCAGCTCCTCATGTCCCCATTGTCCCCGTCCCCTGATGGTGTCCCCGTTGTCCCCAATGTCCCCAGGAGGAGGAGGAGGTTCCCCAGGAGGAGGAGCTGCTGTCCCCCCTCATTCCCCATTGTCCCCCCTTGTTCTGACTCCTCTTGTCCCTGTTGTCCCCGTCCCCTGACAGTGTTCCCATTGTCCCCATCTCCTGACGGCATCCACGTTGTCACTGTCCCCTGATGGTGTCCCCAATGTCCCCAGGAGGAGGAGGAGGTTCCCCACGAGGAGGAGCTGCTGTCCCCCCTCGTTCCTCATTGTCCCCCCTCGTTCCAGCTCCTCGTGTCCCCATTGTCCACGTCCCCTGACGGTGTCCCCATTGTCCCCAATGTCCCCAGGAGGAGGAGGAGGTTCCCCACGAGGAGGAGCTGCTGTCCCCCCTCATTCCCCATTGTCCCCCCTCCTTCCAGCTCCTCATGTCCCCATTGTCCACGTCCCCTGACGGTGTCCCCGTTGTCCCCAATGTCCCCAGGAGGAGGAGGAGGTTCCCCATGAGGAGGAGCTGCTGTCCCCCCTCGTTCCCCATTGTCCCCCCTCCTTCCAGCTCCTCATGTCCCCATTGTCCGCGTCCCCTGACGGTGTCCCCGTTGTCCCCAATGTCCCCAGGAGGAGGAGGAGGTTCCCCATGAGGAGGAGCTGCTCCGCAACCCCTTCTCGGTGCGCTGTTGGCTCCGCTACGCTCAGGCCCGGGGGACGGGGCCGCGGCACCGCCTCAACATGCTCTACGAGAGGGCCCTGCGGCAGCTGCCCGGCAGGTGACATGGGGACACTGGGGGGACAGCAGGGACATGGGGGCATTGGGGACACTGAGGGGAGAGGGGCACTGCAGGGGGACATGGGACAGCAGGAACATGGGGACGTTGGGGACACTGGGGGGACAGGGGCACTGCAGGGGGACATGGGACAGCAGGGACATGGGGACATTGGGGACACCAGGGGACAGGGACAGCTCTATGAGAGGGCCCTGCAGGAGCTGCTCGGCAGGTGACACTGGGAACATGGGGACATTGGGGACACTGGGGGGACAGCAGGGACATGGGGACATTGGGGACACTGGGGGGACAGGGGCACTGCAGGGGGACATGGGATGGCAGGGACATGGGGACGTTGGGGACACCAGGGGACAGGGACAGCTCTATGAGGGCCCTGCAGCAGCTGCCCAGCAGGTGACATGGGGACACTGGGGACATTGGGGGGCATGGGGACATCGGGGGGACAGCAGGGACATGGGGACACCAGGAGACAGGGACAGCTCTATGAGAGGGCCCTGCGGCAGCTGCCTGGAAGGTGACATGGGGACACTGGGGGGACAGCAGGGACATGGGGGCATTGGGGACACTGGGGGGACAGGGGCACTGCAGGGGCGCAGGGGACAGCTGGGACATGGGGATGTTGGGGACATCAGGGGGACAGGGACAGCTCTATGAGAGGGCCCTGCAGGAGCTGCTCGGCAGGTGACACTGGGAACATGGGGACATTGGGGACACTGGGAGGACAGGGGCACTGCAGGGGGACATGGGACATCAGGGACATGGGGACATTGGGGACACCAGGGGACAGGGACAGCTCTATGAGGGCCCTGTGGCAGCTGCCTGGAAGGTGACATGGGGACATTGGGGACATCGGGGGGACAGCAGGGACACCAGGGGACAGGGACAGCTTTATGAGAGGGCCCTGCGGGAGCTGCCTGGAAGGTGACATGGGGACACTGGGGGGACAGCAGGGACATGGGGGCATTGGGGACACTGAGGGGACAGGGGCACTGCAGGGGCACAGGGGATGGCAGGGACATGGGGACGTTGGGGACACGAGGGGACAGGGACAGCTCTATGAGGGCCCTGCGGCAGCTGCCCGGCAGGTGACATGGGGACACTGGGGACATTGGGGGGGCATGGGGACATCGGGGGGACAGCAGGGACATGGGGACACCAGGGGACAGGGACAGCTCTATGGGAGGGCCCTGCAGGAGCTGCCTGGAAGGTGACATGGGGACACTGGGGGGACAGCAGGGACATGGGGGCATTGGGGACACTGGGGGGACAGGGGCACTGCAGGGGCACAGGGGATGGCAGGGACATGGGGACGTTGGGGACATCAGGGGGACAGGGACAGCTCTATGAGAGGGCCCTGCAGGAGCTGCCCGGCAGGTGACACTGGGAACATGGGGACATCGGGGACACTGGGGGGACAGGGGCACTGCAGGGGGACAGGGGATGGCAGGGACATGGGGACGTTGAGGACACGACGGGGGCAGGGACAGCTCTATGAGAGGGCCCTGTGGCAGCTGCCCGGCAGGTGACATGGGGACACTGGGAGGACAGCAGGGACATGGGGGCATTGGGGACACTGAGGGGACAGGGGCACTGCAGGGGGACATGGGACAGCAGGGACATGGGGACATTGGGGACACTGGGGGGACAGAGGCACTGCAGGGGGACAGTTACAAGCTGTGGTACCGGTACCTGCGGCTGTGGGAGGTCACAGGAGGTGGCACGTGTTGGTGACACCGGTGTCCCCAGTTACAAGCTGAGGTACCGGTACTTGTGGCTGTGGGATGTGACAGGGGTGACACAGGAGGTGATGGTGACACAGGAGGTGATGGTGACACCGGTGTCCCCATTTACAAGCTGAGGAAGGGATAGGTGACAATGACACTGGTATCCCCAGTTACAAGCTCTGGCAACGGTACCTGCGACTGTGGGTGGTCACAGGGGGTGACAGGAGGTGACACGTGATGGTGACACCGGTGTCCCCTCTTACAAGCTGTGGTACCGGTACCTGCGGCTGTGGGAGGTGCCAGGGGTGATGTGGGGTGACAAGGGGTGACGGTGACACCTGTGTCCCCGCTTACAAGCTGTGGTACCGGTACCTGTGGCTGTGGGAGGTGCCAGGGGGTGATGTGCGGTGTCAGGGGGTGACAGGTGACACAGGAGGTGATGGTGACACCGGTGTCCCCAGTTACAAGCTGTGGTGCTGGTACCTGTGGCTGTGGGCGGTGCCAGGGGTGATGGGGGTGCCAGAGGGTGACAGGTGACAATGACACCGGTGTCCCCAGTTACAAGCTGTGGTACCGGTACCTGCGGCTGTGGGAGTTGCCAGGGGTGATGTGGGGTGACAGGTGTCACAGGAGGTGACGGTGACACTGGTGTCCCCAGTTACAATCTCTGGTACCGGTACCTGCGGCTGTGGGAGGTGCCAGGGGTGATGTGGGGTGACAGGTGTCACAGGAGGTGACGGTGACACCGGTGTCCCCAGTTACAAGCTGTGGTACCGGTACCTGCGGCTGCGGCGGCTCCAGGTCAAAGGTCGCTGCCCCACGGACCCGGCGTTCGAAGAGGCCAACGCCGTCCACGAGAGGGCGCTCGTCTTCATGCACAAGGTGGGGACGTTGGGGACATTGGGGACACTGGGGACATTGGGGACACGGGGGGACGTTGGGGTCAGGGGGACGGGACATGGGGACACAGCCTTGAGGGCTGGAGGGGACATGGGGGCAGGGAGGTGGGGAGGGGACATGGGGACACTAGGGGACACACAGCCCCATAACTGCCCCCCCAACCGCATGACTGCCCCATAACTGCCCCCCAGCCCCACAGCTGCCCCCCTAACCCCACGACTACCCCATGACTACCCCACGACTGCCCCACAACTGTCCCCCAGCCCCACAGCTGCCCCACGACTGCCCCACAACTGCCCCACAACTGCCCCCAGCCCCACAGCTGTCCCCCAACCCCATAATTGCCCCACAACTGCCCCCCCAACCCCATGACTGCCCCACAACTGCCCCACAGCTGCCCCCCCAACCCCATAATTGCCCCACAGCTGCCCCCCCAACCCCATGACTGCCCCACAACTGCCCCCCAGCCCCACAGCTGCCCCCTCAAACCCATGACTACCCCACGACTGCCCCACAACTGCCCCCAGCCCCACAGCTGCCCCCTCAACCCCATGACTGCCCCACAGCTGCCCCCCCAGCCCTACAGCTGCCCCCTCAACCCCATAATTACCCCACAACTGCCCCCCAACCCCATGACTGCCCCACAACTGCCCCCCAGCCCCACAGCTGCCCCCCAAACCCCATGACGGCCCCACAGCTGCACCCCAACCCTATGACTGCCCCACAACTGCCCCCCAGCCCCACATCTGCCCCCTCAACTCCATGACTACCCCACGACTGCCCCACAACTGCCCCCAGCCCCACAGCTGCCCCCTCAACCCCATGACTGCCCCACAGCTGCCCCCCCAGCCCCACAGCTGCCCCCCCAACCCCATAATTGCCCCACAACTGCCCCCCAACCCCATGACTGTCCTATAACTGTACCCACAGCTGCCCCACAACCTCCCCATAACAATTGCACTCCAGCCCCCCCCCCAGCCCCATATTCCCCCCTCAACTGCCCCTCCAGCCCCACAGTGACCACCCCAGCCCCATATCTCTCTCCCCAGCCCCATATCTCTCTCCCCAGCCCCATATCTCTCTCCCCAGCCCCATATCTCTCTCCCCAGCCCCATAAGTGTCCCGTGTTCCCAGATGCTGCAGATCTGTTTGCACCGCTGCCCATCCTGGGTGACACAGGCCTGGGTGACACCGATGTGTCACTGTCCTGATATGTCACCCTCTAGCCCCATAACTCACCCCCCAGCCCCATAGATGTCCCCAGATGCTGCGGATTTGGCTGGATCACCGGGTGACACTGGTGTCATTGTCCCTGTCCCCAGATGCCATGGATCTGGCTGGATTACTGTCAGTTCCTGGTGTCGCAGGGCCGGGTGACGCTGGTGACGCTGTTGTCACTGTCATTGTCCCCAGATGCCATGGATCTGGCTGGATTACTGTCAGTTCCTGGTGTCGCTGGTCAGGGTGACACTGGTGACGCTATTGTCGTTGTCATTGTCCCCAGATGCCGCGGATCTGGCTGGATTACTGTCAATTCCTGGTGTTGCAGGGCCGGGTGACACTGGTGACGCTGTTGTCACTGTCATTGTCCCCAGATGCCACGGATCTGGCTGGATTCCTGTCAGTTCCTGGTGTTGCAGGGCCGGGTGACGCTGGTGACACTGTTGTCAGTGTCATTGTCCCCAGATGCCGCGGATCTGGCTGGATTACTGTCAATTCCTGGTGTCGCAGGGCCGGGTGACACTGGTGACGCTGTTGTCAGTGTCATTGTCCCCAGATGCCGCGGATCTGGCTGGATTGCTGTCCGTTCCTGGTGTTGCAGGGCCGGGTGACGCTGGTGACACTGTTGTCAGTGTCATTGTCCCCAGATGCCGCGGATCTGGCTGGATTACTGTCAGTTCCTGGTGTTGCAGGGCCGGGTGACACTGGTGACGCTGTTGTCGTTTTCCCTGTCCCCAGATGCCGCGGATCTGACTGGATTACTGTCAGTTCCTGGTGTCGCTGGTCAGGGTGACACTGGTGACGCTGTTGTCAGTGTCATTGTCCCCAGATGCCGTGGATCTGGCTGGATTACTGTCAGTTCCTGGTGTCGCAGGGCCGGGTGACGCTGGTGACACTGTTGTCACTGTCATTGTCCCCAGATGCCACTGATCTGGCTGGATTACTGTCAGTTCCTGGTGTTGCAGGGTCGGGTGACGCTGGTGACACTGTTGTCAGTGTCATTGTCCCCAGATGCCACGGATCTGGCTGGATTACTGTCAGTTCCTGGTGTCGCAGGGCCGGGTGACGCTGGTGACACTGTTGTCGTTGTCCCCAGATGCCACGGATCTGGCTGGATTACTGTCAGTTCCTGGTGTTGCAGGGCCGGGTGACGCTGGTGACGCTGTTGTCAGTGTCATTGTCCCCAGATGCCGCGGATCTGGCTGGATTACTGTCAGTTCCTGGTGTCACAGGGCCGGGTGACGCTGGTGACACTGTTGTCAGTGTCATTGTCCCCAGATGCTGCGGATCTGGCTGGATTACTGTCAGTTCCTGGTGTCGTAGGGCCGGCAGACGCTGGTGACGCTGTTGTCACTGTCATTGTCCTCAGATGCCGCGGATCTGGCTGGATTACTGTCAGTTCCTGGTGTCGCTGGTCAGGGTGACACTGGTGACGCTGTTGTCAGTGTCATTGTCCCCAGATGCCGCGGATCTGGCTGGATTACTGTCAGTTCCTGGTGTCGCAGGGCCGGGGTGACGCTGGTGACACTGTTGTCACTGTCATTGTCCCCAGATGCCGCGGATCTGGCTGGATTACTGTCAGTTCCTGGTGTCACAGGGCCGGGTGACGCTGGTGACACTGTTGTCAGTGTCATTGTCCCCAGATGCTGCGGATCTGGCTGGATTACTGTCAGTTCCTGGTGTCGCAGGGCCGGGTGACGCTGGTGACACTGTTGTCACTGTCATTGTCCCCAGATGCCGCGGATCTGGCTGGATTACTGTCAGTTCCTGGTGTCGCAGTGCTGGGTGACACTGGTGACACTGTTGTCGTTGTCACTGTCCCCAGATGCCGCGGATCTGGCTGGATTACTGTCAGTTCCTGGTGTCGCTGGTCAGGGTGACACTGGTGATGCTGTTGTCAGTGTCATTGTCCCCAGATGCCGCGGATCTGGCTGGATTACTGTCAGTTCCTGGTGTTGCAGGGCCGGGTGACGCTGGTGACACTGTTGTCACTGTCATTGTCCCCAGATGCCGCGGATCTGGCTGGATTACTGTCAGTTCCTGGTGTCGCAGGGCCGGGTGACGCTGGTGACGCTGTTGTCACTGTCATTGTCCCCAGATGCCGCGGATCTGGCTGGATTACTGTCAGTTCCTGGTGTTGCAGGGCCGGCAGACGCTGGTGACGCTGTTGTCACTGTCATTGTCACCAGATGCTGCGGATCTGGCTGGTTTACTGTCAGTTCCTGGTGTCGCAGTGCCGGGTGACACTGGTGACGCTGTTGTCGTTGTCATTGTCCCCAGATGCCGCGGATCTGACTGGATTACTGTCAGTTCCTGGTGTCGCAGGGCCGGGTGACACTGGTGACACTGTTGTCACTGTCATTGTCCCCAGATGCCGCGGATCTGGCTGGATTACTGTCAGTTCCTGGTGTCACAGGGCCGGGTGACGCTGGTGACGCTGTTGTCATTGTCCCTGTACCCAGATGCCGCGGATTTGGCTGGATTACTGTCAGTTCCTGGTGTCGCAGGGCCGGGTGACGCTGGTGACACTGTTGTCACTGTCATTGTCCCCAGATGCCGCGGATCTGGCTGGATTACTGTCAGTTCCTGGTGTCGCAGGGCCGGGTGACGCTGGTGACGCTGTTGTCACTGTCATTGTCCCTAGATGCCGCCGATCTGACTGGATTACTGTCAGTTCCTGGTGTCGCAGTGCCGGGTGACACTGGTGACGCTGTTGTCGTTGTCATTGTCCCCAGATGCCGCGGATCTGACTGGATTACTGTCAGTTCCTGGTGTCGCAGGGCCGGGTGACACTGGTGACACTTTTGTCACTGTCATTGTCCCCAGATGCCGCGGATCTGGCTGGATTACTGTCAGTTCCTGGTGTCGCGGGTCAGGGTGACGCTGGTGATGCTGTTGTTGTTGTCATTGTCCTCAGATGCCGCGGATCTGGCTGGATTACCGTCAGTTCCTGGTGTTGCAGGGCCGGGTGACGCTGGTGACGCTGTTGTCAGTGTCATTGTCCCCAGATGCCGCGGATCTGGCTGGATTACTGTCAGTTCCTGGTGTCACAGGGCCGGGTGACGCTGGTGACACTGTTGTCACTGTCATTGTCCCCAGATGCCGCGGATCTGGCTGGATTACTGTCAGTTCCTGGTGTTGCAGGGCCGGGTGACACTGGTGGCACTGTTGTCATTGTCCCTGTCCCCAGATGCCGCGGATCTGGCTGGGTTACTGTCAGTTCCTGGTGTTGCAGGGCCGGGTGACACTGGTGACGCTGTTGTCGTTGTCATTGTCCCCAGATGCCGCGGATCTGGCTGGATTACTGTCAGTTCCTGGTGTCGCAGGGCCGGGTGACACTGGTGACACTTTTGTCACTGTCATTGTCCCCAGATGCCGCGGATCTGGCTGGATTACTGTCAGTTCCTGGTGTCGCGGGTCAGGGTGACGCTGGTGATGCTGTTGTTGTTGTCATTGTCCTCAGATGCCGCGGATCTGCCTGGATTACTGTCAGTTCCTGGTGTTGCAGGGCCGGGTGACACTGGTGGCACTGTTGTCATTGTCCCTGTCCCCAGATGCCGCGGATCTGGCTGGGTTACTGTCAGTTCCTGGTGTTGCAGGGCCGGGTGACACTGGTGACGCTGTTGTCGTTGTCATTGTCCCCAGATGCCGCGGATCTGGCTGGATTACTGTCAGTTCCTGGTGTCGCAGGGCCGGGTGACACTGGTGACACTTTTGTCACTGTCATTGTCCCCAGATGCCGCGGATCTGGCTGGATTACTGTCAGTTCCTGGTGTCGCGGGTCAGGGTGACGCTGGTGATGCTGTTGTTGTTGTCATTGTCCTCAGATGCCGCGGATCTGGCTGGATTACCGTCAGTTCCTGGTGTTGCAGGGCCGGGTGACGCTGGTGACGCTGTTGTCAGTGTCATTGTCCCCAGATGCCGCGGATCTGGCTGGATTACTGTCAGTTCCTGGTGTCACAGGGCCGGGTGACGCTGGTGACACTGTTGTCACTGTCATTGTCCCCAGATGCCGCGGATCTGGCTGGATTACTGTCAGTTCCTGGTGTTGCAGGGCCGGGTGACACTGGTGGCACTGTTGTCATTGTCCCTGTCCCCAGATGCCGCGGATCTGGCTGGGTTACTGTCAGTTCCTGGTGTTGCAGGGCTGGGTGACGCTGGTGACACTGTTGTCACTGTCATTGTCCCCAGATGCCGCGGATCTGGCTGGATTACTGTCAGTTCCTGGTGTTGCAGTGCCGGGTGACGCTGTTGTCGTTGTCATTGTCCCCAGATGCCGCGGATCTGACTGGATTAATGTCAGTTCCTGGTGTCGCAGGGCCGGGTGACGCTGGTGACGCTGTTGTCAGTGTCATTGTCCCCAGATGCCATGGATCTGGCTGGATTACTGTCAGTTCATGGTGTCGAGGGTCAGGGTGACGCTGGTGATGCTGTTGTCGCTGTCATTGTCCCCAGATGCCGCGGATCTGGCTGGATTACTGTCAGTTCCTGGTGTCGCAGGGCCGGGTGACGCTGGTGACGCTGTTGTCAGTGTCATTGTCCCCAGATGCCATGGATCTGGCTGGATTACTGTCAGTTCCTGGTGTCGCTGGTCAGGGTGACACTGGTGACGCTGTTGTCACTGTCATTGTCCCCAGATGCCGCGGATCTGGCTGGATTACTGTCAGTTCCTGGTGTCGCAGGGCCGGGTGACACTGGTGACACTTTTGTCACTGTCATTGTCCCCAGATGCCGCGGATCTGGCTGGATTACTGTCAGTTCCTGGTGTCGCGGGTCAGGGTGACGCTGGTGATGCTGTTGTTGTTGTCATTGTCCTCAGATGCCGCGGATCTGGCTGGATTACCGTCAGTTCCTGGTGTTGCAGGGCCGGGTGACGCTGGTGACGCTGTTGTCATTGTCCCTGTCCCCAGATGCCGCGGATCTGGCTGGATTACTGTCAGTTCCTGGTGTCACAGGGCCGGGTGACGCTGGTGACGCTGTTGTCATTGTCCCTGTCCCCAGATGCCGCGGATCTGGCTGGATTACTGTCAGTTCCTGGTGTTGCAGGGCTGGGTGACGCTGGTGACACTGTTGTCACTGTCATTGTCCCCAGATGCCGCGGATCTGGCTGGATTACTGTCAGTTCCTGGTGTTGCAGGGCTGGGTGACACTGGTGACGCTGTTGTCGTTGTCCCTGTCCCCAGATGCCGCGGATCTGGCTGGATTACTGTCAGTTCCTGGTGTCACAGGGCCGGGTGACGCTGGTGACGCTGTTGTCATTGTCCCTGTCCCCAGATGCCGCGGATCTGGCTGGATTACTGTCAGTTCCTGGTGTCGCAGGGCTGGGTGACACTGGTGACGCTGTTGTCAGTGTCATTGTCCCCAGATGCCGCGGATCTGGCTGGATTACTGTCAGTTCCTGGTGTCGCAGGGCTGGGTGACGCTGGTGACACTGTTGTCACTGTCATTGTCCCCAGATGCCGCGGATCTGGCTGGATTACTGTCAGTTCCTGGTGTTGCAGGGCCGGGTGACGCTGGTGACGCTGTTGTCACTGTCATTGTCCCCAGATGCCGCGGATCTGGCTGGATTACTGTCAGTTCCTGGTGTTGCAGGGTCGGGTGACGCTGGTGACGCTGTTGTCAGTGTCATTGTCCCCAGATGCCGCGGATCTGGCTGGATTACTGTCAGTTCCTGGTGTCGCAGGGCCGGGTGACGCTGGTGACACTGTTGTCGTTGTCCCCAGATGCCACGGATCTGGCTGGATTACTGTCAGTTCCTGGTGTTGCAGGGCCGGGTGACGCTGGTGACGCTGTTGTCAGTGTCATTGTCCCCAGATGCCGCGGATCTGGCTGGATTACTGTCAGTTCCTGGTGTCACAGGGCCGGGTGACGCTGGTGACACTGTTGTCAGTGTCATTGTCCCCAGATGCTGCGGATCTGGCTGGATTACTGTCAGTTCCTGGTGTCGTAGGGCCGGCAGACGCTGGTGACGCTGTTGTCACTGTCATTGTCCTCAGATGCCGCGGATCTGGCTGGATTACTGTCAGTTCCTGGTGTCGCTGGTCAGGGTGACACTGGTGACGCTGTTGTCAGTGTCATTGTCCCCAGATGCCGCGGATCTGGCTGGATTACTGTCAGTTCCTGGTGTCGCAGGGCCGGGTGACACTGGTGACACTGTTGTCACTGTCATTGTCCCCAGATGCCGCGGATCTGGCTGGATTACTGTCAGTTCCTGGTGTCGCAGGTCAGGGTGATGCTGGTGACGCTGTTGTCGTTGTCCCTGTCCCCAGATGCCGCGGATCTGGCTGGATTACTGTCAGTTCCTGGTGTCGCAGGGCCGGGTGACGCGCACCCGGCGCACATTCGACCGGGCGCTGCGGGCGCTGCCCGTCACCCAGCACCACCGGCTCTGGCCACCGTTCCTCAGCTTCGTGCGCAGCCACCCCCTGCCCGAGACCGCCCTGCGCGTCTTCCGCAGATACCTCAAGGTGACAATGGGGACAATGGGGACAGTGGGGACAATGGGGACGGTGGGGGCAACGGGCACAGTGGGGGCAATGGGGACAACGGGGACAGTGGGGGCAATGAGGACCCCTGGGATGGTGGGGGCAATGGGGACAATGGGGGACGGTGGGGGCAACGGGGACAGTGGGGGCAATGAGGACCACGGGAGTGGTGGGGACGGTGGGGACAATGGGGACGGTGGGGGCAATGGGGACAACGGGGACAGTGGGGGCAATGAGGACCCCTGGGATGGTGGGGGCAATGGGGACAATGGGGGACGGTGGGGGCAACGGGGCAACGGGGACAGTGGGGGCAATGAGGACCACGGGAGTGGTGGGGACGGTGGGGGCAATGGGGACAACGGGGACAGTGGGGGCAATGGGGACAACGGGGACAGTGGGGGCAATGAGGACCACGGGGATGGTGGGGACGGTGGGGGCAATGGGGACAACAGGGGATGGTGGGGGCAACGGGGACAGTGGGGGCAATGGGGACCACGGGGATGGTGGGGACGGTGGGGGCAATGGGGACAACAGGGGACGGTGGGGGCAACGGGGACAGTGGGGGCAATGGGGACAACGGGGACAGTGGGGACAGTGGGGGCAACGGGGACAGTGGGGGCAATGGGGACAACGGGGACAGTGGGGGCAATGAGGACCATGGGGGTGGTGGGGACGGTGGGGGCAATGGGGACAACGGGGGATGGTGGGGGCAACGGGGACAGTGGGGGCAATGAGGACCACGGGGGTGGTGGGGACGGTGGGGGCACTGGGGACAACGGGAGATGGTGGGGGCAACGGGGACAGTGGGCGCAATGGGGACCACGAGGATGGTGGGGACGGTGGGGGCAATGGGGACAACGGGGGATGGTGGGGGCAACGGGGACAGTGGGGGCAATGAGGACCACGGGAGTGGTGGGGACGGTGGGGGCAATGGGGACGGTGGGGACAACGGGGACAGTGGGGGCAATGGGGACAACGGGGACAGTGGGGGCAATGAGGACCCCTGGGATGGTGGGGGCAATGGGGACAATGGGGGACGGTGGGGGCAACGGGGACAGTGGGGGCAACGGGGCAACGGGGACAGTGGGGGCAATGAGGACCACGGGAGTGGTGGGGACAGTGGGCACGGTGGGGGCAATGGGGACAACGGGGACAGTGGGGGCAATGAGGACTACGGGGATGGTGGGGACGGTGGGGGCAATGGGGACAACGGGGGACGGTGGGGGCAATGGGGACAACGGGGACGGTGGGGGCAATGAGGACCACGGGGATGGTGGGGACGGTGGGGGCAATGGGGACAACGGGGGACGGTGGGGGCAATGGGGACAACGGGGGACGGTGGGGGCAACGGGGACAGTGGGGGCAATGGGGACAACGGGGACGGTGGGGGCAATGAGGACCACGGGGATGGTGGGGACAATGGGGACGGTGAAGACAGTGGGGGCAATGGGGACCACGGGGACAGTGGGGGCAATGAGGACCACGGGGACGGTGGGGGCAATGAGGACCACGGGGACGGTGGGGGCAACGGGGACGGTGGGGACAATGGGAACAGTGGGGGTGGGATGGGGTGTAGGGCACAGGGGGCAGGGACAGAGGGGACATGGGACAGGGGCACAGGGGACACAGGGCGCAGACATTGTGGGCACTTGGCAGGGACAGAGGGGACACAGGACGGGGGGGACACGGAGCAGAAAGCAGTGGCACAGGTGACATGGAGCAGGGACAGAGGGGACATGGAGTAGAAAGCGGTGGCACAGGGGACACAGGACAGGGGGGGACACGGAGCAGCAGGGAGGGGACCCTGGTGACACTGGTGACACTGTCCCTGTCCCCAGCTGTGCCCCGAGGGTGCTGAGCAGTACGTGGGGTACCTGGTGTCCACGGGGTGGATGGATAAGGGACAGGGGGGATGTTGGGGACACAGAGGGGACACTGGGGGCGTTGGGGCTGTGGGAGGGGACCCTGGTGGCACTGGTGGCTCTGGTGACACTGTCCCTGTCCCCAGCTGTGCCCCGAGGGTGCTGAGCAGTACGTGGGGTACCTGGTGTCCACGGGGTGGGTGGATAAGGGACAGGGGGGATGTTGGGGACAGAGGGGACACTGGGGGCGTTGGGGCTGTGGGAGGGGACCCTGGTGACAACGATGTCACTGTGGTGTCCCCAGCTGTGCCCCGAGGGTGCTGAGCAGTACGTGGGGTACCTGGTGTCCGTGGGGCGGCTGGATGAGGGACAGGGGGATGTTGGGGACACATGAGGACCAAGGGGACACTGGGGGGCACTGGGGCTGTGGGACGGGACCCTGGTGACACTGGTGACACTGTCCCTGTCCCCAGCTGTGCCCCGAGGGTGCTGAGCAGTACGTGGGGTACCTGGTGTCAGTGGGGCGGCTGGATGAGGCCGCGCAGCGTCTGGCCCGGCTGGTGAACGACGAGCGCTTCGTGTCCCGCGAGGGGAAATCCAACTACCAGGTGCGGCACCCATGGGTGCTGGGGGGGCTCGGGGGCACCCATGGGTGCTGGGGGGGCTCGGGGTGTCCCCGGTGCCACTGTCCCCTCTGTGTGTCCCCAGCTGTGCAGGAGCTGTGTGACCTGCTGTCCCAGCCCCTGCAGTGGGTGTCAGGGGTTCCCATGGGTGTCAGGGGTTCCCGTGGGTGCTGGGGGGGCTCTGGTGGTTTGGGGGTGTCAGGGGGGTTTGGGTGTCTCTGGGTGTCCCTGGGTGACCCTAATGCCATTGTCCGCTTGTCCCCAGCTGTGCAGGAGCTGTGTGACCTGCTGTCCCAGCCCCTGCAGTGGGTGTCAGGGGTTCCCATGGGTGTCAGGGGTTCCCGTGGGTGCTGGGGGGGCTCTGGTGGTTTGGGGGTGTCAGGGGGGTTTGGGTGTCTCTGGGTGTCCCTGGGTGACCCTAATGCCATTGTCCCCTTGTCCCCAGCTGTGCAGGAGCTGTGTGACCTGCTGTCCCAGCCCCTGCAGTGGGTGTCAGGGGTTCCCATGGGTGTCAGGGGTTCCCATGGGTGCTGGGGGTGCTCTGGGTGGTTTGGGGGTGTCAGGGGGGTTTGGGAGGCTCTGGGTGACCCTGGTGCCATGTTCCTTGTCCCCAGCTGTGCAGGAGCTGTGTGACCTGCTGTCCCCGCCTCTGCAGTGGGTTTCAGGGGTTCCCATGGGCGTCAGGGGTTCCCATGGGTGCTGGGGGGCTCTGGGTGCTTTGGGTGTCCCTGTGTGTCCCTGTGTGACTCTGTTGTCACTGTCCCTTGTCCCCAGCTGTGGCAGGAGCTGTGTGACCTGCTGTCCCAGCACCCCGAGCGCATCCGCTCCCTGGACGCCGGCTCCATCATCCGGGGGGGCCTCACGCGCTTCACGGACCAGCTGGGCCGGCTCTGGGGGGCGCTGGCCGACTGTTACATCCGCAGCGGCCACTTCGAGAAGGTGACGTGTCCCCAACTGCCACCAAGACCCCGGCTCCGCACCCCAGACCTCCCCAGGGCCACCACAACCACTGTCCCCAAACCTCCCCAGGGCCACCATGATCACTGTCCCTTGTCCCCAAACCACCCCAGGGCCACCAGGACCCTGGCTCCGCACCCCAGACCTCCCCAGGGCCACCACAGACACTGTCCCTTGTCCCCAAACCACCCCAGGGCCACCACAGTCCCAGGGTTCTGTCCCCAGGGCCACCACAGTCACCGTCCCTTGTCCCCAAACCACGCCAGGGCCACCATGGTCCCTTGTCCCCAAACCTCCCCAGGGCCACCATGGTCACTGTCCCCTGTCCCCAAACCACCCCAGGGCCACCACAGTCCCAGGGCTCTATCCCCAGGGCCACCATGGTCACCATCCCTTGTCCCCAAACCTCCCCAGGGCCACCACAACCACTGTCCATTGTCCCTAAACCACCCCAGGGCCACCAGGACCCGGGCTCCGCACCCCAGACCTCCCCAGGGCCACCATGGACACTGTCCCTTGTCCCCAAACCTCCCCAGGGCCACCACAGTCCCAGGGTTCTGTCCCCAGGGCCACCATAGTCACCGTCCCTTGTCCCTAAACCACCCCAGGGCCACCAGGACCCCGGCTCCGCACCCCAGACCTCCCCAGGGCCACCACGGTCACTGTCCCCAAACCTCCCCAGGGCCACCATGATCACTGTCCCTTGTCCCCAACCACCCCAGGGCCACCACAGCCCCAGGATTCTGTCCCCAGGGCCACCATGATCACTGTCCCTTGTCCCCAAACCACCCCAGGGCCACCACAGCCCCAGGATTCTGTCTCCAGGGCCATCATGGTCACTGTCCCTTGTCCCCAAACCACCCCAGGGCTACCACAGCCCCAGGATTCTGTCCCTAGGGCCACCACAGTCACTGTCTCATGTCCCCAAACCTCCCCAGGGCCACCACGGACACTGTCCCTTGTCCCCAAACCTCCCCAGGGCCACCACAGTCCCAGGGTTCTGTCCCCAGGGCCACCACAGTCACTGTCCCTTGTCCCCAAACCACCTCAGGGCCACCACGGTCACCAGCTTATGTCCCCAGACCTCCCCAGGGCCACCATGGTACCTTGTCCCCAAACCTCCCCAGGGCCACCATGATCACTGTCCCTTGTCCCCAAACCTCCCCAGGGCCACCACAGTCCCAGGGTTCTGTCTCCAGGGCCACCACAGTCACTGTCCCTTGTCCCCAAACCACCTCAGGGCCACCACGGTCACCAGCTTATGTCCCCAGACCTCCCCAGGGCCACCATGGTACCCTGTCCCCAAACCTCCCCAGGGCCATCATGGTCACTGTCCCTTGTCCCCAAACCACCCCAGGGCCACCACAGTCACTGTCCCTTGTCCCCAAACCACCTCAGGGCCACCACGGTCACCAGCTTATGTCCCCAGACCTCCCCAGGGCCACCATGGTACCCTGTCCCCAAACCTCCCCAGGGCCACCATGATCACTGTCCCTTGTCCCCAAACCACCCCAGGGCCACCACAGTCCCAGGGTTCTGTCCCCAGGGCCACCACAGTCACTGTCCCTTGTCCCCAAACCTCCCCAGGGCCACCACAACCACTGTCCCTTGTCCCTAAACCACCCCAGGGCCACCAGGACCCGGGCTCCGCACCCCAGACCTCCCCAGGGCCACCATGGACACTGTCCCTTGTCCCCAAACCTCCCCAGGGCCACCACAGTCCCAGGGTTCTGTCCCCAGGGCCACCACAGTCACTGTCCCTTGTCCCCAAACCACCTCAGGGCCACCACGGTCACCAGCTTATGTCCCCAGACCTCCCCAGGGCCACCATGGTACCCTGTCCCCAAACCTCCCCAGGGCCATCATGGTCACTGTCCCTTGTCCCCAAACCACCCCAGGGCCACCACGGTCACCATCTTATGTCCCCAAACCTCCCCAGGGCCACCACAGTCACTGTCCCTTGTCCCCAAACCACCTCAGGGCCACCACGGTCACCAGCTTATGTCCCCAGACCTCCCCAGGGCCACCATGGTACCTTGTCCCCAAACCTCCCCAGGGCCACCATGATCACTGTCCCTTGTCCCCAAACCTCCCCAGGGCCACCACAGTCCCAGGGTTCTGTCCCCAGGGCCACCATAGTCACCGTCCCTTGTCCCCAAACCACCTCAGGGCCACCACGGTCACCAGCTTATGTCCCCAGACCTCCCCAGGGCCACCATGGTACCCTGTCCCCAAACCTCCCCAGGGCCATCATGGTCACTGTCCCTTGTCCCCAAACCACCCCAGGGCCACCACAGTCCCAGGGTTCTGTCCCCAGGGCCACCATGGTCACCGTCCCTTGTCCCCAAAACCACCCCAGGGCCACCATGGTCCCTTGTCCCCAAACCTTCCCAGGGCCACCACAGTCACTGTCTCATGTCCCCAAACCTCCCCAGGGCCACCACAGTCACTGTCTCATGTCCCCAAACCTCCCCAGGGCCACCATGGTCACTGTCCCCTGTCCCCAAACCACCCCAGGGCCACCACAGTCCCAGGGTTCTGTCCCCAGGGCCACCATGGTCACTGTCCCCAAACCACCCCAGGGCCACCACAGTCACCGTCTTGTGTCCCCAAACCTCCCCAGGGCCACCAGGGTCCCAGGTTTCTGTGCCCATGTCACCCGGTCCCCACAGACCCGGGGCCACCCCTGGAGCTCCAGCCAAGCTTGTCCCTGTCCCCAGCCTGCCGTCCCTGTCCCCGTCCTGCTGTCCCCAGATCCCTGTCCGTGTCCCCATCCCTGTCTCCATGTTCTGTCCCTGTCCCCATCCCTGTTCTGCTGTCCCTGTCCCCACACTGTGTCCCCGTCCTGATACTCTGTCCCACTGTCTAGCTGTCCCTGTTCTGATGCTCTGTCCCCGTGCCGTTGTCCCCGTCTGTGTTCCTGTCCCCATTTCTGTCCCCATTTCTGTCCCCATTTCTGTCCCCATTTCTGTCCCCATTCCTGTCCCCATTCCTGTCCACATGCTGTGTATCACGCCGTTGTCCCCGTCCCCACGCCATTGTCCCCACGCCCTCTCCCCATCCCTGTCCCCATCCTTGTCCCTGTCCCCACGCTGTGTCCCCGTCCCATTGTCCCTGTCCCCACGCTCTCTCCCTGTCTCATTGTCACATTGTCCCCATCCCCGTCGCTCTGTCCCCATCCTGTTGTCCCCATGCTCTGTCCCTGTCCCCATGCTGTGTCCCCGTTCCTGTCCCCATGCCGTCCTGGTGTCCCCGTCCCAATGTCCCTGTCCCCGCTCTGTGTCCCCGTCCCATTGTCCCCATTCCTGTCCCCACGCTCTGTCCCTGTCCCCACTCTGTGTCCCCATCCCATTGTCCCCGTTCCTGACCCCACGCTCTCTCCCTGTCTCATTGTCGCGTTGTCCCCATCCCTGTCGCTCTGTCCCCATCCTGTTGTCCCCATCCTTGTCCCTGTCCCCATGCTCTGTCCCCGTTCCTGTCCCCATGCTGTCCCCATGCCGTGTCCCCGTCCCCATCCTGTATCCTTGTCGGTGTCCCTATCCCGGTGTCCCCGTCCCATTGTCCCTGTCCCCACTCTGTGTCCCCATCCCATTGTCCCCGTTCCTGTCCCCACGCTCTCTCCCTGTCTCATTGTCGCGTTGTCCCCATCCCCGTCGCTCTGTCCCCATCCTGTTGTCCCCATGCTCTGTCCCTGTCCCCATGCTGTGTCCCCGTTCCTGTCCCCATGCTGTCCCGGTGTCCCCGTCCCGTTGTCCCTGTCCCTGTCCCCACGCTGTGTCCCCGTCCCATTGTCCCCGTCCCTGTCCCCACGCTCTCTCCCTGTCTCATTGTCGCGTTGTCCCCATCCCCGTCGCTCTGTCCCCATCCTGTTGTCCCCATGCTCTGTCCCCGTCCCCATGCTCTGTCCCCCTTCCTGTCCCCATGCTGTCCCTGTGCCGTGTCCCTGTCCCCATCCTGTATCCTTGTCGGTGTCCCCGTCCCGGTGTCCCCGTCCCATTGTCCCTGTCCCCACGCCATGTCCCCATCCCATTGTCCCCGTCCCTGTCCCCACGCTCTCTCCCTGTCTCATTGTCGCGTTGTCCCCATCCCCGTCGCTCTGTCCCCATCCCTGTCCCCATGCTCTGTCCCTGTCCCCACGCTGTGTCCCCGTTCCTGTCCCCATGCTGTCCCGGTGTCCCCGTCCCGGTGTCCCTGTCCCTGTCCCCACGCTCTCTCCCTGTCTCATTGTCGCGTTGTCCCCATCCCCGTTGCTCTGTCCCCATCCTGTTGTCCCCATGCTCTGTCCCTGTCCCCATGCTGTGTCCCCGTTCCTGTCCCCATGCTGTCCCGGTGTCCCCGTCCCGTTGTCCCTGTCCCTGTCCCCACTCTGTGTCCCCGTCCCATTGTCCCCATTCCTGTCCCCACGCTCTCTCCCTGTCTCATTGTTGTGTTGTCCCCATCCCCGTCGCTCTGTCCCCATCCTGTTGTCCCCATGCTCTGTCCCTGTCCCCATGCTGTGTCCCCGTTCCTGTCCCCATGCTGTCCCGGTGTCCCCGTCCCGTTGTCCCTGTCCCTGTCCCCACTCTGTGTCCCCGTCCCATTGTCCCCATTCCTGTCCCCACGCTCTCTCCCTGTCTCATTGTTGTGTTGTCCCCATCCCCGTCGCTCTGTCCCCATCCTGTTGTCCCCATGCTCTGTCCCTGTCCCCATGCTGTGTCCCCGTTCCTGTCCCCATGCTGTCCCGGTGTCCCCGTCCCGTTGTCCCTGTCCCTGTCCCCACGCTGTGTCCCCGTTCCTGTCCCCATGCTGTCCCGGTGTCCCTGTCCCTGTCCCCACGCTCTCTCCCTGTCTCATTGTCGCGTTGTCCCCATCCTGTTGTCCCCATGCTCTGTCCCTGTCCCCATGCTGTGTCCCCGTTCCTGTCCCCATGCTGTCCCGGTGTCCGCGTCCCGGTGTCCCCGTCCCGTTGTCCCTGTCCCTGTCCCCACTCTGTGTCCCCGTCCCATTGTCCCTATTCCTGTCCCCACGCTCTCTCCCTGTCTCATTGTTGTGTTGTCCCCATCCCCGTTGCTCTGTCCCCATCCTGTTGTCCCCATCCTGTTGTCCCCATCCTGTTGTCCCCATCCTGTTGTCCCCATCCTGTTGTCCCCATCCTGTTGTCCCCATCCTGTTGTCCCCATCCTGTGTCCCCGTTCCTGTCCCCATGCTGTCCCGGTGTCCCCGTCCCATTGTCCCCATTCCTGTCCCCACGCTCTCTCCCTGTCCCATTGTCACGTTGTCCCCATCCTGTTGTCCCCATCCTGTGTCCCCGTTCCTGTCCCCATGCTGTCCCGGTGTCCCCGTCCCATTGTCCCCATTCCTATCCCCACGCTCTCTCCCTGTCTCATTGTCACGTTGTCCCCATCCTGTTGTCCCCACGCTGTGTCCCCGTTCCTGTCCCCATGCTGTCCCGGTGTCCCCATCCCATTGTCCCCATTCCTGTCCCCACGCTCTCTCCCTGTCTCATTGTCACGTTGTCCCCATCCTGTTGTCCCCACGCTGTGTCCCCGTTCCTGTCCCCATGCTGTCCCGGTGTCCCCATCCCATTGTCCCCATTCCTGTCCCCACGCTCTCTCCCTGTCTCATTGTCACGTTGTCCCCATCCTGTTGTCCCCACGCTGTGTCCCCGTTCCTGTCCCCATGCTGTCCCGGTGTCCCCATCCCATTGTCCCCATTCCTGTCCCCACGCTCTCTCCCTGTCCCATTGTCACGTTGTCCCCATCCTGTTGTCCCCACGCTGTGTCCCCGTTCCTGTCCCCATGCTGTCCCGGTGTCCCCGTCCCATTGTCCCCATTCCTGTCCCCACACTCTCTCCCTGTCTCATTGTCACGTTGTCCCCATCCTGTTGTCCCCACGCTGTGTCCCCGTTCCTGTCCCCATGCTGTCCCGGTGTCCCCGTCCCATTGTCCCCATTCCTGTCCCCACGCTCTCTCCCTGTCCCATTGTCACGTTGTCCCCATCCTGTTGTCCCCATCCTGTGTCCCCGTTCCTGTCCCCATGCTGTCCCGGTGTCCCCATCCCATTGTCCCCATTCCTGTCCCCACGCTCTCTCCCTGTCTCATTGTCACATTGTCCCCATCCTGTTGTCCCCATGCTGTGTCCCCGTTCCTGTCCCCATCCCCATCCCCATCCTGTATCCTTGTCCCCCGTGCCGCGCTGTCCCCCGTGTCCCCGTCCCCACGGTTCCCGTGTCCCCGCAGGCGCGGGACGTGTACGAGGAGGCGGTGCAGACGGTGATGACGGTGCGGGACTTCACCCAGGTGTTCGACAGCTACGCGCAGTTCGAGGAGAGCGTCATCGCCGCCCGCATGGACACCGCGACCCACGCGGCCCGCGACGACGACGGTGCGACGGGGGGCGGCCACAGGGTCCCCAAAAACACAGGGGGGTGGGGGTTCCTGCCTCAGTTTCCCCAGAAATGGGGGGTTGGGGTTCTTGCCTCGGTTTAACCCCAAAAAGGGGAGTTTGGGGTTTGTGCCTCAGTTTCCCCCAAAAACAGGGGGTTTGGGGTCTGGCCTCAGTTTAACCCCAAAAACAGGGGGTGTGGGGGTCTGGCCTCAGGGTCCCCAAAACATGGGGGGTTTGGGGGTTCGTGCCTCAGTTTAACCCCAAAAACAGGGAGTTTGGGGTCCAGCCTCAGTTTAACCCCAAAAACAGGGGGTTTGGGGTCTGGCCTCAGGGTCCCCAAAACATGGGGGGTTTGGGGTTTGTGCCTCAGTTTAACCCCAAAAACAGGGGGTTTGGGGTCCAGCCTCAGTTTAACCCCAAAACCAGGGGGTTTGGGGTCTGGCCTCAGGGTCCCCAAAACATGGGGGGTTTGGGGGTTCGTGCCTCAGTTTAACCCCAAAAACAGGGGGTTTGGGGTCCAGCCTCAGTTTAACCCCAAAACCAGGGGGTTTGGGGTCTGGCCTCAGGGTCCCCAAAACATGGGGGGTTTGGGGGTTCGTGCCTCAGTTTAACCCCAAAAACAGGGAGTTTGGGGTCCAGCCTCAGTTTAACCCCAAAAACAGGGGGTTTGGGGTCTGGCCTCAGGGTCCCCAAAAACAGGGGGTTTGGGGGTCTGGCCTCAGGGTCCCCCCAAAAACAGGGAGTGTGGGGTTAGTGCCTCAGTTTAACCCCAAAAACAGGGTGTGGGGTCTGGCCTTAGTTTAACCTCAAAACCCCCGTATTTTGGGGTTCCTGCCTCAGTTTAACCCCAAAAACGGGGAGTTTGGGGTTCCTGTCTCAGTTCAACCCCAAAAACAGGGGGTTTGGGGTCTGGCCTCAGGGTCCCCAAAACATGGGGGGTTTGGGGGTTCGTGCCTCAGTTTCCCCCAAAAAACGGGGAGTTTGGGGTTCCTGCCTCAGTTTCCCCCCAAAACACGGGGAGTTTGGGGTTCCTGCCTCAGTTTCCCTGGTTCCCCTGATCCCCCCATGTCCCCCGTGTCCCCTGACGTGTCCCCTGTGTCCCCAGGGGAGGTGGAGCTGGAGCTGCGGCTGGTGCGGTTCGAGCGGCTCATGTCCCCTGATCCCCCCGTGTCCCCCAGTCCTCCCATGTCCCCCATGTCCCCTGACGTGTCCCCTTTGTCCCCAGGGGAGGTGGAGCTGGAGCTGCGGCTGGTGCGGTTCGAGTGGCTCATGTCCCCTGATCCCCCCGTGTCCCCCATGTCCCCTGATCCCCCCATGCCGCCCAGTCCCCCCACGTCCCCTGTGTCCCCTGATCCCCCCATGTCCCCCATGTCCCCTGACGTGTCCCCTTTGTCCCCAGGGGAGGTGGAGCTGGAGCTGCGGCTGGCGCGGTTCGAGCGGCTCATGTCCCGGCGGCCGCTGCTGCTGAACAGCGTCCTGCTGCGCCAGAACCCGCACAACGTGCACGAGTGGCACAAGCGCGTGCAGCTGTACGAGGGACAGCCCCAGCAGGTGGGGACACCGGGGTGGGACGGGGACACTCGGGGGTGATGGGGACTTAGGGACACCAGGGACATGGGGACAATCGGGGGTGATGGGGATGTGGGGTGTAGGGGGACACTGGGGACACCAGGGGCGTGATGGGGACGTGGGGTGTAGGGGGACGCGGGGACACTTGGGGGGTGATGGGGACTCAGGGACAGCAGGGACACGGGGACGCTCAGGGGGTGATGGGGGTGTGGGGTGTAGGGGGACGCCAGGGACACTCGGGGAGTGTTGGGGACGTGGGGTATACGGGGACACAGGGACACTCGGGACATGATGGGGATGTGGGGTGTAGGAGGACGCAGGGACACTGGGGACACTTGGGGCGTGATGGGGATGTGGGGTGTATGGGGACACAGGGACACTCGGGGCGTGATGGGGACGTGGGGTGTAGGGGGACATGGGGACGCCAGGGACACTCGGGGGGTGATGGGGACTCAGGGACACCGGGGACACTCAGGAGGTGATGGGGATGTGGCGTGTAGGGGAACACTGGGGACATCAGGGACACGGGGACACTCGGGGAGTGATGGGGATGTGGGGTGTAGGGGGACACTGGGGACACCAGGGACACTTGGGGCGTGATGGGGATGTGGGGTGTAGGGGGATACAGGGACATTTGGGGAGTGACAGGGACTCAGGGACATGGGGACACTTGGGGGGTGTTGGGGATGTGGGGTGTAGGGGAACACTGGGGACGCCAGGGACACTCGGGGAGTGTTGGGGACGTGGGGTGTAAGGGGACGTGGGGACACTGGGGACACTTGGGGGGTGATGGGGATGTGGGGTGTAGGGGGACACGGGGACACTCGGGGGGTGACGGAGACGTGGGGTGAGAGGGACACGGGGACACTCGGGGTGTGATGGGGTCGTGGGGTGTAGGGGGACACTGGGGACACTCGGGGTGATGGGGACGTGGGTTGTAGGGGGACATGGGGACACTCGGGGGGTGACGGGGACGTGGGGTGTAGGGGGACATGGGGACACTCTCGACACGGGCAGGGGGTGATGGGGACGTGGGATGTAGGGGACACGGGGACACTCGGGGACACCAGGGATACAGGGCAGGGGGACACTTGGAGTGCAGCTTGGGGACAGTGGGAGTGATGGGGACAAGGGGACAGGGGTGTATGGGGATGTGGGGGGACACGGGGACACAGGGGGACAGGGTGGGGATGTGGGGGGACACGAGGACACAGGGATGTGGGTGGCTGTAGGGGGACATGGGGACACAGAGGGACAGGTTGAGTATAGGGGGACATAGGAACATGGGGACACGGTGGGTATAGGGGGACATGGGGACATGGTGGGTATAGGGGGACATAGGGACATGGGGACAGGGTGGGTATAGGGGGACGTGGGGAGAGCGGTGGGTATACGGGGATGTGGGGGGACATGGGGGCGTAAGGGGACACAGGGACAGGGTGGTTATAGGGGGACGTTGGGTCACAGGGGGACAGGGTGGCTATAGGGGGACATGGGGACACGGGGACAGGGTGGCTATAGGGGGACATGGGGACACGGGGACAGGGTGGCTATAGGGGGACATGGGGACATAGGGGGACAGGGTGGGTATAGGGGGACATGGGGACACGGGGACAGGGTGGATATAGGGGGACATGGGGACATAGGGGGACAGGGTGGGTATAGGGGGACACGGGGACAGGGTGGATATAGGGGAACATGGTGACACAGGGGGACAGGGTGGATATAGGGGGACATGGGGACATAGGGGGACAGGGTGGGTATAGGGGGACACAGGGCATGGGGATGTAGGTGGACATGGGGACATAGTGGGACAGGGTGGGTATAGGGGGACAGAGGGACATGGGGACAGGGGGATATATGGGGACGAAGGGACAGAGTGGGTATATGGGGATGTGGAGGGACACAAGGTGAGAATAGGGGTACACTTGGGGACACCAAGATGCCTACAGGTGACACCTGGGGACATTGGGGTGGCTTTATGGGACATACGGGGACATTGCGGTGGGTACGGGGGACACTCGGGGACAGGGCCAAGTACAGGGGGACACGGGGCGGGTGGAGGGGACACGTGTGCACACCGAGGCCATGCACCTGGGGGGTGACACTGGGGGGTGTCCCCGTTGTCCCCAGATCATCAGCACGTACACCAAGGCCGAGCACCTCGGGGGTGTCCCCGCAGTGTCCCCATTGTCCCCTTTGTCCCCAGATCATCAGCACGTACACCGAGGCCGTGCGCACCGTGGACCCTCAGAAGGCCACGGGCCGGCCCCACGGGCTCTGGGTGGCCTTCGCTCGCTTCTACGAGGACAACGGGCAGCTGGAGGATGTGAGTGGCACCTGGCACCCCCGGGGACACCGACTGTCACCCCTGGGGACACCCACCCACCTGGCACCTGTGGGGACACCGACTGTCACCTCCTGAGACACCCACCCACCTGGCACCCCCGGGGACACCGACTGTCACCTCCTGAGACACCCACCCACCTGGCACCTGTGGGGACACCGACTGTCACCTCCTGAGACACCCACCCACCTGGCACCTGTGGGGACACCGACTCTCACCTCCTGAGACACCCACCCACCTGGCACCTGTGGGGACACCGACTGTCACCCCTGGGGACACCCACCCACCTGGCACCTGTGGGGACACCGACTGTCACCTCCTGAGACACCCACCCACCTGGCACCTGTGGGGACACCGACTGTCACCTCCTGAGACACCCACCCACCTGGCACCCCCGGGGACACCGACTGTCACCTCCTGAGACACCCACCCACCTGGCACTCCCGGGGACACCGACTGTCACCTCCTGAGACACCCACCCACCTGGCACCCCTGGGGACACCGACTGTCACCCTGAGACACCCACCCACCTGGCACCCCTGGGGACACCGACTGTCACCCTGAGACACCCACCCACCTGGCACCCCTGGGAACACCGACTGTCACCTCCTGAGACACCCACCCACCTGGCACCTGTGGGGACACCGACTGTCACCCCTGGGGACACCCACCCACCTGGCACCTGTGGGGACACCGACTGTCACCTCCTGAGACACCCACCCACCTGGCACCTGTGGGGACACCGACTGTCACCCTGAGACACCCACCCACCTGGCACCTGTGGGGACACCGACTGTCACCCCTGGGGACACCCACCCACCTGGCACCCCTGGGGACACCGACTGTCACCCCTGGGGACACCCACCCACCTGGCACCCCCCGGGGACACCGACTGTCACCCCTGGGGACACCCACCCACCTGGCACCTGTGGGGACACCGACTGTCACCTCCTGAGACACCCACCCACCTGGCACCTGTGGGGACACCGACTGTCACCTCCTGAGACACCCACCCACCTGGCACCCCCGGGGACACCGACTGTCACCTCCTGAGACACCCACCCACCTGGCACCCCCGGGGACACCGACTGTCACCTCCTGAGACACCCACCCACCTGGCACCCCTGGGGACACCGACTGTCACCCTGAGACACCCACCCACCTGGCACCCCTGGGGACACCGACTGTCACCCTGAGACACCCACCCACCTGGCACCCCTGGGAACACCGACTGTTACCTCCTGAGACACCCACCCACCCGGCACCTGTGGGGACACCGACTGTCACCCCTGGGGACACCCACCCACCTGGCACCCCCGGGGACACCGACTGTCACCTCCTGAGACACCCACCCACCTGGCACCTGTGGGGACACCGACTGTCACCCCTGGGGACACCCACCCACCTGGCACCCCCGGGGACACCGACTGTCACCCCTGGGGACACCCACGCACCTGGCACCCCCGGGGACACCGACTGTCACCTCCTGAGACACCCACCTACCTGGCACCCCCGGGGACACCGACTGTCACCCCTGGGGACACCCACGCACCTGGCACCCCTGGGGACACCGACTGTCACCTCCTGAGACACCCACCCACCTGGCACCCCCGGGGACACCGACTGTCACCTCCTGAGACACCCACCCATCTGGCACCCCCGGGGACACCGACTGTCACCCCTGGGGACACCCACCCATCTGGCACCTGTGGGGACACCGACTGTCACCTCCTGGGACACCCACCCACCTGGCACCCCCAGGGACACCGACTGTCACCTCCTGAGACACCCACCCACCTGGCACCCCCGGGGACACCGACTGTCACCTCCTGAGACACCCACCCATCTGGCACCCCCGGGGACACCGACTGTCACCTCCTGAGACACCCACCCACCTGGCACCTGTGGGGACACCGACTGTCACCCCTGGGGACACCCACCCACCTGGCACCTGTGGGGACACCGACTGTCACCTCCTGAGACACCCACCCACCTGGCACCCCCGGGGACACCGACTGTCACCCCTGGGGACACCCACCCACCTGGCACCTGTGGGGACACCGACTGTCACCTCCTGAGACACCCACCCACCTGGCACCTGTGGGGACACCGACTGTCACCCCTGGGGACACCCACCCACCTGGCACCTGTGGGGACACCAACTGTCATCTCCTGAGACACCCACCCACCTGGCACCTGTGGGGACACCGACTGTCACCTCCTGAGACACCCACCCACCTGGCACCCCTGGGGACACCGACTGTCACCCTGAGACACCCACCCACCTGGCACCCCTGGGAACACCGACTGTTACCTCCTGAGACACCCACCCACCCGGCACCTGTGGGGACACCGACTGTCACCCCTGGGGACACCCACCCACCTGGCACCTGTGGGGACACCGACTGTCATCTCCTGAGACACCCACCCACCTGGCACCCCCGGGGACACCGATTGTCACCTCCGGAGACACCCACCCATCTGGCACCTGTGGGGACACCGACTGTCACCTCCTGAGACACCCACCCACCTGGCACCCCCGGGGACACCGACTGTCACCTCCTGAGACACCCACCCACCTGGCACCTGTGGGGACACCGACTGTCACCCCTGGGGACACCCACCCACCTGGCACCCCCGGGGACACCGACTGTCACCCCTGGGGACACCCACGCACCTGGCACCCCCGGGGACACCGACTGTCACCTCCTGAGACACCCACCTACCTGGCACCCCCGGGGACACCGACTGTCACCCCTGGGGACACCCACGCACCTGGCACCCCTGGGGACACCGACTGTCACCTCCTGAGACACCCACCCATCTGGCACCCCCGGGGACACCGACTGTCACCTCCTGAGACACCCACCCACCTGGCACCCCCGGGGACACCGACTGTCACCTCCTGAGACACCCACCCACCTGGCACCCCCGGGGACACCGACTGTCACCCCTGGGGTCACCCACCCACCTGGCACCTGTGGGGACACCGACTGTCACCTCCTGAGACACCCACCCATCTGGCACCTGTGGGGACACCGACTGTCACCTCCTGAGACACCCACCCACCTGGCACCCCCGGGGACACCGACTGTCACCCCTGGGGACACCCACCCACCTGGCACCCCCGGGGACACCGACTGTTACCTCCTGAGACACCCACCCACCTGGCACCTGTGGGGACACCGACTGTCACCTCCTGAGACACCCACCCACCTGTTACCTCCGGGGACACCGACTGTCACCTCCTGGGGACACTCACCTGTTATCTCCGGGGACACCCACTCACTTGTCACCTCCTGGGGACACTCACTTGTCACCTCCTGGGACACTGACTGTCACCTCTTGGGACACCCACCCGCCTGTCACCTCCTGGGGACACCCACCCACCTGTCACCTCTGGGGACACTCACGTGTCACCTCCTGGGGACACCCACCCACCTGGCACCTCCTGGGGACACCGACTGTCACCCCTGGGACCCCCAGTTGTCCCTAGTGTCCCCAAACCTGCCTGTCCCACATCTCCCCCAAACCGTCACTGTCCCCATGTCCCCAAACCTGCCTGTCCCTTGAGTGTCCCCCAAGTGTCCCCTGTGTCCCCAAACCCTGGGTGTCCCCCCATCTCCCCCAAACTGTCACTGTCCCCATGTCCCCCAAACCTGCCTGTCCCCTGTGTCCCCAAACCCTGCGTGTCCCCAAACCCTGAATGTCCCCTGTGTCCCCAAACCCTGGGTGTCCCCAAATCTCCCCCAAACTGCCACTGTCCCCATGTCCCCCCAAACCTTTCTGTTCCCTGAGTGCCCCCTGTGTCCCCAAACCCTGGGTGTCCCCTCATCTCCCCCAAACTGTCACTGTCCCCATGTCCCCCAAACCTGCCTGTCCCCTTAGTGTCCCCCAAGTGTCCCCAAACCCTGGCTGTCCCCTCATCTCCCCCAAACTGTCACTGTCCCCTTGTGTCCCCAAACCTGCCTGTCCCTGTGTCCCCAAACCCTGGGTGTCCCCAAACCATCGGTGTCCCCCCATCTCCCCCAAACTGTCACCGTCCCCATATGTCCCCAAACCTGCCTGTCCCCCAGCTCTACCTGTCCCCCACTGTTCCCCCGTGTCCCCCCTTGTCCCCATTGTCCCCGTGTCCCCATTGTCCCCATGTCCCCAGGCCCGCACCATCCTGACCAAGGCCACCCGTGTGCGGTTCCGCCGCGTCGAGGACCTGGCGGCCGTTTGGTGCGAGTTCGGCGAGATGGAGCTGAGACACCACAACTACCAGGAGGCCCTGAGCATCCTGCGGGTACGGGGGGGTCCCCAAACCTGGGGGGGTCCCCAAACCTGGGGGGGGGGTCCCCAAACCTGGGGGGGTCCCCTGGGGACAATGGAGACATGGCCGGACGCCTGGGTCCCCTGGAGCTTGGGGGGGTGGACCTGAGACACCACAACTACCAGGAGGCCCTGAGCATCCTGCGGGTACTGGGGGGGTCCCCAAACCTGTGGAGGGGTCCCCAAATCTGAAGGGGGGTCCCCTGGGGACAGTGGGGATGCGGCTGGACGCCTGGGTCCCCTGCGGCTTGGGGGGGTGGAGCTGAGACACCACAACTACCAGGAGGCCCTGAGCATCCTGCGGGTACTGGGGGGGTCCCCAAACCTGTGAAGGGGTCCCCAAATCTGAAGGGGGGTCCCCTGGGGACAGTGGGGATGCGGCCGGACGCCTGGGTCCCCTGCGGCTTGGGGGGGTGGAGCTGAGACACCACAACTACCAGGAGGCCCTGAGCATCCTGCGGGTACGGGGGGTCCCCAAACCTGGGGGGGGGGTCCCCAAACCTGGGGGGGGTCCCCAAACCTGGGGGGGGGTCCCCTGGGGACAATGGAGACATGGCCGGACGCCTGGGTCCCCTGGAGCTTGGGGGGGTGGACCTGAGACACCACAACTACCAGGAGGCCCTGAGCATCCTGCGGGTACGGGGGGGTCCCCAAATCTGGGGGGGGTCCCCAAATCTGGGGGGGGGTCCCCAAACCTGGGGGGGGGACGATGGGGATGCGGCCGGACACCTGGGTCCCCTGGGGCTTGGCTGGGGTGGAGCTAGGACACTACATGGGGCCCTGAGCATCCTGTGGGTACCAGGGGGTCCCCAAACCTGGGGGGGGTCCCTGGGGACAGTGGGGATGCGGCCGGATGCCTGGGTCCCCTGGGGCTCGGGGGGTGGAGCTGGGACACTACATGGGGCCCTGAGCATCCTGTGGGTAGCGGGGGGTTCCCAAACCTATGGGGGGGGTCCCCAAACCTTGTGCATGTCCCTGGGGACATGGCCAGACACTAAGGTCCCCTAAAGGGATGTTTGGGTTTCCTAAGGGGACATCTGGGCCACCCAAAGTGACACGTGGGTCCCCTGAAGTGACACTTGGGTCCCCTAAAGTGACGCCTGGGTCCCCTATGGGCACTCCTGGGTCCCTTTCCCCCCCACACTGGGAGGGTGAGGGGGGTTCAGCCATGCGCTGTTAGGGGTTGCGGTGCCACCGCTGTCCCTGATGTGTCCCCTGGGTCCCCTGAAGTGACATCTTGGTCCCTTAACAGGACTCCTGGGTCCCCTGCGGGCACTCCTGGGTCCCCTAATGGGACACCTGGGTCCCGTAAGGGAACAGCTGGGTCCCCTAAAGTGACGCCTGGGTCCCCTATGGGAACATCTGGGTCCCCTATGGGCACTCCTGGGTCCCCTGTAGGGACACTGGGGTCCCCTGAAATGACACTTGAGTCCCCTAAGGGAACTCCTGGGTCCCCTAAAATGACACTTGAGTCCCACAACAGGATGCCTGGGTCCCCTAAAGTGACACTTGGGTCCCCTAAGCGAACTCCTGGGTCCCCTGAAGTGACACCTGGGTCCCCTATGAGAACTCCTGTGTCCCTTATCAGGACATTTGGGTCCCCTGAAGTGACATTTGGGTCCCCTAAGGGGACACCTGGGTCCCCTGTAGGGACACCTGGGTCCCCTGAAATGACACTTGGGTCCCCTATGAGAATTCCTGGGTCCCCTAAAATGACACTTGCGTCCCACAAGAGGATGCCTGGGTCCCCTAAATTGACACTTGGGTCCCCTAAGGGAATTCCTGGGTCCCCTAAAGTGACACCTGGGTCCCCTAAGGGAACAGCTGGGTCCCCTATGAGAACTCCTGGGTCCCTTAACAGGACATCTGCGTCCCCTGAAGTGACACTTGGGTCCCCTAAGGGAACTCCTAGGTCCCCTATGAGAACTCCTGGGTCCGCTAAAGTGACACCTGGGTCCCCTAAAATGACACTTGGGTCCCACAAGAGGATGCCTGGGTCCCCTAAAGTGACACTTGGGTCCCCTAAGGGAATTCCTGGGTCCCCTAAAATGACATATGGGTCCCCTAAGGGAATTCCTGGGTCCCCTAAAGTGACACCTGGGTCCCCTAAGGGAACATCTGGGTCCCCTATGAGAACTCCTGGGTCCCTTAACAGGACATCTGCGTCCCCTGAAGTGACACTTGGGTCCCCTAAGGGAACTCCTAGGTCCCCTATGAGAACTCCTGGGTCCCCTAATGGAACTCCTGGGTCCCCTGTGGGCACTCCTGGGTCCCTTTCCCCCACACTGGGAGGGTGAAGGGGATTCAGCCATGCATGTTGGGGGCCGCGGTGCCACCGCTGTCCCTGACGTGTCCCCTGGTGTCCCCTGGTGTCCCCAGCGAGCCACCGCGCTGCCCGCGCGCCGTGCCGAGTACTTCGACAGTTCGGAGCCCGTGCAGAACCGCCTCTACAAGTCCCTCAAGGTCTGGGCCATGCTAGCCGACCTGGAGGAGAGCCTGGGGACCTTCCAGGTGGGTGACACCCCCGGGACCCCCTCACGGGGTCACCGACACCCCCGTGGGGTCACTGACCCCGCCATGGGGTCACCAACACCCCCATGGGGTCTCCAACCCACCCCAGGGCCTGGGGACCTTCCAGGTGGGTGACACCCCCGGGACCCCCCCATGGGGTCACCAACCCACCTCCAGGGTCTCCAACCCCACCCCAGGGCCTGGGGACGTTCCAGGTGGGTGACACCACCAGGACCCCCCTGTGGGGTCACTGACCCCCCCATGGGGTCACCAACACCCCCATGGGGTCTCCAATCTACCCCCAGGGTCTCCAACCCCACCCCAGGGTCTGGGGACCTTCCAGGTGGGTGACACCCCCAGGAACCCCTCATAGGGTCACTGACACCCCCGTGGGGTCACCGACACCCCCATGGGGTCTCTAACCCCACCCCCAGGGTCTCCAACCCCCGCCCAGGGCCTGGGGACCTTCCAGGTGGGTGACACCCCCAGGACCCCCCCATGGGGTCACTGACACCCCCATGGGGTCACCAACCCACCCCCAGGGTCTCCAACCCACCCCCAGGGTCTGGGGACCTTCCAGGTGGGTGACACCCCCGGGACCCCCTCACGGGGTCACCGACACCCCCGTGGGGTCACCAACACCCCCATGGGGTCACCAACCCACCCCCAGGGTCTCCAACCCCACCCCAGGGCCTGGGGACCTTCCAGGTGGGTGACACCCCCAGGACCCCCCCATGGGGTCACTGACCCCCCCATGGGGTCACCAACACCCCCATGGGGTCTCCAACCTACCCCCAGGGTCTCCAACCCCACCCCAGGGCCTGGGGACCTTCCAGGTGGGTGACACCCCCAGGAACCCCTCATAGGGTCACTGACACCCCCGTGGGGTCACCGACACCCCCATGTGGTCACCGACACCCCCATGGGGTCTCTAACCCCACCCCCAGGGTCTCTAACCCCCGCCCAGGGCCTGGGGACCTTCCAGGTGGGTGACACCCCCAGGACCCCCCCATGGGGTCACTGACACCCCCATGGGGTCACCAACCCACCCCCAGGGTCTCCAACCCACCCCCAGGGTCTGGGGACCTTCCAGGTGGGTGACACCCCCGGGACCCCCTCACGGGGTCACCGACACCCCCATGTGGTCACTGACACCCCCGTGGGGTCACCAACACCCCCATGGGGTCACCAACCCACCCCCAGGGTCTCCAACCCCACCCCAGGGCCTGGGGACCTTCCAGGTGGGTGACACCCCCAGGACCCCGCCATGGGGTCACCAACACCCCCATGGGGTCACCAACCCACTCCAGGGCCTGGGGACCTTCCAGGTGGGTGACACCCCTGGGACCCCCCCCATGGGGTCACCGACCCCCCCATGGGGTCACTGACACCCCCATGGGGTCACCAACCCACCGCCAGCGCCTGGGGACCTTCCAGGTGGGTGACACCTCCGCAACACCCCCGCGGGGTCACCGACACCCCCGCGGTGTCACTGACACCCCCATGGGGTCACCAACCCACCTATGGGGTTACCAAACCACCCTGAGTGTCACCAACCCCCCCCGTGGGGTCCCCAACCCACCCTGAGTGTCACCAACCCCTCCATGGGGTCATCAACCCACTCCGAGTGTCCCCAACAACCCCATGGGGTCACCAACCTCCTCCCAATGTCCCCAAACCTGCCCCAGGGTCCCCAACTCCCCCCTGGGGTCACCAACCCACCCTGAGTGTCACCAACCTACCCCTGGTGTCCCCAACCCATTTGTGGGTGCTGACACCCCATTTCCCCCAGTCCACCTGCTCGGCGTACGAGGGTGCTGACCCCTGGGGATGCCCCATTTTTGGGTGCTGAGCCCAGGGGGGTGTCTGGGGGTGCCTGGTTTTGGGTGCTGACCCCGGTTATTGGGTGGCCCCCCAGTCCACGCGGTCGGTGTCCGAGGGTGCTGACCCTGGGGGGTGTTTGGGGGTGTGTGGGGGTGTATTTTGGGGTGCTGACCCCCCTGTCCACCCCAGTCGACACGAGGGTGCTGACCCCTGGGTGTCTGGGGGTGCCTGGTTTTGGGTGCTGACCCTGGGGGGTGTCTGGGGGTGCCTGGTTTTGGGTGCTGACCCCGGTTATTGGGTGCCCCCCAGTCCACGCGGTCGGTGTACGAGGGTGCTGACCCTGGGGGGTGTTTGGGGGTGTCTGGGGGTGTATTTTGGGGTGCTGACCCCCCTGTCCCTCCCAGTCGACACGAGGGTGCTGACCCCTGGGTGTCTGGGGGTGCCTGGTTTTGGGTGCTGACCCCAGGGGGTGTTTGGGGTGCCCCATTGTTGGGTGCTGACCCCCATGTCCCCCCCAGTCCACGCGGTTGGTGTCCGAGGGTGCTGACCCTAGGGGGTGTTTGGGGGTGTGTGGGGGTGTATTTTGGGGTGCTGACCCCCCTATCACCCCCAGTCGACACAAGGGTGCTGACCCCTGGGTGTCTGGGGGTGCCTGGTTTTGGGTGCTGACCCCGGGGGGTGTTTGGGGTGTCTGTCTCTGGGTGCTGACCCCGGAGGGTGTCTGGGGGTGTATTTGGGTGCTGACCCCAGTTTTGGGTGCCCCCCAGTCCACGTGGTCGGTGTCCGAGGGTGCTGACCCCGGGGGGTGTCTGTGGGTGTATTTGGGTGCTGACCCCAGTTTTGGGTGCCCCCCAGTCCACCTGGTCAGTGTACAAGGGTGCTGACCCCGGGGGGTGTTTGGGGTGCCCCATTGTTGGGTGCTGACCCCAGTTTTGGGTGCCCCCCCAGTCCACACAGTTGCTGTATGAGGGTGCTGACCCCTGGGTATCTGGGGGTGCCTGGTTTTGGGTGCTGACCCCGGGGGGTGTATGGGGGTGCGTGGGGGTGTATTTTGGGGTGCTGACCCCCTGTCCCCCCCAGACCACGCAGTCAGTGTATGAGGGTGCTGACCCTGGGGGGTGTTTGGGGGTGTGTGGGGGTGTATTTTGGGGTGCTGACCCCCCTGTCCCCCCCAGTCGACACGAGGGTGCTGACCCCTGGGTGTCTGGGGGTGCCTGGTTTTGGGTGCTGACCCTGGGGGGTGTCTGGGGGTGTATTTTGGGTGCTGACCCCAGTTTTGGGTGCCCCCCAGTCCACCTGGTCAGTGTACAAGGGTGCTGACCCCGGGGGGTGTTTGGGGTGCCCCATTGTTGGGTGCTGACCCCAGTTTTGGGTGCCCCCCCAGTCCACGCAGTCAGTGTATGAGGGTGCTGACCCCTGGGTATTTGGGGGTGTCTGGTTTTGGGTGCTGACCCCGGGGGGTGTATGGGGGTGCGTGGGGGTGTATTTTGGGGTGCTGTCCCCCCTGTCCCCCCCAGTCGACACGAGGGTGCTGACCCCTGGGTGTCTGGGGGTGCCTGGTTTTGGGTGCTGACCCCGGGTGGTTTTTGGGGGTACATGGGGGTGTATTTTGGGGTGCTGATCCCCT
Source organism: Columba guinea (assembly GCA_032206185.1). Classification (NCBI taxonomy): domain Eukaryota; kingdom Metazoa; phylum Chordata; class Aves; order Columbiformes; family Columbidae; genus Columba; species Columba guinea. Next base: position 33,111 of record JAVLUU010000591.1, on the reverse strand, counting down.
GTCCCCCCCAGTCCACGCAGTCAGTGTACGAGGGTGCTGACCCCTGGGTATCTGGGGGTGTCTGGTTTTGGGTGCTGACCCAGGGGGGTGTATGGGGGTGTGTGGGGGTGTATTTTGGGGTGCTGACCCCCTGTCCCCCCCAGTCCACGCAGTCAGTGTACGAGGGTGCTGACCCCTGGGTATCTGGGGGTGCCTGGTTTTGGGTGCTGACCCCGGGGGGTGTATGGGGGTGGGTGGGGGTGTATTTTGGGGTGCTGACCCCCCTGTCCTCCCCAGTCCACGCGGTTGGTGTCCGAGGGTGCTGACCCTGGGGGGTGTTTGGGGGTGTGTGTGGCTGTATTTTGGGGTGCTGTCCCCCCTGTCCCCCCCAGTCGACACGAGGGTGCTGACCCCTGGGTGTCTGGGGGTGCCTGGTTTTGGGTGCTGACCCCGGGGGGTGTATGGGGGTGTGTGGGGGTGTATTTTGGGGTGCTGACCCCCTGTCCCCCCCAGTCCACGCAGTCAGTGTACGAGGGTGCTGACCCCTGGGTATCTGGGGGTGCCTGGTTTTGGGTGCTGACCCCGGGGGGTGTATGGGGGTGTGTGGGGGTGTATTTTGGGGTGCTGACCCCCCAGTCCCCCCCAGTCCACGCGGTTGGTGTACGAGGGTGCTGACGCCGGGGCTGTTTGGGGTGTCTGTCTTTGGCTGCTGACCCCGGGGGGGTGTTTGGGGGTACATGGGGGTGTATTTTGGGGTGCTGACCTCCCTGTCCCCCCCCAGTCGACCCGAGCGGTGTACGAGCGCATCCTGGACCTGCGCATCGCCACCCCCCAGATCGTCATCAACTACGGGCTGTTCCTGGAGGAGCACGGCTACTTCGAGGAGAGCTTCAAGGTGGGGACACCGGGGACATGGGGACACTGCGGGGACATGGGGACACTGCGGGGACATGGGGACACTGGGGACATGGGGACACTGGGGGGACATGGGGACACTGGGGACATGGGGACACTGCGGGGACATGGGGACACCGGGGACATGGGGACACTGGGGACATGGGGACACTGGGGACATGGGGACACTGCGGGGACATGGGGACACTGGGGACATGGGGACACTGCGGGGACATGGGGACACAGCGGGGACATGGGGACACTGCGGGGACATGGGGCCACTGGGGGGACATGGGGCCACTGGGGGGACATGGGGACACTGCGGGGACATGGGGATATGGCGCTGTTGTGTTTCAGGCATGCGAGCGGGACAGGGGACATGGGGACACTGGGGACATGTCGCTGTGTGTTTCAGGCGTACGAGCGGGACACTGGGGACACTGTGTCTGGGGACACTGGGGACACGGGGACGGTGTCACTGTTGGTTGCAGGTGTACGAGCGGGACATGGGGACCCTGGGGATACTGTGGGGACATGGGGACGTTGTCCCTGTCTGTTTCAGGTGTACGAGTGGGCCATGGGGACATTGGGGACACTGTGGGGACACGGGGACGGTGTCACTGTTGGTTGCAGGCGTACGAGCGGGACATGGGGACACTGGGGGGACATTGTTGCTGTCGGTTGCAGGCGTACGAGTGGGACACAGGGACGCATGGGGACCCTGTGGGGACCCTGGGGACACTGTCGCTGTGTTGCAGGCGTACGAGTGGGACATGGGGATAGTGTGGGAACACATGGGGACCCTGGGGACACTGTGGGGACACATGTTGACCCTGGGGACCCTGTCACTGTGTGTTGCAGGCGTACGAGCGGGACATGGGGACACATGGGGACCCTGGGGACACTGTGGGGACACATGGGGACACTGTCACTGTGTTGCAGGCATACGAGTGGGACATGGGGACACTGGGGGGACATTGTTGCTGTCGGTTGCAGGTGTACGAGTGGGGACATGGGGACACTGTGGGGACATTGGGGACACTGTGGGGGCACATGGGGACCCTGGGGACACTGTCGCTGTGTTGCAGTCGTACGAGCGGGACATGGGGACACTGGGGGGACATTGTTGCTGTCGGTTGCAGACGTACGAGTGGGACATGGGGACACATGGGGACCCTGGGGACATGTGGGGACCCTGGGGACACTGTCGCTGTGTTGCAGGCGTACAAGCGGGACATGGGGACACTGGGGGGACATTGTTGCTGTCGGTTGCAGACGTACGAGCGGGGACATGGGGACACATGGGGACCCTGGGGACACTGTGGGGACACATGGGGACCCTGGGGACCCTGTCACTGTGTGTTGCAGGCGTACGAGCGGGACATGGGGACACATGGGGACCCTGGGGACATGTGGGGACCCTGGGGACACTGTCGCTGTGTGTTGCAGGCGTACGAGCGGGACATGGGGACACTGGGGGGACATTGTTGCTGTCGGTTGCAGGCGTACGAGTGGGACACAGGGACGCATGGGGACCCTGTGGGGACCCTGGGGACACTGTCGCTGTGTTGTAGGCGTACGAGCGGGACATGGGGACACTGTGGGGACACTGGGGACACTGTGGGGACACTCTGGGGACACTGTCGCTGTGTTGCAGGCGTACGAGCGGGGACATGGGGACCCTGGGGACACTGTGGGGACACATGTTGACCCTGGGGACCCTGTCTGTGTGTTGCAGGCGTACGAGCGCGGCATCGCGCTGTTCCGCTGGCCGCACGTGGCCGACGTGTGGCACACGTACCTCACCAAGTTCGTGGCGCGGTACGGCGGGCGCAAGCTGGAGCGGGCGCGGGACCTGTTCGAACAGGCGCTGGACGGCTGCCCCCCCCGATACGCCAAGAGTACGGACACTGGGGACATGGGGACACTGGGGGGACATGGAGGCATCGGGGACATTGGGGTACTGGGGGACATAGGGACACCAGGGACATTGGGGACACCAGGGGGACAGGAGGGGTTCAGGCTGCTTCCCCTGATCTGCCAAGAGTACGGACGCTGGGGGGACATGGGGACATTGGGGGGACATGGGGACATTGCGGGGACATGGGGGCACTGGGGACATTGGGGGTACTGGGGGACATAGGGACACCAGGGACATTGGGGACACCAGGGGGACTGGAGGGGTTCAGGCTGCTTCCCCTGATATGCCAAGAGTATGGACGCTGGGGGGACATGGGGACATTGGGGCACCGGGGACATTGGGGTACTGGGGGGACATAGGGACACCAGGGACATTGGGGACACCATGGGGGACAGGAGGGGTTCAGGCTGCTTCCCCTGATATGCCAAGAGTACGGACGCTGGGGGGACATGGGGACATTGGGGAGACATGGGGGCACCGGGGACATTGGGGTACTGGGGGGACATAGGGACACCAGGGACATTGGGGACACCAGGGGGACTGGAGGGGTTCAGGCTGTTCCCCCTGATACACCAAGAGTACGGACACTGGGGACATTGGGGACGCCAGGGGGACATGCGGGGGACATGGGGAGACCAGGGAGACATGGGGTCACCGGGGACATTGAGGGGACATGGGGGCACAGGGGACACTGAGGGGACATGGGGACACTGGGCATATTAAGGGCACCAGGGGGACACGGGGACATTGGGGACACTGGGGGGACAGGAGTGGTTCAGGCTGCCCCCCTCAATATGCCAAGAGTACAGACACAGGGACATGGGGACAAGGGGACACCAGGGGGACATGGGGACATTGGGGACACTTGGGGGACATAGGGGGACAGGAGCGGTTCAGGCTGACCCCCCCAATATGCCAAGAGTACGGACATTGGGGACTCTGAGGGGACATGGGGACAATAGGGGGACTTGGGGACACTGAGGGGACTGGAGGGGTTCAGGTTGTCCACCCCGATACACCAAGAGTACGGACACTGGGGACATTGGGGTCACCAGGGTCATTGGGGACACAGGGGGACTTTGGGACACCAGGGGGACATTGGGGACATTGGGGGGACATGGGGACACTGGGGGGACATAGGGATATTGGGGACACTAGGGGAACGTGGGGACGCTAGGGGGACTTGGGGATGTTGGGGACACCTGGGGGACACTGGGACTTGGGGACACTAGGGGGACATGGGGACACTGGGGGGGCTTGGGGACACCAAGGGGACATGGGGACATTGGGGACACTAGGGGGACTTGGGGATGTTGGGGACACCGGGGGGGACATGGGGACACTGGGGGGACAGGAGGGGTTCAGGCTGCCCCCCCGATACGCCAAGAGTACGAACACCGGGGGGACATGGGGACGCTGGGGGGAAACTGGGGACACTGGAGGAGCAGTTTGGGCTGGCTTGCCACGCCATGGCCATATACAACCTATAGCACCCTTGGGACCCCCTGGGACACCCATTACCCCCCCGTGACCCCCCCCAAGAAGTGGGTGCTGTCCCCCCTGTCCCCCCCAGCGATCTTCCTGCTGTACACGGGGCTGGAGGAGCAGTTCGGGCTGACCCATCACACCATGGCCATATACAACCTATAGCACCCTTGGGACCCCTGGGACACCCATTACCCCCCATTACCCCCCCGTGCCCCCCCAAGAAGTGGGTGCTGACCCCCCCTGCCCCCCCCAGCGATCTTCCTGCTGTACGCGGGGCTGGAGGAGCAGTTCGGGCTGACCCATCACACCATGGCCATATACAACCTGTAGCACCCTTGGGAACCCCTGGGACACCCATTACCCCCCATTACCCCTCTGTGCCCCCCCCAAGAAGTGGGTGCTGCCCCCCCCATGGGTGCTGTTCCCCCCCAGCGATCTTCCTGCTGTACGCGGGGCTGGAGGAGCAGTTTGTCCTGACCCATCACACCATGGCCATATACAACCTATAGCACCCTTGGGACCCCCTGGGACACCCATTACCCCCCATTACCCCCCCGTGCCCCCCCCAAGAAGTGGGTGCTGACCCCCCCTGCCCCCCCCAGCGATCTTCCTGCTGTACGCAGGGCTGGAGGAGCAGTTCGGGCTGGCTCGCCACGCCATGGCCATATACAACCTATAGCACCCTTGGGACCCCTGGGACACCCATTACCCCCCGTTACCCCCTCTGTGCCCCCCCCAAAAAGTGGGTGCTGCCCCCCCCATGGGTGCTGTTCCCCCCCAGCGATCTTCCTGCTGTACACGGGGCTGGAGGAGCAGTTCGGGCTGACCCATCACACCATGGCCATATACAACCTATAGCACCCTTGGGACCCCCTGGGACACCCATTACCCCCCATTACCCCCCCGTGCCCCCCCCCAAGAAGTGGGTGCTGACCCCCCCTGCCCCCCCCAGCGATCTTCCTGCTGTACGCGGGGCTGGAGGAGCAGTTCGGGCTGGCTCGCCACGCCATGGCCATATACAACCTATAGCACCCTTGGGACCCCCTGGGACACCCATTACCCCCCCGTGACCCCCCAAGAAGGGGGTGCTGACCCCCCCTGCCCCCCCCAGCGATCTTCCTGCTGTACGCGGGGCTGGAGGAGCAGTTCGGGCTGGCTCGCCACGCCATGGCCGTGTACGACCGGGCCACGCGCGCGGTGCTGCCGGCGCAGCAGAGCGACATGTTCAACATCTACATCCGGCGCGCCGCCGAGCTCTACGGCGTCACCCACACCCGGCCCATCTACCAGAAGGCCATCGAGGTGGGGACACGGGGGGCTTGGGGACAGCAGGGGCCTTGGGGACATCGTGTGGGCTTGGGGACATTCTGTGGGCTTGGGGACATGGGGACATCGTGTGGGCTTGGGGACATCGTGTGGGCTTGGGGACATCCTGTGGGCTTGGTGACATGGGGATACTGGGGCACATGGGGACATCCTGTGGGCTTGAGGACATGGGGATACTGGGGGACTTGGGGACATCCCATCGGCTTGGGGACAAGGGGGGTACTGGGGGCTTGGGGACATCGTGTGGGCTTGGGGACATCATGTGGGCTTGGGGACATTCTGTGGGCTTGGGGACATGGGGACATCCTGTGGGCTTGGGGACATCCCATGGGCTTGGGGACATCGTGTGGGCTTGGGGACATGGGGACAGCAGGTAATTGGGGACATCCTGTGGGCTTGGGGACATGGGAATACTGGGGCACATGGGGACATCCTGTGGGCTTGAGGACATGGGGATACTGGGGGACTTGGGGACATCACGTGGGCTTGGGGACATTCTGTGGGCTTGGGGACATGGGGACATCGTGTGGGCTTGGGGACATCGTGTGGGCTTGGGGACATGGGGACAGCAGGTAATTGGGGACATCCTGTGGGCTTGGGGACATGGGAATACTGGGGCACATGGGGACATCCTGTGGGCTTGAGGACATGGGGATACTGGGGGACTTGGGGACAGCATGTGGGCTTGGGGACATTCTGTGGGCTTGGGGACATGGGGACATCGTGTGGGCTTGGGGACATGGGGATACTGGGGGGCATGGGGACAGCAGGGAACTTGGGGACATAGTGTGGGCTTGGGGACATCGTATGGGCTTGGAGACATGGGGACAGCAGGGGGTTTGGGGACAGCACAGGGGGTTGGGGACAGCAGGGGGCTTGGAGACAGTATGGGGGCTTGGGGACATCATGTGGGTTTGGGGACATCTCATGTGGGCTTGGGGACATCGTGTGGGCTTGGGGACATGGGGATACTAGGGGACTTGGGGACAGCAAGGAGCTTGGGGACATCCTGCGGGTTTGGGGACATGGGGATACTGGGGGGTGTGGGGACATCGTGTGGGCTTGGGAACATCGTGTGGGCTTGGGGACAGCAGGGGGCTTGGGGACAGCACGAGGGTTGGGGACATCCCATGGGCTTGAGGGCATCCTGTGGGCTTGGGGATGCCACAGAGACAAGGGGACATCGTGTGGGCTTGGGGACATGAGGACAACAGGGGGCTTGGGGACAGCAGGGGGCTTGGGGACATCCCATGGGCTTGGGGACATGGAGGTACTGGGGGGCTTGGGGACATGGGAATACTGGGGGGCATGGGGACATCATGTGGGTTTGGGGACATCATGTGGGCTTGGGGACATTCTGTGGGCTTGGGGACATGGGGACATCGTGTGGGCTTGGGGAGAGCACAGGGGCTTGGGGACAGCAGGGGACTTGGAGACAGCGTGGGGTCTTGGGGACATCGTGTGGGTTTGGGGACATCATGTGGGCTTGGGGACATCGTGTGGGCTTGGGGACATGGGGATACTAGGGGACTTGGGGACAGCAAGGAGCTTGGGGACATCCTGCGGGTTTGGGGACATGGGGATACTGGGGGGTGTGGGGACATCGTGTGGGCTTGGGGACATCGTGTGGGCTTGGGGACAGCAGGGGGCTTGGGGACAGCACGAGGGTTGGGGACATCCCATGGGCTTGAGGGCATCCTGTGGGCTTGGGGATGCCACAGAGACAAGGGGACATCATGTGGGCTTGGGGACATGAGGACAACAGGGGGCTTGGGGACAGCAGGGGGCTTGGGGACATCGTATGGGCTTGGGGATGCCACAGGGACAAGGGGACATCCTGTGGGCTTGGGGACATGGGGATACTGGGGACTTGGGGACATTCCATGGGCTTGGGGACATCCCATGGGCTTGGGGACATGGGGACATCGTATGGGCTTGGGGATGCCACAGGGACGAGGGGACATCCTGTGGGCTTGGGGACATGGGGATACTGGGTACTTGGGGACATTCCATGGACTTGGGGACATCCCATGGGCTTGGGGACATCCTGGGCGCTTGGGGACATGGGGATACTGGGGGACTTGGGGACATCCTGTGGGCTTGGGGACATCATATGGGCTTGGGGACATCCTGTGGGCTTGGGGACATGGGGACAGTGGGTGCATGGGGGACTTGGTGTGGGTGTGGGGACACAGGGACAGCACTGTCACCGTGTGGGTGCTGCTGTCCCCCCATGGTCACCACTGTCCCCTGTGGGTGCTACTGTCCCCCCATGGTCACCACTGTCACCCTATGGTCACCACTGTTCCCCTGTGGTCACCACTGTCACCCTATGGTCACCATTGTCCCCTGTGGGTGCTGCTGTCCCCATGTGGTCACCACTGTCACCGTATGGTCACCACTGTCACCCTATGGTCACCACTGTCCCCTGTGGGTGCTGTTGTCCCCATGTGGGTGCTGCTGTCCCCTGTGGGTGCTGCGGTCACCCTATGGTCACCACTGTCCCCATGTGTTCACCACTGTGCACTGTGGGTGCTGCTGTCACCCTGTGGTCACCACTGTCCCCTGTGGGTGCTGCTGTCCCCATATGGTCACCACTGTCCCCATGTGGTCACCACTGTCCCCTATGGGTGCTGTTGTCACCCTCTGGGCACTACTGTCCCCTGTGGGTGCTGCTGTCCCCATATGGTCACCACTGTCCCCATGTGGTCACCACTGTCCCCTATGGGTGCTGTTGTCACCCTCTGGTCACCACTGTCACCCTCTGGGCACCACTGTCCCCTGTGGGTGCTGCTGTCACCCTGTGGGTGCTGTTGTCCCCATATGGTCACCACTGTCACCCTGTGGTCACCACTATCATGCTGTGGGTGCTGCTGTCCCCATGTGGGTGCTGCTGTCCCCTGTGGGTGCTGTTGTCCCCATATGGTCACCACTGTCCCCATGTGGTCACCACTGTCCCCTATGGGTGCTGTTGTCACCCTCTGGGCACCACTGTCCCCTGCGGGTGCTGCTGTCACCCTGTGGGTGCTGTTGTCCCCATATGGTCACCACTGTCCCCATGTGGTCACCACTGTCCCCTATGGGTGCTGTTGTCACCCTCTGGTCACCACTGTCACCCTATGGGCACCACTGTCCCCTGTGGGTGCTGCTGTCACCCTGTGGGTGCTGTTGTCCCCATATGGTCACCACTGTCACCCTGTGGTCACCACTATCATGCTGTGGGTGCTGCTGTCCCCTGTGGGTGCTGCTGTCCCCCGCATCCCCCATGTCCCCCGTGTCACCGTGTCCCCCGTGTCCCCATGCGGCAGGTGCTGGGTGACGACGCGGCGCGGGAGCTGTGCCTGCGCTTCGCCGACATGGAGTGCAAGCTGGGCGAGGTGGATCGGGCCCGCGCCATCTACACCTACTGCGCCCAGATCTGCGACCCCCGTGTGAGCACCCATGGGTGGGGGCACCCAAGGGTGGGGGGGGGCACCCATGGGTGGGGGGTGATGGGGGGAAACGGGGGGAACAGTAGCTGGGCGAGGTGGATCGGGCCCGTGCCACCTACACCTACTGCGCCCAGATCTGCGACCCCCCCTGTGAGCACCCATGGGTGGGGGGCACCGAAGGGTGGGGGGGGCACCCATGGGTGGGGGGGACACCCAAGAGTGGGGGGACACGAGCTGGGCGAGGTGGATCGGGCCCGTGCCACCTACACCTACTGCGCCCAGATCTGCGACCCCCCTGTGAGCACCCATGGGTGGGGGCACCGAAGGGTGGGGGGGCACCCATGGGTGGGGGGACACCCAATAGTGGAGGGACATGAGCTGAGCAAGGTGGATCGGGACCACGTCATCTACACCTGCGCCCAGATCTGCGACCCCCGTGTGAGCACCCATGGGTGGGGGCACCCAAGGGTGGGGGGGGGCACCCATGGGTGGGGGGGTGATGGGGGGGACACGAGGGGAACACGAGCTGGGCGAGGTGGATCGTGCCCGCGCCATCTACACCTATTGCGCCCAGATCTGCGACCCCCGTGTGAGCACCCATGGGTGGGGGCACCGAAGGGTGGGGGGGGCACCCATGGGTGGGGGGGGACACCCAAGAGTGGAGGGACAGGAGCTGGGCAAGGTGGATAGGGCCTGTGCCACCTACACCTACTGCGCCCAGATCTGCGACCCCCCGTGTGAGCACCCATGGGTGGGGGCACCCAAGGGTGGGGGGGGGCACCCATGGGTGGGGGGGTGATGGGGGGGGACACGGGGGGGAACACGAGCTGGGCGAGGTGGATCGGGCCCGCGCCATCTACACCACCTGCGCCCAGATCTGCGACCCCCGTGTGAGCACCCATGGGTGGGGGGCACCCAAGGGTGGGGAGGGCACCCATGGGTGGGGGGGGACACCCAAGAGTGGAGGGACAGGAGCTGGGCGAGGTGGATCGGGCCCGTGCCACCTACACCTACTGCGCCCAGATCTGCGACCCCCGTGTGAGCACCCATGGGTGGGGGCACCCAAGGGTGTGGGGGGGAGTGACAGGGACATTCCCAGGGCCACGTGGGTGCCCAGGGCCAGGGGTGTCCCTGATGTCTGGGGTGTCCCCAGTGTCAGGGGTGTCCCCAAAGGGGTGTCGCCAATGTCAGGGGTGTCCCCAGGGCCATGGGGTGTCCCCAGTGTCAGGGATGTCCCCAATACAAGGGATGTCCCCAGTACCAGGTTGTCCCCAGGGCTCTGGGTGTCCCCTCACAGTGTCCCCTGTCCCCACATCATGGGGCTGTTGTGGATGTCCCCATGTCCTCGCTGTCCCCTGACGTCCCCATGTCCCTGATGTCCGATGTTCCCTGTGTCCCCTCTGTCCCCTTATGTCCCAGATTATGGCCCCGTTCTGGCAGATGTGGGTGTCCACATGTCCCCTGTTATCCCCTGTAGTCCCATGTCCCCACTGTCCCCCAATGTCCCTGTGTCCCCATGTCCCTCTGATGTCCCCATGTCCCCAACTGTCCCCTCACGTCCCCTGTTGTCCCCAGATCACAGGTGCATTCTGGCAGACATGGGTGTCCCCATATCCCCACTGTCCCCCCATGTCCCTGATGTCCCCATGTCCCTCATGTCCCCTCACGTCCCCTGTTGACCCCAGATCACAGGCGCGTCCTGGCAGACGTGGGTGTCCCCATGTCCCTCATGTCCCCTGTTGTCGCTGTTGTCCCCAGATCACGGGCACGTTCTGGCAGATGTGGGTGTCCCGATGTCCCCTGATGTCCCCATGTCCCTCATGTCCCCTCATGTCCCCTGTTGTCCCCGTTGTCCCCAGATCACGGGCACGTTCTGGCAGACGTGGAAGGAGTTTGAGATCCGGCACGGGAACGAGGACACGATCCGGGAGCTGCTGCGCATCAAGCGCAGTGTCCAGGCCACCTACAACACCCAGGTCAACTTCATGGCCTCCCAGATGCTCCGGGCACACGCCAGCGGCGCCGGTCAGTGGCACCCATGGGTGCTGGGGCAGCCGGGGGGCTGGGGGATGCTTGGGAGAGGGGGACAACCATGGGTGCTGGGGGGCACTTGGGAGAGGGGGGCACCCATGGTTGCTGGGGGACACTTGGGAGAGGGGGACACCCATGGGTGCTGGGGCACCCATGGGTGCTGGGGACACCTGAGGGGCTGGGGGATGCTTGGGAGAGGGGGACACCAATGGGTGCTCGGGCACCCATGGGTGCTGGGGACACCCAGGGGGATTGGGGGACACTTGGGAGAGGGGGCACCCATGGTTGCTGGGGGACACTTGGGAGAGGGGGACACCGATGGGTGCTGGGGCACCCATGGGTTCTGGGGACACCTGAGGGGCTGGGGGATGGTTGGGAGAGGGGGACACCCATGGGTGCTGGGGGGCACTTGGGAGAGGGGGGCACCCATGGTTGCTGGGGGACACTTGGGAGAGGGGGACACCCATGGGTGCTGGGGGACACTTGGGAGAGGGGGACACCAATGGGTGCTTGGGCACCCATGGGTGCTGGGGACACCTGAGGGGCTGGGGGATGCTTGGGAGAGGGGGACACCCATGGGTGCTTGGGCACCCATGGGTGCTGGGGCAGCCAGGGGGCTGGGGGATGCTTGGGAGAGGGGGACACCCATGGGTGCTGGGGGACACTTGGGAGAGGGGGACACCAATGGGTGCTCGGGCACCCATGGGTGCTGGGGACACCCAGGGGGATTGGGGGACACTTGGGAGAGGGGGCACCCATGGTTGCTGGGGGACACTTGGGAGAGGGGGACACCGATGGGTGCTGGGGCACCCATGGGTTCTGGGGACACCTGAGGGGCTGGGGGATGGTTGGGAGAGGGGGACACCCATGGGTGCTGGGGGGCACTTGGGAGAGGGGGGCACCCATGGTTGCTGGGGGACACTTGGGAGAGGGGGACACCCATGGGTGCTGGGGGACACTTGGGAGAGGGGGACACCAATGGGTGCTTGGGCACCCATGGGTGCTGGGGACACCTGAGGGGCTGGGGGATGCTTGGGAGAGGGGGACACCCATGGGTGCTTGGGCACCCATGGGTGCTGGGGCAGCCAGGGGGCTGGGGGATGCTTGGGAGAGGGGGACACCCATGGGTGCTGGGGGACACTTGGGAGAGGGGGACACCAATGGGTGCTCGGGCACCCATGGGTGCTGGGGACACCCAGGGGGATTGGGGGACACTTGGGAGAGGGGGCACCCATGGTTGCTGGGGGACACTTGGGAGAGGGGGGACACCGATGGGTGCTGGGGCACCCATGGGTGCTGGGGACACCTGAGGGGCTGGGGGATGCTTGGGAGAGGGGGACACCCATGGGTGCTGGGGGGCACTTGGGAGAGGGGGGACACTGATGGGTGCTGGGGCACCCATGGGTGCTGGGGACACCTGGGGGGCTGGGGGATGCTTGGGAGAGGGGAGAGGGGAGAGGGGGACACCCATGGGTGCTGGGATACTTGTGGTATAGGGAGCAGTGATAGGTGCTGGTCTATAGCAACATTAGTGGCACCCATGGGTGCTGGGGACACCCAGGGGGACTGGGGGACACTTGGGAGAGGGGGGCACCCATGGTTGCTGGGGGACACTTGGGAGAGGGGGACACCCATGGGTTCTGGGGGACCCATGGGTGCTGGGGACACCTGGGGGGCTGGGACACCCATTGGTGCTGGGGGCACTTACAGGGTGGGGAGCACCCATGGGTGCTGGGGGCACCCAGGGAGGCTGAGGACACACAGGGGGGCTGGGGACACCTGTGGGGCTGGGGACACTTGGGAGAGGGGGACACCCATGGGTACTGGGACACCCGGGGGGCTGGGGACACCCATGGGTGCTGGGACACTCATGGTACAGGGAGCAGCAACAGGTGCTGGGGGGTGAGTGTGGGGGAGCACCCAGGGGTGCTGGGGACACTCAGGGGTGCAGAGGGACACCCATGGGTACTGGGGGGACACTTGGGAGAGGGGGACACCCATGGGTGCTGGGGGGCACTTGGGAGAGGGGGACACCCATGGGTGCTGGGGGACCCATGGGTGCTGGGGACACCTGGGGGGGCTGGGGGATGCTTGGGAGAGGGGGACACCCATGGGTGCTGGGGGGGCACTTGGGAGAGGGGGACACCGATGGGTGCTCAGGCACCCATGGGTGCTGGGGACACCTGGGGGGCTGGGGGATGCTTGGGAGAGGGGAGAGGGGGGACACCCATGGGTGCTGGGGGGCACTTGGGAGAGGGGGGACACCGATGGGTGCTGGGGCACCCATGGGTGCTGGGGACACCTGGGGGGCTGGGGGATGCTTGGGAGAGGGGAGAGGGGGACACCCATGGGTGCTGGGATACTTGTGGTATAGGGAGCAGTGATAGGTGCTGGTCTATAGCAACATCAGTGGCACCCATGGGTGCTGGGGACACCTGGGGGGCTGGGGAATGCTTGGGGGAGGGGGACACCCATGGGTGCTGGGATACTTGGGAGAGGGGGACACCCATGGGTGCTGGGGGACACTTGGGAGAGTGGGACACCATGGGTGCTGGGCCACCCAGGGGTGCTGGGGGACACTTGGGAGAGGGGGACACCCATGGGTGCTGGGACACTCATGGTACAGGGAGCAGTGATAGGTGCTGGTCTATAGCAACATCAGTGGCACCCATGGGTGCTGGTGACACCCGGGGGGGCTGGGGACACCCATGGGTGCCCCCTGGTGGTCTGTGTGTGTCTGTGTATGTCTGTGTGCTGATGTCCCCGCTGGTGTCATTGTCACTGTCACTGTCCCCAGGCTTGGACGTGTCCCCTGGGCTGTGTGGGGCTGTTGTGGGTGTTGATGTCATTGTCACTGTCACTGTCATTGTCACTGTCCCCAGGTCTGGATGGTTCCCCTGGGCACTGTGTGTGTCTGTGTGCTGATGTCCCCACTGATGTCATTGTCCCTGTCATTGTCCCCAGGAGCAGATGGTGCTCCCAGGCAGCGTGTGTGTCTGTGGGTGTTGATGTCCCTGTCATTGTCATTGTCACTGTCCCCAGGTGCAGATGGTGCCCTCTGGCAGGGTGTGTGTGTGTCTGTGGGTGTCATGTCCCCACTGATGTCACTGTCACTGTCACTGTCCCCAGGCTTGGACGTGTCCCCTGGGCTGTGTGGGGCTGCTGTGGGTGTTGATGTCATTGTCACTGTCATTGTCACTGTCACTGTCCCAGGTCCAGATGGTTCCCCCGGGCAGTGTGTGTGTGTGTGTGTGTGCTGATGTCCCTGTCATTGTCACTGTCACTGTCCCTGTCCCCAGGAGTGGATGGTTCCCCCGGGCACTGCGTGTGTGTGTGTGTGTGTGCTGATGTCCCCACTGATGTCATTGTCACTGTCACTGTCCCTGTCCCCAGGAGTGGATGGTTCCCCCGGGCACTGCGTGTGTGTGTGTGTGTGTGCTGATGTCCCCACTGATGTCATTGTCATTGTCACTGTCACTGTCCCCAGGTGCAGACGGTGCCCCCGCTGGTCTGTCTGTGTCTGTGTGTGCTGATGTCCCTGTCATTGTCACTGTCACTGTCCCTGTCCCCAGGAGTGGATGGTTCCCCTGGGCACTGTGTGTGTGTGTTGATGTCATTGTCATTGTCACTGTCCCTGTCCCCAGGAGTGGATGGTTCCCCTGGGCACTGTGTGTGTCTGTGTGTGTGTGCTGATGTCCCGCTGATGCCATTGTCATTGTCACTGTCACTGTCCCTGTCCCCAGGAGTGGATGGTTCCCCTGGGCACTGTGTGTGTGTGTGCTGATGTCCCCACTGATGTCATTGTCACTGTCACTGTCCCCAGGTGCAGACGGTGCCGCCGCTGGTCTGTGTGTGTCTGTGTGTGTTGATGTCATTGTCACTGTCACTGTCCCAGGTCTGGATGGTTCCCCTGGGCACTGTGTCTGTGTGTGTGTGTGCTAATGTCCCCACTGATGTCATTGTCACTGTCCCCAGGTGCAGATGGTGCCGCCGCTGGTCTGTGTGTGTCTGTGTGTGCTGATGTCATTGTCATTGTCACTGTCCCCAGGAGTGGATGGTTCCCCCGGGCACTGTGTGTGTGTGTGTGTGTGCTGATGTCCCGCTGATGTCATTGTCACTGTCACTGTCCCTGTCCCCAGGAGTGGATGGTTCCCCTGGGCACTGTGTGTGTGCTGATGTCCCGCTGATGTCATTGTCATTGTCACTGTCCCTGTCCCCAGGAATAATGGTTCCCCCGGGCACTCTGTGTCTGTGTGTGTTGATGTCCCACTGATGTCATTGTCACTGTCACTGTCCCTGTCCCCAGGAGTGGATGGTTCCCCTGGGCACCGTGTGTGTGCTGATGTCCCGCTGATGTCATTGTCATTGTCACTGTCCCTGTCCCCAGGAATAATGGTTCCCCTGGGCACTGTGTGTCTGTGTGTGCTGATGTCCCCACTGATGCCATTGTCATTGTCACTGTCCCCAGGAGTGGATGGTTCCCCTGGGCACTGTGTGTCCTGATGTCCCCGCTGATGTCATTGTCACTGTCACTGTCACTGTCCCTGTCCCCAGGAGTGGATGGTTCCCCTGGGCACTGTGTGTGTGTGTCTGTGTGTGCTGATGTCCCACTGATGTCATTGTCACTGTCACTGTCATTGTCACTGTCCCCAGGAGTGGATGGTTCCCCCGGGCACTGTGTGTGTGTGTGTGTGTGTTGATGTCATTGTCACTGTCACTGTCACTGTCCCAGGTCTGGATGGTTCCCCCGGGCACTGTGTGTGTGTGTGTGTGCTGATGTCCCCGCTGATGTCATTGTCCCTGTCCCCAGGTGCAGACGGTGCCGCCGCTCGTCTGTGTGTCTGTGTGTGCTGATGTCATTGTCATTGTCACTGTCACTGTCCCAGGTCCGGATGGTTCCCCTGGGCACTGTGTGTGTGCTGATGTCCCGCTGATGTCATTGTCATTGTCACTGTCATTGTCACTGTCCCTGTCCCCAGGAGTGGATGGTTCCCCCGGGCACTGTGTGTGCTGATGTCCCCGCTGATGTCATTGTCATTGTCACTGTCATTGTCATTGTCCCCAGGTCCGGATGGTTCCCCCGGGCAGTGTGTGTGTGTGCTGATGTCCCACTGATGTCATTGTCATTGTCACTGTCCCTGTCCCCAGGAGTGGATGGTTCCCCCGGGCACTGTGTGTGCTGATGTCCCGCCGATGCCATTGTCACTGTCCCTGTCCCCAGGTGGTGACGGCGCCCCGGCCCTGGACCGGATGCAGCAGCTGGAGCTGCGCGCGGGGCAGCTGGCGAGCGAGGAGCAGAGGGACCGGCAACCGGAGCAACAACCGCGGCCCCGGGACGCGCTGCGGTTCGTCAGGTGGGGGCGACACCTGCACCCGGGACACCCCCCGGGACACCCCCTGGGACAACCCCCGGGGACACCCCATCACCCCCCTGGGGACACACCTACACCCCACGACACCCCTGGGACACCCCCGGGGACACCCCATCACCCCCCTGGGGACACAGCTGCACCCCGGGACACCCCTGGGACACCCCCCAGGACACCCCCAGGGACACCCCTAGGACACCCCCGGGACACCCTCTGGGACACCACTGGGGACACACCTGCACCCCGGGACACCCCCGGGACACCCTCTGGGACACCCCTGGGGCCACACCTGCACCCCGGGACACCCCTGGGACACCCCCAGGGACACCCCTGGGACATCCCCAGGACACCCTCTGGGACACCCCTGGGGACACCCCATCACCCCCCTGTGGACACTGCTACACCCCTGGGACACCCCCCGGGACACCCCTGTCACCCCCAGGGACACCCCCCAGGGACACCCTCTGGGACACCCCTGGGGACACACCTGCACCCCGGGACACCCCTGGGACACCTCTGTCACCCCCCCTGGGGACACCCCCTGGGGACACCCCTGACACCCCCCTGGACACCCCATCACCCCCTGGGTACACACCTGCACCCCAGGACACCCCTGGGACACCCCCCGGGACACCCCTGTCACCCCCTGGGGACACCCCCTGGGACACCCCCGGGACACCCCCTGAGACACCCCTGGGACGGCCCTGGGGACACCCCATCACCCCCGTGGGGACACACCTACACCCCAGGACACCCTTGGGACACCCCCCGGGACACCCCTGTCACCCCCTGGGGACACCCCCTGGGACACCCCTGGGGACACCCCCTGTGAGACGCCCCTGGGGACACCCCTGGGACACCCCTGTCACCCCCAGGGACACCCCTGGGGACACCCCTGGGACACCCCTGTCACCCCCCTGGGGTCACATGTCACCCCCCTGGGGACACCTGTCACCTCCCTGGGACACCCCCGTCCTCCTCCTGGTGTCACCTCTGTCACCTCCATGGTGTCACCTCCTGCCCCCCCCACAAAGTGGTTCCCCCTCCCCCACTGTCCCTCCCCCATTGCCCCCCATTGCCCCCCCATTGCCACTCCCCCACTGCCCCTCCCCCATTGCCCCTCCCCCACTGCCCCTCCCCCATTCCCCCATTGCCCCTCCCCCACTGCCCCTCCCCCATTGCCCCCCATTGCCCCTCCCCCATTGCCCCATTGCCCCTCCCCCATTCCCCCCACTGCCCCTCCCCCATTGCCCTGCCCCCATTGCCCCCATTGCCCCTCCCCCATTCCCCCCACTGCCCCTCCCCCATTGCCCTGCCCCCATTGCCCCCCCCATTGCCCCTCCCGCATTGCCCCCATTGCCCCTCCCCCATTCCCCCCACTGCCCCTCCCCCACTACCCCTCCCCCATTTCCCCTCCCCCATTGCCCTGCCCCCATTGCCCCCATTGCCCTGCCCCCATTGCCCTGCCCCCATTGCCCCCCATTGCCCCTCCCCCATTGCCCCTCCCCCATTGCCCCTCCCCCATTGCCCTGCCCCCATTGCCCCCATTGCCCTGCCCCCATTGCCCTGCCCCCATTGCCCCCATTGCCCCTCCCCCATTGCCCCTCCCCCATTGCCCCTCCCCCATTGCCCTGCCCCCATTGCCCCCATTGCCCTGCCCCCATTGCCCTGCCCCCATTGCCCCCATTGCCCTGCCCCCATTGCCCCCATTGCCCTGCCCCCATTGCCCCTCCCACATTGCCCCCATTGCCCCTCCCCCATTGCCCTGCCCCCATTGGCCCCCCCATTGCCCCTCCCCCATTGCCCCTCCCCCATTGCCCCTCCCCCATTGCCCCTCCCGCATTGCCCTACCCCCATTGCCCCCCCATTGCCCCCATTGCCCCTCCCCCATTCCCCCCACTGCCCCTCCCCCACTGCCCCTCCCCCATTGCCCTGCCCCCATTGGCCCCCCCATTGCCCCTCCCCCATTGCCCCTCCCCCATTGCCCTTCCCGCATTGCCCTACCCCCATTGCCCCCCCATTGCCCCCATTGCCCCTCCCCCACTGCCCCTCCCCCATTGCCCCCATTGCCCCTCCCCCATTGCCCTGCCCCCGTTGCCCCCATTGCCCCTCCCCTATTGCCCTGCCCCCATTGCCCCCCCATTGCCCCTTCCGCATTGCCCCCATTGCCCCTCCCCCACTGCCCCTCCCCCATTGCCCTATTGCCCCTTCCCCATTCCCATTGCCCCTCCTCCATTCCCCTTTGCCCCTTCCCCATTACCTCCCCCATTGCCCCTCCCCCATTGTCCCCCATTGTCCCCCCGCCCCTCCCCCGCCGCTGACCGTGGCCGCAGGGCGGAGGGGGGAGGGGCTCTGGCCGCCCTGTCCCAACAGGGGAACCCGGACGAGATCGACCTGGGGGACGAGGACGAGGCCGAACCCGACGGTGCGGGGACAGGGAACAGCGTGGGGACAGATGGGGACATGGGGACAGATGGGGACAGGGGACAGCATGGGGACATGGGGACAGCATGGGGACATGGGGACAGCGTGGGGACAGATGGGGACATGGGACATGGGGGGACAGGGGACATGAGGATGGGGACATGGGGACAGCATGGGGACAGCGTGGGGACATGGGACAGCATGGGGACATGGGGACAGATGGGGACATGGGGACAGATGGGGACAGGGGACAGCGTGGGGACATAGGACAGCATGGGGACATGGGGACAGATGGGGACATGGGGACAGATGGGGACAGGGGACAGCGTGGGGACATGGGGACAGATGGGGACATGGGGACAGATGGGGACAGGGGACAGCATGGGGACAGATGGTGACATGGGACAGCGTGGGGACATGGGGACAGATGGGGACATGGGACAGCGTGAGGACATGGGACAGCATGGGGACATGGGGACAGATGGGGACATGGGGACAGATGGGGACAGGGGACAGCGTGGGGACATGGGACAGCATGGGGACATGGGGACAGATGGGGACATGGGGACAGATGGGGACAGGGGACAGCGTGGGGACATGGGGACAGATGGGGACATGGGGACAGATGGGGACAGGGGACAGCATGGGGACAGATGGTGACATGGGACAGCGTGGGGACATGGGGACAGATGGGGACATGGGACAGCGTGGGGACATGGGACAGCATGGGGACATGGGGACAGATGGGGACATGGGGACAGATGGGGACAGGGGACAGCGTGGGGGACATGGGGACAGCGTGGGGACATGGGACAGCGTGGGGACATGGGACAGCATGGGGACATGGGGACAGCATGGGGACATGGGGACAGATGGGGACAGGGGACAGCGTGGGGACATGGGGACAGCATGGGGACATGGGGACAGCGTGGGGACATGGGGACAGATGGGGACATGGGACAGCATGGGGACATGGGGACAGATGGGGACATGGGACAGCATGGGGACATGGGACAGCATGGGGACAGATGGGGACATGGGACATGGGGGGACAGGGGACATGGGGATGGGGACATGGGGACAGCATGGGGACATGGGGACAGATGGGGACAGGGGACAGCGTGGGGACATGGGGACAGATGAGGACATGGGACAGCATGGGGACATGGGACAGCGTGGGGACATGGGGACAGATGGGGACAGGGGACAGCATGGGGACATGGGGACAGATGGGGAAATGGGACAGCATGGGGACATGGAACAGCATGGGGACAGATGGGGACATGGGGACATGGGACATGGGGGGACAGGGGACATGGCAATGGGGACATGGGGACAGCATGGGGACAGGGGACATGGGGACAGGGGACATGGGGACAGGGGGACATGGGACATGGGGGGACAGGGGACATGGGACATGGGGGGACAGGGGGGACATGGGGGACAGGGGACATGGGGAGACACAGAGACATGGGACAGCATGGGGACATGGGGGGACAGGGGGATATAATGGGACAGATGGGGACATGGGACATCACGGGGACATGGGATATGAGGACATGGGACATCATGGGGACAGGGGGACATGGGGGGTCATGGTGACACATGGGGGCAGATGGGGACAGCAGGGGACATGGGGACATCATGAGGACATGGGGACAGCAGGGGACACGGGAGGGGGGAACAGGGGGACAGTGGGGGGATATGGGGACATGGAGGGACATGGGGACAGTTGGGAACATGGGGGGACAGGAGTACACCTGGGACATGGGGGGGGACATCTGGGGACATGGGGACATCTGGGGACATGGGGACGAGGGGGGGACATGGGGACATCTGGGGACATGGGGACATCTGGGGACATGGGGACAAGGGGGGACATGGGGACGGGGGGCGATATGGGGGGGACATGGGGACGGGAGGGGGTGATGTGGGAACATGGTGGGGACACGGGGTGGGGGGGGGTGTCCCCATGGGTGGGGGGACATGGGGGGGACCCCAGTGTGTCCCTGACCCCCCCGTGTCCCCCCAGAGGTGCAGCTGGAGCAGAAACGCGTCCCGGCCTCGGTTTTTGGGGGGGCTCAAGGACGACTGAGTCCCCGGGACCCCCCCGTGTCCCCGTTGTCCCCTGCCCCCCTGTCCCCACCCCACATTGTCCCCTCCCCACATTGTCCCCCCCCCCAATAAACCCCGTTTTTATGCTGCTCTTTGGTGTCCCTGTTGGTGGTGGGGGGACCCAGGCGTCCGGGTGGGGGAGGCAAAGGGGGACCCAGGCGTCCGGGGTGGGGAGGCAAAGGGGGGACCCAGGCGTCCGGGTGGGGAGGCAAAGGAGGACCCAGGCGTCCGGGTGGGGGAGGCAAAGGGGGACCCAGGCGTCCGGGTGGGGAGGCAAAGGAGGACCCAGGCATCCGGGTGGGGAAGCAAAGGGGGGACCCAGGCGTCCGGATTGGGGAGGCAAAGGGGGACCCAGGCATCCGGATTGGGGAGGCAAAGGGGGACCCAGGCGTCCGGGTTGGAGGAGGGGGGAGGCAAAGAAGGACCCAGGTGTCAGGGGGGTGGGGGAGACAAAGGGGGACCCAGGCATCCGGGTGGGGGGGGGATGGGGGAGGCAAAGGGGGACCCAGGCGTCCGGGTGAGGGAGGCAAGGGGGACCCAGGCATCCGGGTGGGGAGGCAAAGGGGGACCCAGGCGTCCGGGTGGGGAAGCAAAGGGGGACCCAGGCGTCCGGGTGGGGAAGCAAAGGGGGACCCAGGCATCCGGATTGGGGAGGCAAAGGGGGGACCCAGGCGTCCGGGTGAGGAGGCAAAGGAGGACCCAGGCGTCCGGGTGAGGGAGGCAAGGGGGACCCAGGCGTCCGGGTTGGAGGAGGGGGGCGGGGCAAAGAAGGACCCAGGTTTCAGGGGGGTGGCGGAGACAAAGGGGGACCCAGGCATCCGGGTGGGGAGGGGGTGGGGGAGGCAAAGGGGGGACCCAGGCGTCCGGGTTGGAGGGGGGTGGGGGAGGGCAAAGGGGGGACCCAGGTGTCCGGGTTGGGGGGGATGGGGGAGGCAAAGGGGACCCAGGCGTCCACGTGGGGGAGGCAAAGGGGGACCCAGGCGTCCGGGTTGGGGGGGGGTGGGGGAGACAAAGGGGGACCCAGGTGTCCGGGTTGGAGGGGGTGGGGGAGGCAAAGGGGGACCCAGGCGTCCGGGTGGGGGAGGCAAAGAGGGGACCCAGGCGTCCGGGTTGGAGGGGGTGGGGGAGGCAAAGGGGGACCCAGGTGTCCGGGTTGGGGGGGATGGGGGAGGCAAAGGGGGGGACCCAGGCGTCCGGGTTGGGGGGGGGTGGGGGAGGCAAAGGGGGACCCAGGCGTCCGGGTGGGGGAGGCAAAGAGGGGACCCAGGCATCCGAGGGGAGCACTGAGCACCCACATCCCCCCCCTTGGGTGCCCCCAGTTGTTTTTTTTTGGGGGGGGGGCAGCACCCCTATGTATGTGTACACCCCCCCCCCACCAAGAACTGTCCCATAGGCACCTTTAAGTTACTTTATTAGTGACAATGACACGGGGGGACACGTGTGTCCCCCCCCCCAACACCCACCAGCCGTGCGACCCCCCCCCCCCCACCCCCCTCCCCCATATACAGGGGGACACGACCCCCCCCCATGTCCCCCTTTGGGGACATTGGCCGGGGGGGGGCAGAGCCAGCAGCACCACGGGGACATTGGGGACATGGGGTGGGGGGTGACACAGGGGACCCCAGGCACGATTTTGGGGGGGGGGGGGGGGGCGACACAAAGCTCCATGTCCCCTCTGTGTCCCCCCCCCCCCGCACTGTGTCACCTGTCCCCAAGCACTTGGGGTGGGGGTGGGGGGGGGAGCACAGCCCAGGCACAACATGGGGACCCCCCCCATGTCACCCCCACTGTCCCCAAACCTTTGTGGGGGGGACACAGGTGGCACCACATTGAGGGACATGGGGGACACCCCCCCCCCCCCCCAATTGTCACCCTGTCCCCAACCCCCTATGTGGCTTTTTGGGAGGTGACACCTGTGCCCCCCCCCCCAGTGTCACCTCCAGCTGCATCACCCAACCTGTCCCCAAACTGGGGGGGGGGACACGCACCCCAGAGAGGTGACACTGGGGTGTCCCCCCCCCCAACTCCATGTCCCCCTGTCCCCACCCCTTCACTGGGATGATGGTGACACTGGGACAGTCACATTTTGGGGAAGGGGGGGGGGGACAGAGCTGCCAGCCCTTTGTCCTTGTCCCCCATTTGGGAGGCACCATTTCTTTTTTGGGGGGGGCTTTGTGTCCCCCCTCACTTGGGAGGTACCATTTCTTTTGGGCGGGGGGGGTGTTATGGGTCAAGTCCAGCTGTGTCACCCTCTCCCCAAACCTTTCCCCATATTTAGGGTGGGGGGGAGCCACCCCTTGTCCCCCCCCCTCACTTGGGAGGTACCATTTCTTTTGGGGGGGGGGGGGGTACTGGGTCAGATCCAGCTTTGTCACCGTGTCTCCCCCGACTTGGGAAGGTACCATTTCTTTTGGGGGGAGGGGGGTATTTGCATTGGGAGTTCCCTGGGTCAGATCCAGCTGTGTCACCCCATCCCCAGATTTCGGGTGGGGGGAGACACCCCTTGCCCCCCCACCCCCCCCCCCCACCCCCCCCTCACTTGGGAAGGTACCATTTCTTTTGGGGGGGGGGGTTCTGGGTCAGATCCAGCTTTGTCGCCCTGTCCCCAGATTTTGGGTGGGGGGAGCCCCCCACTCCCCCCCTCACTTGGGAGGTACCATTTCTTTTGGGGGGGAGGGGGGTATTTGCATTAGGAGTTCCCTGGGTCAGGTCCAGCTGTGTCACCCCGTCCCCAGATTTCGGGTGGGGGGAGACACCCCTTGTGTCCCCCCCCCAACCCCCCCCCCCCCTCACTTGGGGGTGCCCTTCTTGGGGGGTGGGGGTCCCTTTGTGTCTCCCCCAACTTGGGAGGGTACCATTTCTTTTGGGGGGGGGGGGTATTTGCATTGGGAGTTCCCTGGGTCAGATCCAGCTTTGTCACCCCCATCCCCAGATTTCGGGTGGGGGGAGCCACCCCTTGCCCCCCCCCCATCCCCCCCCCCCTCACTTGGGAGGTACCATTTCTTTTGGGATGGGGGGGGTATCTGCATTGGGGGTTCCCTGGGTCAGATCCAGCTGTGTCACCCCATCCCCAGATTTCGGGTGGGGGGAGCCACCCCTTGTCCCCCCCCCATCCCCCCCCCCCTCACTTGGGAGGGTACCATTTCTTTTGGGATGGGGGGGGGTATCTGCATTGGGGGTTCCCTGGGTCAGGTCCAGCTGTGTCACCCCATCCCCATATTTAGGGTGGGGGGAGCCACCCCTTGTCCCCCCCCCCACTCCCCCCCTCACTTGGGGAGGTACCATTTCTTTTGGGATGGGGGGGGGTATCTGCATTGGGGGTTCCCTGGGTCAGATCCAGCTGTGTCACCCCATCCCCAGATTTCGGGTGGGGGGAGCCACCCCTTGCCCCCCCCCCCCCCCCACTTGGGAGGGTACCATTTCTTTTGGGATGGGGGGGGGTATCTGCATTGGGGGTTCCCTGGGTCAGATCCAGCTGTGTCACCCCATCCCCAGATTTCGGGTGGGGGGAGCCACCCCTTGTCCCCCCCCCATCCCCCCCCCCCCTCACTTGGGAGGTACCATTTCTTTTGGGATGGGGGGGGGTATCTGCATTGGGGGTTTCCCTGGGTCAGGTCCAGCTGTGTCACCCCCATCCCCATATTTAGGGTGGGGGGAGACACCCCTTGCCCCCCCCCAACTCCCCCCCTCACTTGGGAGGTACCATTTCTTTTGGGGATGGGGGGGGGTATCTGCATTGGGGGTTCCCTGGGTCAGGTCCAGCTGTGTCACCCCATCCCCATATTTAGGGTGGGGGGAGACACCCCTTGCCCCCCCCCCACTCCCCCCCTCACTTGGGAGGGTACCATTTCTTTTGGTGGGGGGGGGGGGGGGGGGAGGTTCCTGGGTCAGATGCAGCTTTGTCACCCCATCCCCAGATTTCAGGTGGGGGGGGGAGCCACCCCTTGCCCCCCCCCCCCCAACCCCCACCCCCCCCCTCACTTGGGGGTGCCCTTCTTGGGGGTGGGGGGCTTGCGGGGGGGGCCAGGGGTGGCTCTGGATGGTGAAGGCGTCCACACTCATGGACATGGTCTTGGCCGGGATCTGGCTGAAGCGCTTCTGGTCCGAGTTGTACTTGAAGATGCCCTTGACCATGGGGAGGGGGACGGTGCGTGGCCCCCCCCCCCGCCAGGCGGCGCAGTTCGGGGGGGTCACCGGGCTCCAGCGTGTACAGCGCCCGGAACTGGCAGCTGCCCTCGCGGAACAGGATCAGGAAGTGGTGGGCGCTGCTCTTCTCCACCTCCTGGGGGGGGACATGGGATTCATGGGGGGGGGGATATCATTAAGTTAATGGGGAGACATGGGATTCATGGGGGGGGACATCATTAAATTAATGGGGGGACATGGGATTCATGGGGGGGACATGGAATTAATGGGGGGGGACATGGAATTAATGGGGGGGACATGGGATTCATGGGGGGGACATGGAATTAATGGGGGGGACATGGGATTCATGGGGGGGGGGAACATCATTAAGTTAATGGGGGGGACATGGGATTCATGGGGGGGACATCATTAAATTAATGGGGGGGACACGGGATTCATGGGGGGGGACATCATTAAATTAATGGGGGGACATGGGATTCATGGGGGGGGACATCATTAAATTAATGGGGGGGACATGGGATTCATGGGGGGGGGGACATATCATTAAGTTAATGGGGGGGACATGGGATTCATGGGGGGGATGGGACATATCATTAAGTTAATGGGGGGGACATGGGATTCATGGGGGGGGGATGGGACATATCATTAAGTTAATGGGGGGACATGGGATTCATGGGGGGGGACATCATTAAATTAATGGGGGGACATGAGATTCATGGGGGGGGACATGGAATTAATGGGGGGGACATGGAATTCATGGGGGGGGGACATCATTAAATTAATGGGGGGGACATGGAATTAATGGGGGGGGGGACATCATTAAATTAATGGGGGGACATGGAATTAATGGGGGAGACATGGAATTAATGGGGGGGGGGACATCATTAAATTAATGGGGGGACATGGGATTCATGGGGGGGGGTGGGACATATCATTAAGTTAATGGGGGGGACATGGGATTCATGGAGGGGGGGGGGGACATATCATTAAGTTAATGGGGGGACATGGGATTCATGGGGGGGGATGGGACATATCATTAAGTTAATGGGGGGGACATGGGATTCATGGGGGGACATCATTAAATTAATGGGGGGGGGGACATTAAAACTGGGGGGGGCATCCCAACCTGCTCTGCTCCACCTCCTGGGGGGGGACATGGGTTCATGGGGGGGGGGGGGGGACACACACAGATCATTAAGTTAATGGGGGGACATGGGATTCATGGGGGGGGGACATCATTAAATTAATGGGGGGACATGGAATTCATGGGGGGGGACATCATTAAATTAATGGGGGGGACATGGAATTCATGGGGGGGGGACATGGAATTAATGGGGGGGACATGGAATTAATTGGGGGGGGACATCATTAAATTAATGGGGGGGGCACCCCAACCTGCTCTGCTCCACCCCTGGGGCTCCCAACCATCCCCACAGTGTCCCCCAGTGTGTCCCAATGTCCCTGTGTCCCCCCGGAGTGTGTCCCCACGTATCCCCCCCATGTCCCCCCGTGTCCCCCCATGTCCCCCCGTGTCCCCCCATGTCCCCCGTGTCACCTGGAGCACGTGCAGCTTCTGGGGCTCCCAACCATCCCCAGGGTGTCCCCAAGGTGTCCCCAGTGTGTCCCAATGTCCCCGTGTCCCCCCATGTCCCCTGTGTCTCCCATGTCCCCCCCATGTCCCCCCCGTGTCCCCCATGTCCCTTCGTCCCCCTGTGTCCCCTTGGGGCATGTTCCCCCCATGTCCCCCCTGTGTCCCCCTTGTCCCTGTGGGACGTGTTTCCCCGTGTCCCCCTGTGTCCCTGTGGTGTTCCCCCATGTCCCCATGTCCCCCCGTGTCCCCCATGTCCCCCCCGTGTCCCCCATGTCCCCGTGTCACCTGGAAACGTGCAGCGTCTTGGGCTCCCAACCATCCCCAGGGTGTCCCCAAGGTGTCCCCAGTGTGTCCCAATGTCTCCGTGTCCCCCCATGTCCTCCCCGTGTCCCCATGTCCCTGTGTCACCTGGAGCACACGCACCTTCTGGGGCTCCCAACCATCCCCAGAGTGTCCCCAGTGTGTCCCAATGTCCCTGTGTCCCCCTGGGGTGTGTCCCCCTGTGTCCCCCGGTGTCCCCTGTGGTGTCCCCCCATGTCCCTGTGTCCCCCCGTGTCCCTGCAGGGCATGTCCCCCCATGTCCCCCCCGTGTCCCCCCTGGGGCGTGTTCCCCCGTGTCCCCCCCATGTCCTCCATGTCCCCCATGTCCCCCGTGTCCCCCATGTCTCCCCGTGTTCCCCTGTGTCCCCGCAGGGTGTGTCCCCCATGTCCCCCATGTCCCATGTCACCTGGAGCACACGCACCTTCTGGGGCTCCCAACCATCCCCAGGGGTGTCCCCAGTGTGTCCCAATGTCCCCGTGTCCCCCTGGGCATGTCCCCCTGTGTCCCCCCCCCCGGTGTCCCCATGTCACCTGCAGCACGCGCAGCTTCTGGGTTTCCCAACCATCCCCAGGGTGTCCCCAAGGTGTCCCCAGTGTGTCCCAATGTCCCCCGTGTCCCCCTGGGCATGTCCCCCCCATGTCCCCCCTCAGTGTCCCCGTGTCACCTGGAGCACGTGCAGCTTCTGGAGCTCCCAACCATCCCCAGGGTGTCCCCAAGGTGTCCCCAGTGTGTCTCAATGTCCCGGTGTCCCCCCCATGTCCCCTGTGTCTCCCGTGTCCCCCCCATGTCCCCCTGTGTCCCCCCATGTCCTCCCGTGTCCCCATGTCCCCGTGTCACCTGGAGCACACGCAGCTTCTGGGGCTCCCAACCATCCCCAGGGTGTCCCCAAGGTGTCCCCAGTGTGTCTCAATGTCCCCATGTCCCCTGTGTCTCTCGTGTCCCCCCCATGTCCCCCTGTGTCCCCCCATGTCCTCCCATGTCCCCATGTCCCCGTGTCACCTGGAGCACATGCAGCTTCTGGGTTTCCCAACCATCCCCAGGGTGTCCTGTGTGTGTCCCCAGGGTGTCTCCAGTGTGTCCCAATGTCCCCGTGTCCCCCGTGGCGTGCCCCCCCCACCCGGTGTCCCCGTGTCCCCGTGTCACCTGCAGCACGCGCAGCTTGAGGGGCTCGTTGACGCGCCCCGGCCAGGCAGCAATGGGCCAGCGCGTTGTGGATGATGTGCTTGTTGGACTTGGCGCTCGGCTCCTTGTACAGACGGGGACCTGCCGGAGGGGACATTGGGGGACATTGGGGACACTGGGGACATCGGGGACACTGGGGACATTGAGGACACTGGGGACATCGGGGGACACTGGGGACATTGAGGACACTGGGGACACAGGGGACGCTGGGGACATTGGGGACATGGGACATGGGACATGGGACATTGGGGACATGGGGACACTGGGGACACTGGGGACACTGGGGACATTGGGGACATTGGGGACATGGGACATGGGACAGGGACATGGGACATTGGGACATGGGGACATGGGGACACTGGGGACATTGGGGACACTGGGGGACATCGGGGACACTGGGGACATTGAGGACACTGGGGACACAGGGGACGCTGGGGACATTGGGGACATGGGACATGGGACATTGGGACATGGGGACACTGGGGACACTGGGGACACTGGGGACATTGGGGACATTGGGGACATGGGACATGGGACAGGGACATGGGACATTGGGACATGGGGACACTGGGGACATTGGGGACACTGGGGGACACAGGGGACGCTGGGGACATTGGGGACATGGGACATGGGACATTCGGACATGGGGACATGGGGACATTGGGGACATTGGGGACACTGGGGACACTGGGGACATTGAGGACACTAGGGACACAGGGGACGTTGGGGACATTGGGGACATGGGACATGGGACATTGGGACATGGGGACACTGGGGACACTGGGGACATTGGGGACATCGGGGACACTGGGGACATTGAGGACACTAGGGACACGGGACGCTGGGGACATTGGGGACATGGGACATGGGACATGGGGACATGGGGGACATTGGGGACATTGGGGGACATTGGGGACACTGGGGACATTGAGGACACTAGGGACACAGGGGACGTTGGGGACACTGGGGACATGGGACATGGGACATGGGACATTGGGACATGGGGGACATTGGGGACATTGGGGACACTGGGGACACTGGGGACATTGAGGACACTAGGGACACAGGGGACGTTGGGGACATTGGGGACATGGGACATGGGGACAGGGACATGGGGACATGGGACATGGGACAGGGACATGGGACATTGGGACATGGGGGACATGGGGACATGCAGACATGGGGACACTGGGGACATTGGGGACATGGGGGACACGGGACATGGGGACATGGGGACACTGGGGACATGGGACATTGAGGACATCAGGGGACTGGGGACACAGGACACGGGACATGGGGACACTGGGGACATGGGACATTGAGGACATCAGGGGACTGGGGACACAGGACATGGGACATGGGGACATGGGGTCATTGGGGACATTGGGGGGACACGGAGGGACATTGGGAACATGGGACATGGGGACAGGGGCATGGGACATGGGACACTGGGGACATGGGGACAGGGACATGGGACATGGGGACACGGGACAGGGATATGGGTCATTGGGACATTGGGGACTCGGGGACATGGGACATGGGACGGGGGACATGGGACATTGGGACATGGGGACATTGGGGGACACAGGGACATGGGACATGGGGACATCATGGACCTGCAGGACAGGGACATGGGGACATAGGGATATCAGGGACCTGTGGGACGGGGACATGGGACATTGGGGACACGGGACATGGGGACAC
The DNA here is from genome assembly GCA_032206185.1 of Columba guinea. Lineage (NCBI taxonomy): Eukaryota > Metazoa > Chordata > Aves > Columbiformes > Columbidae > Columba > Columba guinea. The sequence continues at coordinate 3,188 of JAVLUU010000591.1, read as the reverse complement.
AGGGGACATGGGGACATGGGACATTGGGACATGGGGACATTGGGGACACAGGGACATGGGGACATCAGGGACCTGTGGGGACAGGGACATGGGACATTTGGGATATTGGGACATGGGGACACAGGGGACATGGGGACCTGCAGGATGGGGACAGGGACATGGGACATGGGGACATGGGATATGGGGACATCGTTGGGGGGGTGACAGAGGTGCCGTGGGGGACACTCACCCGTGTACTCAGGGACACAGAGGTGACACGGGGGGGGGTGACACTCACCCGTGCACTCAGGGGACACAGAGGTGACCCGGGGGGTGACCCGGGGTGTCAGAGGTGACATGGGGGTGACAGAGGTGACAGGTGCCGTGGGGACACTCACCCGTGTACTCAGGGACACAGAGGTGACACGGGGGGTGACATGGGGGTGACATGGGGTGCCAGAGGTGCCAGGTGCCATGGGGACACTCACCCCGTGTACTCGGGGACAGAGAGGTGACCCGGGGGGGTGACCCGGGGTGACAGAGGTGACATGGGGGGTGACCCGGGGGGTGACCCGGGGTGACAGAGGTGACATGGGGGGTGACCCGGGGGGTGACCCGGGGTGACAGAGGTGACCCGGGGGGTGACCCGGGGGGGGTGACATGGGGTGCCAGAGGTGCCAGGTGCCGTGGGGGACACTCACCCGTGTACTCGGGGACACAGAGGTGACCTGGGGGGTGACCCGGGGTGACAGAGGTGACCCGGGGGGGTGACCCGGGGGGGTGACCTGGGGTGCCAGAGATGACCCGGGGGGTGACCCGGGGGGTGACCCGGGGTGACAGAGGTGACATGGGGGGGTGACCCGGGGGGGTGACATGGGGGTGCCAGAGGTGACCCGGGGGGGTGACCCGGGGGGTGACCTGGGGTGCCAGAGGTGACCCAGGGGGGTGACCCGGGGGGGGTGACTCGGGGGTGCCAGAGGTGACCCAGGGGGTGACCCGGGGGGGTGACCCGGGGGTGACAGAGGTGACCCGGGGGGTGACCCAGGGGGTGACCCGGGGTGACAGAGGTGACCCGGGGGGTGACCCGGGGGGTGACATGGGGTGCCAGGTGCCAGGTGCCGTGGGGGCACTCACCCGTGTACTCGGGGACACAGAGGTGACCCGGGGGGTGACCCGGGGTGACAGAGGTGACCCGGGGGGTGACCCGGGGGGTGACATGGGGTGCCAGAGGTGCCAGGTGCCGTGGGGGACACTCACCCGTGTACTCGGGGCCGGAGGCGGGGGACGAGGCGTTGGAGTCGTTCTCCCACTCCCGCGCCGTGGGGACGCGCCCCGGGGGGACAACGGAGCCGATGGGGACACGGCCCGGCTGGGGACACGGGTCACACACCCTGACCCCTGACCCCACTGACCCCTGACCCCACTGACCCCCTGACCCCACTGACCCACCCCCTGACCCCACTGACCCCCTGACCCCACTGACCCCCCCCCGAACCCCCTGACCCACCCCTGACCCCACTGACCCTCCCCTGAACCCCCTGACCCCCACTGACCGCTGACCCTACTGATGCCCCTGAACCCCCTGACCCCACCCCTGACCCCTGACCCCACTGACCCCCCCAAACCCCCTGACCCACCCGACCCCTGACCCCACTGACCCCCTGACCCTACTGACCCACCCGGACCCCCCCTGACCCCCACTGACCCCCCCTGAACCCCCCTGACCCACCCCTGACCCCACTGACCCCCCCCTGAAACCCCCTGACCCCACTGAACCCCCCCTGACCCCACTGAACCAACCCCTGACCCCACTGACCCCTGACCACACTGACCCCCTCTGAACACCCTGACCCCACTGACCCCTGACCCCACTGACCCCCCCCTGAACCCCCTGACCCACCCAACCCCTGACCCCACTGACCCCTGACCCCACTGACCACCCCCTGAACCCCCTGACCCCACTGACCCCCCCTGAACCCCTGACCCCACTGACCCCCTGACCCTACTGACCCCTGACCCCACTGACCCTACTGACCCACCCAGACCCCCACTGACCCCACTGACCGCTGACCCCTACTGACCCCTCCTGAACCCCCTGACCCCACTGACCCCTGACCCCACTGTCCTCCCCCTGACCCCACTGACCCCTGACCCCACTGACCCCCCCTGAACCCCCTGACCCCACTGACCCCTGACCCCAATGACCCCTGACCCCACTGAGCCCCCCTGAACCCCCTGACCCCACTGACCCCCTGACCTCACTGACCACTGACCCTACTGACCCCCCCCTCAATCCCCTGACCCCCACTGACCCCCACTGACCCCCTGACCCTACTGACCCACCCAGACCCCACTGACCCCACTGACCGCTGACCCTACTGACCCCTCCTGAACCCCCGACCCCTGACCCCACTGACCCCCCCTGACCCCACTGACCCCCCCCTGAATCCCCAACCCACCCCTGACCCCACTGACCCCCCCTGACCCCACTGACCCCCCCTGAACCCCCAACCCACCCCTGACCCTACTGACACCACCCGACCCCACTGACCCCCCCGACCCCTGACCCCCCCCAACCTACCCTGATGCCCCAACCCCTGACCCCCACCTTGACCCTTGACCCCTCCTTGTCCCCCCACCCTGACCCCTGACCCCAACCCCCACTGACCCTCCCTGACCCCACCCAACCCCCCCCGACCTACCCTGACCCCCCTGACCCCCACCCTGACCCCTGACCACCCCCTGAGCCCCCCAGCCCCCATCCCGATCCCCCCGACCCCACTGACCCCCCCTGACCCCACTGACCCCCCCTGACCCCTCGGGCCCCCCCTGACCCCCCTAATCCCCCCCACCCCACTGACCCCCCCAACCCCTGATCCCACTGACCCCCTGACCCCCCCCCAACCCATGACCCCCCGGCCCCCCCCGACCCCCCCCAACCCATGACCCCCTGGCCCCCCTGACACCCCCAACCCCTCACCCCCGCCTTGACCCCCTGACCCCTTCCTTGACCCCCACCCTGACCCCCTGACCCCTCTGACCCCCACCCTGACCCTTCACCCCCCCCTTGACCCCACCCCAACCCCCCCGACCCCTGACCCTCCCTGACCTCCCCAACCCCCCAGACCTACCCTGACCCCCACCTTGACCTCTGATGACCCTTGACCTCCCTGACCCCCCATTGATCCCCACCCTGACCCCCCCCCAAC
>JAVLUU010000590.1:57500-60000 GCA_032206185.1 Columba guinea | reverse complement strand
TCTTTCTTTCTTTCTTTCTTTCTATCTTTCTTTCTTTCTTTCCCACGTTCATTCTTTCTTTCTTCTTTCTTTTTTTCTTTCTTTCTTCCTTTCTTTCTTTTTTCTTCCTTTCTTTCTTTCCTACGTTCTTTCTTTCTTTATTTCTTCTTCTTTCTTTCTTTCTTTCTTTTTAATTTCTTTCTTTCTTTCTTTCTTTCTTTTTAATTTCTTTCTTTCCTACGTTCTTTCTTTCTTTCTTTCTTTTTCTTTCTTTCTATCTTTCTTTCTTTCTTTCTTTCTTTCTTTTTTCTTTCTTTCTTTCTTTATTTTAATTTCTTTCTTTCTTTTTTCTTTCTTTCTGTCTTTCTTTTTTCTTTCTTCCTTTCTTTTTTCTTTCTTTCCTTCTTTCTTTCTTTCTTTCTTTTTCTTTCTTTCTTTCTTTCTTTTTAATTTCTTTCTTTCTTTCTTTCTATCTTTCTTTCTTTCTTTCTTTCTTTCTTTCCTACGTTCTTTCTTTCTTTCTTTTTTCTTTCTTTCTTTCTTTCTTTCCTACGTTCTTTCTTTCATTCTTTTTTCTTTCTTTCTTTCTTTCCTTTTTCTTTCTTTCTTTCTTTCTTTCTTTCTTTTTTCTTTCTTTCTTTCTTTTTTCTTTCTTTCTTTCTTTTTAATTTCTTTCTTTCTTTTTTCTTTCGTTCTTTCTTTCTTTTTTTCTCTCTTTCTTTCTTTCTTTCTTTTTTCTTTCTTTCTTTCTTTCATTCTTTCTTTCTTTCTTTCTTTCTTTTTTCTTTCTTTCTTTCTTTCCTACGTTCTTTCTTTCTTTCTTTCTTCTTCTTTCTTTCTTTCTTTCTTTTTAATTTCTTTCTTTCTTTCTTTCTTTCTTTTTAATTTTTTTCTTTCCTACGTTCTTTCTTTCTTTCTTTCTTTCTTTTTTCTTTCTTTCTTTCTTTCTTTCTTTCTTTCTTTCTTTCTTTTTTCTTTCTTTCTTTCTTTCTTTTTTCTTTCTTTCTTTCTTTCTTTTTTTCTATCTTTCTTTTTTCTTTCTTTCTTTCTTTCTTTCTTTTTTCTTTCTTTCTTTCTTTCTTTCTTTCTTTCTTTCTTTCTTTTTTCTTTCTTTCTTTCTTTCTTTTTTTCTATCTTTCTTTTTTCTTTCTTTCTTTCTTTCTTTCTTTTTTCTTTCTTTCTTTCTTTCTTTCTTTCTTTTTAATTTCTTTCTTTCTTTCTTTCTTTTTCTTTCTTTCTTTCTTTCTTTTTAATTTCTTTCTTTCTTTCTTTCTTTCTTTCTTTCCTACGTTCTTTCTTTCTTTTTTCTTTCTTTCTTTCTTTCTTTCTTTCCTACGTTCTTTCTTTCTTTCTTTCTTTCTTCTTTCTTTCTTTCTTTCCTTGTTTCTTTTTTTCTTTCTTTCTTTGTTTTTTCTTTCTTTCTTTCTTTCTTTCTGTCTTTTTAATTTCTTTCTTTCTTTCTTTCTTTCCTACGTTCTTTGTTTCTTTCTTTTTTCTTTCTTTCTTTCTTTCTTTCTTTCTTTCTTTCTTTTTAATTTCTTTCTTTCCTACGTTCTTTTTTTCTTTCTTTCTTTCTTACGTTCTTTCTTTCTTTCTTTCTTTTTTCTTTCTTTCTTTTTTCTTTCTTTCTGCCTTTTTAATTTCTTTCTTTCTTTTTTGTTTCTTTCTTTCTTTCTTTCTTTCTTTCTTTCTTTCTTTTTAATTTCTTTCTTTCTTTTTCTTTCTTTCCTACGTTCTTTCTTTCTTTCTTTTTTCTTTCTTTCTTTCTTTCTTTCTTTCTTTCTTTATTTTAATTTCTTTCTTTCTTCTTTCTTTCTTTCTTTCTTTCTTTTTTCTTTCTTTCTTTCTTTATTTCTTTTTAATTTCTTTCTTTCTTTTTTCTTTCTTTCTTTCTTTCTTTTTAATTTCTTTCTTTCTTTCTTTCTATCTTTCTTTCTTTCTTTTTAATTTCTTTCTTTCTTTATTTCTTTCTATCTTTCTTTCTTTCTTTCCCACGTTCATTCTTTCTTTCTTCTTTCTTTTTTTCTTTCTTTCTTCCTTTCTTTCTTTTTTCTTCCTTTCTTTCTTTCCTACGTTCTTTCTTTCTTTATTTCTTCTTCTTTCTTTCTTTCTTTCTTTTTAATTTCTTTCTTTCTTTCTTTCTTTCTTTTTAATTTCTTTCTTTCCTACGTTCTTTCTTTCTTTCTTTCTTTTTCTTTCTTTCTATCTTTCTTTCTTTCTTTCTTTCTTTCTTTTTTCTTTCTTTCTTTCTTTCTTTATTTTAATTTCTTTCTTTCTTTTTTCTTTCTTTCTGTCTTTCTTTTTTCTTTCTTCCTTTCTTTTTTCTTTCTTTCCTTCTTTCTTTCTTTCTTTCTTTTTCTTTCTTTCTTTCTTTCTTTTTAATTTCTTTCCTTCTTTCTTTCTATCTTTCTTTCTTTCTTTCTTTCTTTCTTTCCTACGTTCTTTCTTTCTTTCTTTTTTCTTTCTTTCTTTCTTTCTTTCCTACGTTCTTTCTTTCATTCTTTTTTCTTTCTTTCTTTCT
>JAVLUU010000589.1:295000-297500 GCA_032206185.1 Columba guinea | reverse complement strand
GAAAGAAATTAAAAAGAAAGAAAGAAATTAAAAAGAAAAAAAGCAAGGAAGAATGAAAAAAGAAAGAAAGAAAGAAAGAAAAAAGAAAGAAAGAAAGAAAGAAAGAAAGAAAAAAGAAAGAAAGAAAGAAAGAAAAAAGAAAGAAATTAAAAAGAAAGAAAGAAAAAAGAAAGAAAGAAAGAAATTAAAAAGAAAGAAAGATAGAAAAAAGAAAGAAAGAAAGAAAGAAAGAAAAAGAAAGAATGAAAGAAAGAAAGAAAAAAGAAAGCAAGAAAGAACGTAAGAAAGAAAGAAAGAAAGAAAGAAAGGAACAAAGATAGAAAGAAATAAAGAAAGAAAGAAATTAAAAAGAAAGAAAGAAATTAAAAGGAAAGAAAGAAAGAAAGAAAGAAAGATAGAAAGAAAGAAAAAAGAAAGAAAGAAAGAAAGAAAAAAGAAAGAAATAAATTAAAAAGAAAGCAAGAAAGAATGAAAAAAGAAAGAAAGAAAGAAAGAAAGAAAGAAAGAAAGAAAGAAAGAAAGAAAGAAAAAAGAAAGAAAAAAGAAAGAAAGAAAAAAGAAAGAAAGAAAGAACGTAGGAAAGAAAGAAAGAAAGAAAGATAGAAAGAAAGAGAGAAAGAAAGAAAGAAAGACATTAAAAAGAAAGAAAGAAAGAAAAAAGAAAGAAAGAAAGAAAAAGTAAGTAAGAAAGAAAGAAAGACAGAAAAAAGAAAGAAAGAAAGAAAAAAGAAAGAACGCAAGAACGTAGGAAAGAAAGAAAGAAAGAAAAAAAGAAAGAAAGAAAGAAAAAAGAATTAAAGTCATTAAAAGGAAAGAAAGAAAAAAGAAAGAAAGATAGAAAGAAAGAAAAAGAAAGAAAGAAAAAAGAAAGAAAAAAAGAACATAGGAAAGAAATAAAGAAAGAAAGAAAGAAAGAAAGAAAGAAAGAAATTAAGAAGAAAGAAAGAAAGAAAAAAGAAAGAAAGAAAGAAATAAAAAAGAAAGAAAGAAAGATAGAAAAAAGAAAGAAAGAAAGAAAGAAAAAAAAAGAAATAAAGAAAAAAGAAAGAAAGAAAAAAGAAAGCAAGAAAGAACGTAGGAAAGAAAGAAAGAAAGAAAGAAAGATAGAAAGAAAGAAAGAAAGAAATTAAGAAGAAAGAAAGAAATTAAAAAGAAAGAAAGAAAGATAGAAAGATAGAAAGAAAGAAAAAAGAAAGAAAAAAGAAAGAAAGAAAGAAAGAATGAAAGAAAGAAAGAAAGAAAGAAAAATAAAGAAAGAAAGAAAAAAGAAAGAGAAAGAAAGAAAGAAAGAAAGAAAGAAAGAAAGTAAGAAAGAAAGAAAAAAGAAAGAAAGAAAGAAAGAAAAAAGAAAGAAAGAAAGAAAGAAAAAAGAAAGAGAGAAAATAAAAAGAAAGAAAGAAAGAAAGAAAGAAGAAAGAAAGAAAGAAAGAAAGAAAGAAAGAAAGAAAGAAAAAAGAAAGGAAGAAAGAAAGGAAAAAGAAAGAGAGAAATTAAATAGAAAGAAAGAAAGGAAGAAAGCAAAAGGAAAGAAAGAAAGAAAGAAAGAAAAAAGAAAGAAAGAAAAAGAAAAAAGAAAGAAAGAAAGAAAGAAAGAAAGAAAGAAAAAAGAAAGAAAGAAAGAACGTAGGAAAGAAAGAAATAAAGAAAGAAAGAAAGAACGTAGGAAAGAAAGAAAGAAAGAAAGAAAGAAAAGAAAGAAAGAAAAGAAAGAGAAAAGAAAGAAAAAAGAAAGAGAGAAAAAACGAAGAAAGAAACAAGAAAGAAAGACTGAAAGAAAGACAGAAAGAAAGAAAAAAGAAAGAAGAAAGAAAGAAAGAAAGAAAATAGAAAGAAAGAAGAAAGAAAGAAAGAAAGAAAAAAGAAAGAAAGAAAGAAAAAAGAAAAATAAAGACAGAAAGAAAGACAAAAAGAAAGAAAAAAAAAGAAAAAAAAGAAAAAGAAAGAAAGAAAGAATGACAGAAAGAAAGAAAGATAGAAAGAAAGAAAGAAAAAGAAAGAAAGAGAGAAAGAAAGTAAAAAAGAAAGAAAGAAGAAAGAAAGAATGAAAGAAAGGAAAAAGAAAGAAAAAAAGAAAAAAGAAAGAAAGAAAGAACGAAAAAAGAAAGAAAGAAGAAAGAAAAAAAAAGAAAAAGAAAGAAAGAAATAAAGAAAAAAAAGAAAAAAGAAAGAAAGAAAGAAAGTCAGAAGGAAAGAAAGAAAGAAAAATAAAGAAAGAAAGAAAGAAAGAAATAAGAAATAAAGAAACAAAGACAGAAAGTAAGACAGAAAGAAATACAGAAAGAAAGAAAGAAAAAAGAATAAGAAAGAAAAAGAAAGAAAGAATGAAAGAAAGACAGAAAGAAAGAAAGAAAGGAAAAGAAAGAATGAAAGAAAGAAAGTAAAAAAGAAAGAAAAGAAAGAAAGAAAGAAAGAAAGAAAGAAAGAAAGAAAGAAAGAAAAAAGAATGAAAGAAAGGAAGAAAGAAAGAAAGAAAGAAAAAAGAAAGAAGAAAAAAGAAAGA
>JAVLUU010000589.1:280000-285000 GCA_032206185.1 Columba guinea | reverse complement strand
AAAAAAGAAAGTAAGAAAAAAGAAAGAAAGACAGAAAGAAAGAAAGACAGAAAGAAAGAAAAAAGAAAGAAAGAAAGAAAGATAGAAAGAATGACAGAAAGAAAGAAAGAAAAAAGAAGAAAGAAAGAAAGAAAGAAAAAAATAAAGAAAAGAGAAAGAAAGAAAGAAAAAAGAAAGAAAGAAAGACAGAAAGACAGAAAGAAAGAAAGAAAGAAAAAGAATGAAAGAAAGAAAAAGAAAGAAATTAAGAAAGAAAGACAGAAAGAAAGATAGAAAAAAGAAAGGAAGAAAGAAAGAAAGTGTCGAGGGTTAAGATTGCGGGGTGACAATAAAAGCCTGGCAGATGTATTGTTAACCCCCTCTTCCCCCCCACTCCCCCCTTTCCCTTTGCCCCTCCCTCTCCCCCCTTTCCACTAAGGAGAGGCGATTGGGAGGAAAGAAGGACTGAGAGAAGAGAGTTGGAAAAAAATTAAAGATGTTTTACTAATGCTACTAATAAGAATAGAGAAAATAATACAAAATATACAAAACCAATCTTGAAAGTCTCACCAACTGCAGAGCCGGCACCCAAAGTCCTGGATTAGACTCTGCAGCCAATCAGAGCTGGATTCAGTCTCTCACTAGGCCTCAGTTCGCAGGGACGACTAGCAAGGTCCTCTTCCAATGTCGGCCATAAGCAGAAGGGAAAAGGGAAAAGCTAACGAGATCCTCATGATCTCCCACTTTTATATGAAGTATTCACGTGAATGGAATGTTATACACAGTTGGTCAGTTTCTTGCTCACTTGTTTCTCGTCACCCCTCTCGCGAGATGTCCATCTGTGCTTATCAATAAGTTTGCATTCCATTGCTAGGTTTACCAAAACATGTGTCTGGTTCTCCAGGAAAATGCAGTTAATATGAAGGCTTTAGCTGACAGAAAAATTCACTGAAAGAGAAACTTATTTTTTAACAAAACCAGGACAGAAAGAAAGAAAGAAAAAAGGAAGAAAGAAGAAAGAAAGAAGAAAGAAAGAAAGATAGAAAGAAAGAAAGACAGAAAGAAAGAAAGAAAAAAAAAGAAAGAAAAAGAAAGAAAGAAGGAAAGGAAGAAAGACAGAAAGAAAAAAAAGAAAAGAGAAAGAAAGAAAGAAAAAAGAAAGACAGAAAGACAGAAAGACAGAAAGAAAGAAAGAAATGAAGAAAGAAAGAAAAAAGATAGAAAGAAAGATATGAAGAAAGAAAGAAATAAAGAAAGAAAGACAGAAAGAAAGAAAGAAAGAAAAAGAAAAAGAAAGGAAGAGAAAGATAGAAAGACAGAAAGAAAAAAGAAAGGAAGAAAAAAAAAGAAAAAGAAAGAAAGAAAGAAAGTAAGAAAGAAAGAAAGAAGAAAGAAAGGAAGAAAGAAAGAAAGAAAGAAAGACAGAAAGAAAGACAGAAAAAAAGAAAGGAAGAAAGAAAGAAAGAAAAAAGAAAAAAAGAAGAAAGAGGGAGAAAGAAAGAAAGACAGAAGGAAAGAAAGAAATACAGAAAAAAGACAGAAAGAGAGAAAGAAAAAGAAAGAAAGAAAGACAGAAAGAAAGAAAAAAGAAAAAGAAAGAAAAAGAAACAAAGAAAGAAAGAAAGGTAGAAAGAAAGAAAGACAGAAAGAAAGTAAAAAGAAAAAGAAAGAAAAAGAAACAAAGAAAGAAAGATAGAAAGAAAGAAAGACAGAAAGAAAGTAAAAAGAAAAAGAAAGAAAAAGAAACAAAGAAAGAAAGATAGAAAGAAAGACAGAAAGAAAGAAAAAGAGAAAGAAAGAAAGAAAGAAAGAAAAAAGAAAGAATGACAGAAAGACCGAAAGAAAGAAAGAAAAAGAAAGAAAGAAAGAAAGAAAGAAAGAAAGAAAGAAAGACAGAAAGAAAGAAAGAAAGAAAGAAAGAAAAAAGAAGGAAAGATAGAATGAAAGAAAGAAAGAAAGACAGAAAGAAAAAAGAAAGAAGAAAGAAAAAAGAAATAAAGACAGGAAAAAAGAAAGACAGAAGAAAGAAAGAAAGAAAAAAGAAAGAAAAAAGAAAGAAAGACTGAAAAAAAAAAGAAAGAAAGACAGAAAGAGAGAAAGAAAGAAATAAAAAGAAAGAAAGAAGGACAGAAATTAATACAGAAAGAAATAAATAAAGAAATAAAGAAAGAAACAGAAAGAAAGAAAGAAAGACAGAAAGAAACAAAGAAAAAAGAAAGAAAGAAGAAAGACAAAAAGAAAGAAAGAAAAAAGGAAGAAAGAAATAAAGAAAAAAGAAAGAAAGAAAGAAGAAAGAAGAAAGAAAGAAAGAAAATAAGAAAGAAAAAAGAAAGAAAAAAAAATAAAGAAAAATCTTTATTTCTTTCTTTCTTTTTCTTTCTTTATTTCGGTCTTTCTTTCTGTCTTTCTTTGTTCTTTATTCTCATTTCTTTCTCTTTTCTTTCTTTTTTCTTTATTTCTTTCTTTTTTCTTTTTTCTTTCTTTCTTTCTTCTGTCTTTCTTTTTTTTCTTTCTTTCTTTCTGTATTTATTTCTTTTTTATTTCTTCTTTCTTTTTTCTTTCTGTCTTTCTTTCATTCTATCTTTCCTTCTTTTTTCTTTCTTTCTTTCTATCTTTCTTTCTTTCTTTCTTTTTTCTTTCTTTTTTCTTTCTATCTTTCTTTCTTTCTCTCTTCCTTTTTTCTTTCTTTCTTTTTTCTCTTTTTTCTTTCTTTCTTTTTTCTTTTTTCTTTCTTTCTTTCGTCTTCTTTCTTTCTTTCTGTCTTTCTTTCTGTCTTTCTTTCTTTCTCTTTTCTTTCTTCCTTTTTTCTTTCTTTCTTTCTTTCTTCTTTCTTTCTTTCTTTTTTCATTCTGTCTTTCTTTCTTTCTTTTTCTTTCTTTCTTAATTTCTTTCTTTTTTTCTGTCTTTCTGTCTTTCTGTCTTTCTTTCTTTCTTTCTTTCTTTTTCTTTCTTTCTTTCTTTTTTTTTTCTTTTTTCCTTACTTTTTTCTTTCTTTCTTTCTTTCTTTCTTTCTTTCTTCTTTATTTCTTTTCTCTTTCTTTCTTTCTCCTTTCTTTCTTTTTTATTCTTTCTTTCTTTCTTCCTTTCATTCTTTCTTTCTTATTTCTTTCTTTCTTTCTTTCTTTATTCTTTCTTTCTTTCTTTTTTCTTTCTTTCTTTTTTCTTTCTGTCTTTCTTTCTTTCTTCCTTTTTCTTTATTTTTCTTTTTTCTTCCTTTCTTTCTGTCTTTATTTCTGTCTTCCTTTCTTTCTTTTTTCTTTCTTTCTTTCTTGCTTTCTTTCTTTCTTCTTTCTTTCTTCCTTTCTTCTTTCTTTCTTCCTTTCTTTCTTCGTTTCTTTCTTTCTTTTTTCTTTCTTTCTTTCTCTCCTTCTGTCTTTCTTTCTGTCTTTCTTTCTTTATTCTTTATTCCTTTTTTCTTTTTTTTTCTTCATTTCTTTCTTTTTTTCTTTCTTTCTTCCTCTTTTCTTTCTTTCTGTTTTCTTTCTTTCTTCTTTCTTTCCTTTTTTTTCTTTCTTTCTTTCTTTCTTTGTTTCTTTCTTCTTTCTTTCTTTCCTTCTTTCTCTTTTCTTTCTTTCTTTCTCTTTTCTTTCTTCTTTCTTTCTTTCCTTTTTTTTTTCTTTTTTTCTTTCTTTCTTTCTTTCTTTCTTTCTTTCTTTCTTTCTTTCTTTCTTTCTTTCTTTTTCTTTCTTTCTTTCTTCCTTTCTTTCTTTCTTTCTTTCTTTCTTTCTTCTTTCTTTCTTCTTTCTTTCTTTCTCTGTTTCTTTCTTTCTTTCTTCCTTATTTCTTTCTCTCTTTCTTTCTTTCATCCTTTCTATCTTTCTTTCTTTTTTCTTTCTTTCTTTTTTCTTTCTTTCTTCTTTCTTTATTTTTCCTTCTTTCTATCTTTCTGTCTTTCTTTCTTTCTTCTTTCTTTCTTTATTTCTTTCTTTTTCTTTCTTTCTTTCTTTTTTCTTTCTTTCTTTCTTTTTTCTTTTTTCTTTCTTTCTTTTCCTTTTTTCTTTCTTTCTCTCTTTAATTCCGTCTTTCTTTCTTACTTTTCTTTCTTCTTTCTTTCTTTTTTTCTTCCTTTTTTATTTCTTTTATTCTTTCTTTCTTTCTTTTTCTTTCTTTCTTTCTTTCTGTCTTTCTTTATTTCTTTCTTTTTCTTTCGTTCTTTCTTTCTGTGTTTCTGTCTTTCTTTCTTTCTTTTTTCTTTCTTTCTCTCTTTCTCTTTTCTTCCTTTTTTCTTTCTTTCTTTTTTCTTTCCTTCTCTCTTTTCCTTTCTTTCTATTTTTCTGTCTTTCTTTCTTTCTTCCTGTCTTTCTGTCTTTCTTTCTTTTTTTCTTTTTTCTTTCTGTCTTTCTTTCTTTCTTCTTTCTTTCTTTTTTCTTTCTTTCTTACTTTCTTTCTTTTTTCTTTCTTTCTTACTTTTTTCTTTCATTCTTTCTTCTTTCTTTCTTTCTTTCTTTCTTTTTCATTCTTTCTTTCTTTATTCTATCTTTCTTGATTTCTGTCTTTCTTTCTGTCTTTCTTTTTTTTACTTTCTTTTTTCTTTCTCTCTTTCATTCTTCTTTCTTTCTTCTTTTTTCTTTCTTTCTTCTTTCTTTTTTGTTCTTTCTTTCTCTCTTTGTTTCTTCTTTCTTTCTTTTTTCTTTCTTTCTTTCATCCTTTCTTTCTTTATTTTTCTTTCTTTCTTTCTTTCTTTCTTCTTTCTATCATTTTCTTTCTTTCTTTCTTTCTTTCTTTCTTTCTTTCTCTTCTTTCTTTCTTTTTCTTTCTTTCTTTCTTTCTTACTTTCTTTCTTTCTTTCTCTCTTTCTTTCTTTCTTTCTTTTTTCTTTCTTTCTTTTTTCTTTCTTTCTTTCTTTCTTTCTCTCTTTCTTCTTTCTATCATTTTCTTCTTTCTTTCTTTTTCTTTCTTTCTTTCTTTCTGTCTTTCTTTCTTCCTTTTTTCTATCTTTCTTTTCTTCTTTCTTTCTTTTTCTTTCTTTTTCTTTTTTCTTTCTTTCTTTCTGTCTTTCTTTCTGTCTTTCTTCCTTTCTT
>JAVLUU010000589.1:262500-272500 GCA_032206185.1 Columba guinea | reverse complement strand
CTTTTTTTTATCTTTTTTCTTTCTTTCTGTCTTTATTTCCGTCTTTCTTTCTTACTTCCTTTCTTCTTTCTTTCTTTCTTCCTTTTTTATTTCTTTCTTTCTTTTATTCTTTCTTTCTTCTTTCTTTCTTTCTTTCTGTCTTTCTTTCTTTCTTTTTCTTTCTTTCTGTGTTTCTCTCTTTCTTTCTTTCTTTTTTCTTTCTTTCTTTCTTCTGACTTTCATTTTTTCTTTCTTTCTTCCTTTCTGTCTTTCTTTCTTTTTTATTTCTTTTCTTTTTTCTTTCTTTCTTTCTTTCTTCTTTCTTTATTTCTTTCTTTTTTCTTTCTTTCTTTCTTTTTCTTTCTCTTTCTTTCTTTTTTCTTTCTTTGTTTTTCTTTCTTTCTTTCTTTCTTTCTTACTTTTTTTCTTTCTTTCTTTCTTTCTTTCTTTCTTTCTTTCTTCTTTCTTTCTTTTTTCTTTCTTCCTTTCTTTATTTCTTCCGTTGTTTCTTTCTCTCTTTTTTCTTTCTTCTTTTTTTTTTCTTACATTCTTTCTCTCTTTCTGTCTTACTTTCTGTCTTTCTTTCTTTCTTTTTCTTTCTTTCTTTCTTTCTTTCTTTTGTATACTATCTTCCTTTCTGTCCTTCTGTCTTTCTTTCTTATTTTTTCTTTCTTTCTTTCTTCCTTTCTTTCTTTCTTTATTTTTCTTTCTTTCCTTCTTTCTTTCTCTCTTTCTTCTACCTTTTTTCTTTCTTTCTTTCTTTCTTTCTTTCCTTCTTTATTTTCCTTTCTTTCTTTCTTTCTGTCTTTCTTTCTTTCATCCTTTCTTTCTGTCTTTCTTTCTTTTTTTAATTTTTCTTTCTGTCTTTCTTTCTTCTTTCTTTCTTTTTTCTTTCTTTCTTACTTTCTTTCTTTTTTCTTCCTTTCTTACTTTTTTCTTTCATTCTTTCTTCTTTCTTCCTTTCTTTCTTTCTTTTTCATTCTTTCTTTCTTTATTCTATCTTTCTTGATTTCTGTCTTTCTTTCTGTCTTTCTTTTTGTACTTTCTTTTTTCTTTCTCTCTTTCGTTCTTCTTTCTTTCTTTCTGTCTTTCTTTCTGTTTTTCTTTCTTTCTTTCTTTCTTCTTTCTTTCTCCTTTTTTCTTTCTTTCTTTATTTCATCCTTTCTTTCTTTCTTTATTTTTCTTTCTTTCTTTCTTTCTCTCTTTCTTCTTTCTATCATTTTCTTTCGTTCTTTCTTTTCTTTCTTTCTTTCTTTCTTTTTTCTTTCTTTCTTTTTTCTTTCTTTCTTTCTTTCTTTATTTATTTTTCTTTCTTTTTTTTCTTTCTCTCTTTCTTTCTTTCTTTCTTTTCTCTCTCTTTTTCTTTCTTTTTTTCTTCTGTCGTTCTTTCTTTCCTTCTTTTTCTTTCTTTTTCTTTTTTCTTTCTTTCTTTCTGTCTTTCTTTCTGTCTTTATTTTTTCTTTTTTTCTTTCTTTGTTTTAGTTTTTTTTCTTTATTTCTGTCTTTCTGTCTTTCTCTCTTTCTTCTTTCTTTCTTTCTTCTTTCTTTATTTTTTCTTTCGTTTTTCTTTCTTTCTTTCTTTTCTTTCTTTCTTTCTTTCTTTTTCTCTCTTTCTTTCTTTCGGTCTTTCTTTCTTTCTATCTTTCTTTCTTTCTTTTTCTTTCTTTCTTTCTTTTTTCTTTCTTTCATTCTTTCTGTCTTTCTTTCTGTCTTTGTTTCTGTATTTCTTTATTTTTCTCACTTTATTTTTCTTTCTTTCTTTCGTTTTTCTTTCTTTCTTTCTTTCTGTCTTTCTTTCCTTGTTCTTTCATTCTTATTTCTTTCTTTTTTCATTCTTTCTTTCTTTCTTTCTTTCTTTATTACTACTTTGTTTCTTTCTTTCTTTCTTCTTTCTTTCTTTCTTTCTGTCTTTCTTCTTTCTTTCTTTCTGTCTTTCTTCTTTCATTCTTTCTTTCTTTCTTCCTTTCTTTCTTTCTTTTTTCTTTCTTTCTTTATTTCTTCCTTTCTTAATTTTGATTCTTTCTTTCTTTCTTTGTTTCTTTCTTTCTTTTTTTTTCTTTCTTTTTTCTTTCTTTCTTTCTTTCTATCTTTCTTTCTTTATTTCTTTCTATTTCTTTATTTTTCTTTTTCTTTCTTTATGTCTTTCTTTCTGTCCTTCTTTCTTTTTTCTTTCTCTCTTTCGATCTTTCTTTTTGTTACTTTCTTTCTTTCTGCATTTCTTTCTTTCTTTCTTTTTTCTTTCTTTATTTCTTTCTCTTTTCTTTCTTCCTTTCTTTTTATTTCTATTTCCTTTCATTCTTTATTCTTTCTTACTATCTTTCTTTCTTTTTCTTTCTTTCTTTTTTCTTTCTTTTTTCTTTCTTTCTTTCTGTCTTTCTTTCTTTTTACTTACTTTCTATTTCTTTCTTTCTTTCCGTCTTTCTGTCTGTCTTTCTTTCTTTGTTCTACCTATTTTATTCTTTCTTTCTTTTTCTTTCCTTCTTCTTTCTTTTTTTTTCTTTCTTTTTTCTTTCTTTATTTCTTCTTTCTTTATTCCTTTCTTTCTTCTATCTTTCTTACTTTCTTCTTTCTTTCTTTCTTTCTGTCTTTCTTTATTTCCTTCTTTCTCTCTTTCTTTCTTTCTTTCTCTTCCTTTCTTTTTCTTTCTTTCTTTCTTTTTCTTTCTTTCTGTCTTTCTTTCTTTCTTTTTTTCTTTCTTTTTTTTTCTTTTTTCTTTCTTTCAGTCCTTCCTTCTGTCTTTCTTTCTTTCTTTTTTCTTTCTTTCTTTTTCTTTCTTTCTTCTTTCTTTCTTTCTTTCTTTCTTTTTTAATTCTTTCTTTTTCTTTCTTTCTTTCTGTCTTTCTTTCTTTCATTCTTTTTCTTTCTTTCTTTCTTTTTCTTTGTTTCTTTCTTTTTTCTTTTTTTTTCTTTCTTTATCTTTTTTTATTCTTTCTGTCTTTCTTTCTGTCTTCCTTTCTTTCTTCCTTTCCTCTTTCTTTCTTTCTTTCTTCTTTCTTTCTTTTTTCTTTCTTTTTTTTTCTTTCTTTCTTTTCTTTCTTTTCTTTCTTTCTGTCTTTCTTTCTTTCTTTCTTTCTTTTTCTTTCTTTTTCTTTTTTCTTTCTTTCTCTCTGTCTTTCTTTCCGTCTTTCTCTCTTTTTTCTTAATTTCTATTTCTTTCTTTCTTTCGTTTTTCTTTCTTTCTTTCTGTCTTTCTTTCTGCCTTTCTTTCCTTCTTCTTTCATTCTTATTTCTTTCTTTCTTTCTTTTCTTTCTTTCTTTCTTTCTTTCTTTTTCTTTCTTTCTTTCTTTCTTTTTCTTTCTTTCTTTCTTTCTTTTTCTTTCTTTCTTTCTTTCTTTCTGTCTTTATTTCTTTCTTTCTATATTTCTTTCTTTCTTTCTTTCTTTCCTTCTTTCTTTCTTTCTTCTTTCTTTCTGTCTTTCTTTCCTTTTAATGTCTTTTTTTATTTCTTTCTTAATTTCAATCTTTGTTTCTTTCTTTCTTTCTTTCCTACGTTCTTTTTTCTTTCTTTTTTCTTTCCTTCTTTCTTTCTTTCTTTTTTTCTTTCTTTCTTTCTTTCTTCCCTTCTTTCTTTCTTTCTTTCTTTTTTTCTTTCTTCTTTCTTTCTTTATTTCTTTCTTTCTTCGTTTCTTTCTTTGTTTTTTCTTTTTTCTTTCTTTCTTTCTTTCTTTCTTTCTTTTTTCTGTCTTTCTTTCTTTCCTAAGTTCTTTCTTTCTTTCTTTTTTCTTTCTTTCTTTCTTTCTTTTCTCTATCTTTCTTTCTTTTTAATTGCTTTCTTTCTTTCTTTTTTCTTTCTTTCTTTCTTTTTAATATCTTTCTTTCTTTCTTTCTTTCTTTCCTTCTTTCCTACGTTCTTTCTTTCTTTCTTTTTTCTTTCTTTCTTTCTTTTTAATGTCTTTCTTTCTTTCTTTCTTTCTTTCTTTTTTCTTTTTTTCTTTCTTTCTTTATTCTTTCTTTCTTTATTCTTTCTTTCTTTCTTTGTAATTTCTTTCTTTCTTTTTTCTTCTTTCTTTCTTTCCTACGTTCTTTCTTTCTTTCTTTTTTTTCTTTCTTTCTTTTTTCTTACTTTCTTTCTTTCTTTCTTTCTTTTTTCTTTCTTTCTCTCTTTCTTTTTAATTCTTTCTTTCTTGCTTGCTTTCTTTCTTTCCTACGTTCTTTCTTTCTTTCTTTCTTTCTTTTTTCTTTCTTTCTTTCTTTTTTCTTTCTTTCTTTCTTTTTTCTTTCTTTCTTTCTTTTTAATTTATTTCTTTCTTTTTTCTTTCTTTCTTTCCTTCTATCCTACGTTCTTTCTTTCTTTCTTTATTCTTTCTTTCTTTCTTTGTAATTTCTTTCTTTCTTTTTTCTTCTTTCTTTCTTTCCTACGTTCTTTCTTTCTTTCTTTTTTTTCTTTCTTTCTTTTTTCTTTCTTTCTTTCTTTCTTTCTTTCTTTTTTCTTTCTTTCTCTCTTTCTTTTTAATTTCTTTCTTTCTTTCTTGCTTTCTTTCTTTCCTACGTTCTTTCTTTCTTTCTTTCTTTCTTTCTTTTTTCTTTCTTTCTTTCTTTCTTTTTTCTTTCTTTGTTTCTTTTTTATTTCTTTCTTTCTTTCTTTCTTTTTCTTTCTTTCTTTCTTTTTTCTTTCTTTCTTTCTTTCTTTTTAATTTATTTCTTTCTTTTTTCTTTCTTTCTTTCTTTCTTTCTTTCTTTCTTTTTAATTTCTTTCTTTCTTTTTAATTTCTTTCTTTCTTTCTTTTTTCTTTCTTTCTTTTTTCTTTCTTTCTTTCTTTCTTTCCTTTTTCTTTCTTTCTTTCTTTCTTTTTAATTTCTTTCTTTCTTTTTAATTTCTTTCTTTCTTTCTTTCTTTTTTCTTTCTTTCTTTCTTTCTTTTTTCTTTCTTTCTTTCTTTTTTCTTTCTTTCTTTCTTTCTTTCTTTCTTTTTTCTTTCTTTCTTTCTTTTTTCTTTCTTTCTTTCTTTCTTTTTTAATTTATTTCTTTCTTTTTTCTTTCTTTCTTTCTTTCTTTCTTTATTTTTAATTTCTTTCTTTCTTTTTAATTTCTTTCTTTCTTTCTTTTTTCTTTCTTTCTTTCTTTTTTCTTTCTTTCTTGCTTTCTTTCTTTTTTCTTTCTTTCTTTCTTTCTTTTTAATTTCTTTCTTTCTTTTTAATTTCTTTCTTTCTTTCTTTCTTTCTTTCCTTCTTTCTTTCTTTCTTTTTTCTTTCTTTCTGTCTTTCTTTCCTTTTAATGTCTTTTTTTATTTCTTTCTTAATTTCAATCTTTGTTTCTTTCTTTCTTTCTTTCCTATGTTCTTTTTTTCTTTCTTTTTTCTTTCTTTCTTTCTTTTTTCTTTCTTTCTCTTTCTTTCTTTTTTCTTTCTTTCTTTCTTTTTTCTTTCTTTCTTTCTTTCTTTCTTTTTAATTTCTTTCTTTCTTTCTTTCTTTCTTTCTTTCCTACGTTCTTTCTTTCTTTCTTTCCTACATTCTTTCTGTCTTTCTTTTTTTTCTTTCTTTCTTTTTTCTTTCTTTCTTTCTTTCTTTCTTTTTTTCTTTCTTTCTTCTTTCTTTCTTTCTTTCCTACGTTCTTTTTTTCTTTCTTTTTTCTCTTTCTTTCTTTCTTTCTTTATTTTTTTCTTATTTCTTTCTTTCTTTCTTTCTTTCTTTTTTCTTTTTTCTTTATTGTTTTCTTTCTTTCTTTTTAATTTCTTTCTTGCTTTCTTTTTTCTTTATTTCTTTCTTTTTTCTATCTTTATTTCTTTCTTTTTAATTTCTTTCTTTCTTTTTTCATTCTTTCTTTCTTTCTTTTTTCTTTCTTTCTTTCTTTTTTCTTTCTTTCTTTCTTTCTTTTTTCTTTCTTTCTTTCTTTTTTCTTTCTTTCTTTCTTTCTTTTTTAATTTATTTCTTTCTTTTTTCTTTCTTTCTTTCTTTCTTTCTTTATTTTTAATTTCTTTCTTTCTTTTTAATTTCTTTCTTTCTTTCTTTTTTCTTTCTTTCTTTCTTTTTTCTTTCTTTCTTGCTTTCTTTCTTTTTTCTTTCTTTCTTTCTTTCTTTTTACTTTCTTTCTTTCTTTTTAATTTCTTTCTTTCTTTCTTTCTTTCCTTCTTTCTTTCTTTCTTTTTTCTTTCTTTCTGTCTTTCTTTCCTTTTAATGTCTTTTTTTATTTCTTTCTTAATTTCAATCTTTGTTTCTTTCTTTCTTTCTTTCCTATGTTCTTTTTTTTTTCTTTCTTTCTTTTTTCTTTCTTTCTCTTTCTTTCTTTTTTCTTTCTTTCTTTCTTTTTTCTTTCTTTCTTTCTTTCTTTCTTTCTTTCTTTTTAATTTCTTTCTTTCTTTCTTTCTTTCTTTCTTTCTTTCCTACGTTCTTTTTTCTTTCTTTTTTCTTTCTTTCTTTCTTTCTTTCTTTCTTTTATCTTTCTTTCTTTCTTTCTTCCCTTCTTTCTTTCTTTCTTTATTTTTTTCTTTCTTTCTTCTTTCTTTCTTTATTTCTTTTTTCTTTCTTTCTTTCTTTCTTTTTAATTTATTTCTTTCTTTTTAATTTTTTTCTTTCTTTCTTTCTTTCTTTTCTCTATCTTTCTTTCTTTTTAATTGCTTTCTTTCTTTCTTTTTTCTTTCTTTCTTTCTTTTTAATTTCTTTCTTTCTTTCTTTCTTTCTTTCTTTCCTTCTATCCTACGTTCTTTCTTTCTTTCTTTATTCTTTCTTTCTTTCTTTGTAATTTCTTTCTTTCTTTTTTCTTCTTTCTTTCTTTCCTACGTTCTTTCTTTCTTTCTTTTTTTTCTTTCTTTCTTTTTTCTTTCTTTCTTTCTTTCTTTCTTTCTTTTTTCTTTCTTTCTCTCTTTCTTTTTAATTTCTTTCTTTCTTTCTTGCTTTCTTTCTTTCCTACGTTCTTTCTTTCTTTCTTTCTTTCTTTCTTTTTTCTTTCTTTCTTTCTTTCTTTTTTCTTTCTTTGTTTCTTTTTTATTTCTTTCTTTCTTTCTTTCTTTTTCTTTCTTTCTTTCTTTTTTCTTTCTTTCTTTCTTTCTTTTTAATTTATTTCTTTCTTTTTTCTTTCTTTCTTTCTTTCTTTCTTTCTTTCTTTTTAATTTCTTTCTTTCTTTTTAATTTCTTTCTTTCTTTCTTTTTTCTTTCTTTCTTTTTTCTTTCTTTCTTTCTTTCTTTCCTTTTTCTTTCTTTCTTTCTTTCTTTTTAATTTCTTTCTTTCTTTTTAATTTCTTTCTTTCTTTCTTTCTTTTTTCTTTCTTTCTTTCTTTCTTTTTTCTTTCTTTCTTTCTTTTTTCTTTCTTTCTTTCTTTCTTTCTTTCTTTTTTCTTTCTTTCTTTCTTTTTTCTTTCTTTCTTTCTTTCTTTTTTAATTTATTTCTTTCTTTTTTCTTTCTTTCTTTCTTTCTTTCTTTATTTTTAATTTCTTTCTTTCTTTTTAATTTCTTTCTTTCTTTCTTTTTTCTTTCTTTCTTTCTTTTTTCTTTCTTTCTTTCTTTCTTTTTAATTTCTTTCTTTCTTTTTAATTTCTTTCTTTCTTTCTTTCTTTCTTTCCTTCTTTCTTTCTTTCTTTTTTCTTTCTTTCTGTCTTTCTTTCCTTTTAATGTCTTTTTTTATTTCTTTCTTAATTTCAATCTTTGTTTCTTTCTTTCTTTCTTTCCTATGTTCTTTTTTTCTTTCTTTTTTCTTTCTTTCTTTCTTTTTTCTTTCTTTCTCTTTCTTTCTTTTTTCTTTCTTTCTTTCTTTTTTCTTTCTTTCTTTCTTTCTTTCTTTTTAATTTCTTTCTTTCTTTCTTTCTTTCTTTCTTTCCTACGTTCTTTATTTCTTTCTTTCCTACATTCTTTCTGTCTTTCTTTTTTTTCTTTCTTTCTTTTTTCTTTCTTTCTTTCTTTCTTTCTTTCTTTTTTTCTTTCTTTCTTCTTTCTTTCTTTCTTTCCTACGTTCTTTTTTTCTTTCTTTTTTCTCTTTCTTTCTTTCTTTCTTTATTTTTTTCTTATTTCTTTCTTTCTTTCTTTCTTTCTTTTTTCTTTTTTCTTTATTGTTTTCTTTCTTTCTTTTTAATTTCTTTCTTGCTTTCTTTTTTCTTTATTTCTTTCTTTTTTCTATCTTTATTTCTTTCTTTTTAATTTCTTTCTTTCTTTTTTCATTCTTTCTTTCTTTCTTTTTTCTTTCTTTCTTTCTTTTTTCTTTCTTTCTTTCTTTCTTTTTTCTTTCTTTCTTTCTTTTTTCTTTCTTTCTTTCTTTCTTTTTTAATTTATTTCTTTCTTTTTTCTTTCTTTCTTTCTTTCTTTCTTTATTTTTAATTTCTTTCTTTCTTTTTAATTTCTTTCTTTCTTTCTTTTTTCTTTCTTTCTTTCTTTTTTCTTTCTTTCTTGCTTTCTTTCTTTTTTCTTTCTTTCTTTCTTTCTTTTTAATTTCTTTCTTTCTTTTTAATTTCTTTCTTTCTTTCTTTCTTTCCTTCTTTCTTTCTTTCTTTTTTCTTTCTTTCTGTCTTTCTTTCCTTTTAATGTCTTTTTTTATTTCTTTCTTAATTTCAATCTTTGTTTCTTTCTTTCTTTCTTTCCTATGTTCTTTTTTTTTTCTTTCTTTCTTTTTTCTTTCTTTCTCTTTCTTTCTTTTTTCTTTCTTTCTTTCTTTTTTCTTTCTTTCTTTCTTTCTTTCTTTTTAATTTCTTTCTTTCTTTCTTTCTTTCTTTCTTTCTTTCTTTCCTACGTTCTTTATTTCTTTCTTTCCTACATTCTTTCTGTCTTTCTTTTTTTTCTTTCTTTCTTTTTTCTTTCTTTCTTTCTTTCTTTCTTTCTTTCTTTTTTTCTTTCTTTCTTCTTTCTTTCTTTCTTTCCTACGTTCTTTTTTTCTTTCTTTTTTCTCTTTCTTTCTTTCTTTCTTTATTTTTTTCTTATTTCTTTCTTTCTTTCTTTCTTTCTTTTTTCTTTTTTCTTTATTGTTTTCTTTCTTTCTTTTTAATTTCTTTCTTGCTTTCTTTTTTCTTTATTTCTTTCTTTTTTCTATCTTTATTTCTTTCTTTTTAATTTCTTTCTTTCTTTTTTCATTCTTTCTTTCTTTCTTTTTTCTTTCTTTCTTTCTTTTTACTTTCTTTCTTTCTTTCTTTCTTTTTTCTTTCTTTCTTTCTTTTTTCTTTCTTTCTTTCTTTCTTTTTTAATTTATTTCTTTCTTTTTTCTTTCTTTCTCTCTTTCTTTCTTTATTTTTAATTTCTTTCTTTCTTTTTAATTTCTTTCTTTCTTTCTTTTTTCTTTCTTTCTTTCTTTTTTCTTTCTTTCTTGCTTTCTTTCTTTTTTCTTTCTTTCTTTCTTTCTTTTTAATTTCTTTCTTTCTTTTTAATTTCTTTCTTTCTTTCTTTCTTTCCTTCTTTCTTTCTTTCTTTTTTCTTTCTTTCTGTCTTTCTTTCCTTTTAATGTCTTTTTTTATTTCTTTCTTAATTTCAATCTTTGTTTCTTTCTTTCTTTCTTTCCTATGTTCTTTTTTTCTTTCTTTTTTCTTTCTTTCTTTCTTTTTTCTTTCTTTCTCTTTCTTTTTTTTCTTTCTTTCTTTCTTTTTTCTTTCTTTCTTTCTTTCTTTCTTTTTAATTTCTTTCTTTCTTTCTTTCTTTCTTTCTTTCCTACGTTCTTTCTTTCTTTCTTTCCTACATTCTTTCTGTCTTTCTTTTTTTTCTTTCTTTCTTTTTTCTTTCTTTCTTTCTTTCTTTCTTTCTTTCTTTCTTTCTTTCTTTTTTTCTTTCTTTCTTCTTTCTTTCTTTCTTTCCTACGTTCTTTTTTTCTTTCTTTTTTCTCTTTCTTTCTTTCTTTCTTTATTTTTTTCTTATTTCTTTCTTTCTTTCTTTCTTTTTTCTTTTTTCTTTATTTCTTTCTTTCTTTCTTTTTAATTTCTTTCTTGCTTTCTTTTTTCTTTATTTCTTTCTTTTTTCTATCTTTATTTCTTTCTTTTTAATTTCTTTCTTTCTTTTTTCATTCTTTCTTTCTTTCTTTTTTCTTTCTTTCTTTCTTTTTTCTTTCTTTCTTTCTTTTTTCTTTCTTTCTTTCTTTTTTCTTTCTTTCTTTCTTTCTTTTTTAATTTATTTCTT
>JAVLUU010000589.1:247500-257500 GCA_032206185.1 Columba guinea | reverse complement strand
TATTTCTTTCTTTTTTCTTTCTTTCTTTCTTTCTTTCTTTATTTTTAATTTCTTTCTTTCTTTTTAATTTCTTTCTTTCTTTCTTTTTTCTTTCTTTCTTTCTTTTTTCTTTCTTTCTTTCTTTCTTTTTAATTTCTTTCTTTCTTTTTAATTTCTTTCTTTCTTTCTTTCTTTCTTTCCTTCTTTCTTTCTTTCTTTTTTCTTTCTTTCTGTCTTTCTTTCCTTTTAATGTCTTTTTTTATTTCTTTCTTAATTTCAATCTTTGTTTCTTTCTTTCTTTCTTTCCTATGTTCTTTTTTTCTTTCTTTTTTCTTTCTTTCTTTCTTTTTTCTTTCTTTCTCTTTCTTTCTTTTTTCTTTCTTTCTTTCTTTTTTCTTTCTTTCTTTCTTTCTTTCTTTTTAATTTCTTTCTTTCTTTCTTTCTTTCTTTCTTTCCTACGTTCTTTATTTCTTTCTTTCCTACATTCTTTCTGTCTTTCTTTTTTTTCTTTCTTTCTTTTTTCTTTCTTTCTTTCTTTCTTTCTTTCTTTTTTTCTTTCTTTCTTCTTTCTTTCTTTCTTTCCTACGTTCTTTTTTTCTTTCTTTTTTCTCTTTCTTTCTTTCTTTCTTTATTTTTTTCTTATTTCTTTCTTTCTTTCTTTCTTTCTTTTTTCTTTTTTCTTTATTGTTTTCTTTCTTTCTTTTTAATTTCTTTCTTGCTTTCTTTTTTCTTTATTTCTTTCTTTTTTCTATCTTTATTTCTTTCTTTTTAATTTCTTTCTTTCTTTTTTCATTCTTTCTTTCTTTCTTTTTTCTTTCTTTCTTTCTTTTTTCTTTCTTTCTTTCTTTCTTTTTTCTTTCTTTCTTTCTTTTTTCTTTCTTTCTTTCTTTCTTTTTTAATTTATTTCTTTCTTTTTTCTTTCTTTCTTTCTTTCTTTCTTTCTTTATTTTTAATTTCTTTCTTTCTTTTTAATTTCTTTCTTTCTTTCTTTTTTCTTTCTTTCTTTCTTTTTTCTTTCTTTCTTGCTTTCTTTCTTTTTTCTTTCTTTCTTTCTTTCTTTTTAATTTCTTTCTTTCTTTTTAATTTCTTTCTTTCTTTCTTTCTTTCCTTCTTTCTTTCTTTCTTTTTTCTTTCTTTCTGTCTTTCTTTCCTTTTAATGTCTTTTTTTATTTCTTTCTTAATTTCAATCTTTGTTTCTTTCTTTCTTTCTTTCCTATGTTCTTTTTTTTTTCTTTCTTTCTTTTTTCTTTCTTTCTTTCTTTCTTTTTTCTTTCTTTCTTTCTTTTTTCTTTCTTTCTTTCTTTCTTTCTTTCTTTCCTTTTAATTTCTTTCTTTCTTTCTTTCTTTCTTTCTTTCTTTCCTACGTTCTTTCTTTCTTTCTTTCCTACATTCTTTCTGTCTTTCTTTTTTTTCTTTCTTTCTTTTTTCTTTCTTTCTTTCTTTCTTTCTTTCTTTTTTTCTTTCTTTCTTCTTTCTTTCTTTCTTTCCTACGTTCTTTTTTTCTTTCTTTTTTCTCTTTCTTTCTTTCTTTCTTTATTTTTTTCTTATTTCTTTCTTTCTTTCTTTCTTTCTTTTTTCTTTTTTCTTTATTGTTTTCTTTCTTTCTTTTTAATTTCTTTCTTGCTTTCTTTTTTCTTTATTTCTTTCTTTTTTCTATCTTTATTTCTTTCTTTTTAATTTCTTTCTTTCTTTTTTCATTCTTTCTTTCTTTCTTTTTTCTTTCTTTCTTTCTTTTTTCTTTCTTTCTTTCTTTCTTTTTTCTTTCTTTCTTTTTTCTTTCTTTCTTTCTTTCTTTTTTAATTTATTTCTTTCTTTTTTCTTTCTTTCTTTCTTTATTTCTTTATTTTTAATTTCTTTCTTTCTTTTTAATTTCTTTCTTTCTTTCTTTTTTCTTTCTTTCTTTCTTTCTTTCTTTATTTTTAATTTCTTTCTTTCTTTTTAATTTCTTTCTTTCTTTCTTTTTTCCTTTCTTTCTTTCTTTTTTCTTTCTTTCTTGCTTTCTTTCTTTTTTCTTTCTTTCTTTCTTTCTTTTTAATTTCTTTCTTTCTTTTTAATTTCTTTCTTTCTTTCTTTCTTTCTTTCCTTCTTTCTTTCTTTCTTTTTTCTTTCTTTCTGTCTTTCTTTCCTTTTAATGTCTTTTTTTATTTCTTTCTTAATTTCAATCTTTGTTTCTTTCTTTCTTTCTTTCCTATGTTCTTTTTTTTTTCTTTCTTTCTTTTTTCTTTCTTTCTCTTTCTTTCTTTTTTCTTTCTTTCTTTCTTTTTTCTTTCTTTCTTTCTTTCTTTCTTTTTAATTTCTTTCTTTCTTTCTTTCTTTCTTTCTTTCTTTCTTTCCTACGTTCTTTATTTCTTTCTTTCCTACATTCTTTCTGTCTTTCTTTTTTTTCTTTCTTTCTTTTTTCTTTCTTTCTTTCTTTCTTTCTTTCTTTCTTTTTTTCTTTCTTTCTTCTTTCTTTCTTTCTTTCCTACGTTCTTTTTTTCTTTCTTTTTTCTCTTTCTTTCTTTCTTTCTTTATTTTTTTCTTATTTCTTTCTTTCTTTCTTTCTTTCTTTTTTCTTTTTTCTTTATTGTTTTCTTTCTTTCTTTTTAATTTCTTTCTTGCTTTCTTTTTTCTTTATTTCTTTCTTTTTTCTATCTTTATTTCTTTCTTTTTAATTTCTTTCTTTCTTTTTTCATTCTTTCTTTCTTTCTTTTTTCTTTCTTTCTTTCTTTTTACTTTCTTTCTTTCTTTCTTTCTTTTTTCTTTCTTTCTTTCTTTTTTCTTTCTTTCTTTCTTTCTTTTTTAATTTATTTCTTTCTTTTTTCTTTCTTTCTCTCTTTCTTTCTTTATTTTTAATTTCTTTCTTTCTTTTTAATTTCTTTCTTTCTTTCTTTTTTCTTTCTTTCTTTCTTTTTTCTTTCTTTCTTGCTTTCTTTCTTTTTTCTTTCTTTCTTTCTTTCTTTTTAATTTCTTTCTTTCTTTTTAATTTCTTTCTTTCTTTCTTTCTTTCCTTCTTTCTTTCTTTCTTTTTTCTTTCTTTCTGTCTTTCTTTCCTTTTAATGTCTTTTTTTATTTCTTTCTTAATTTCAATCTTTGTTTCTTTCTTTCTTTCTTTCCTATGTTCTTTTTTTCTTTCTTTTTTCTTTCTTTCTTTCTTTTTTCTTTCTTTCTCTTTCTTTTTTTTCTTTCTTTCTTTCTTTCTTTCTTTTTAATTTCTTTCTTTCTTTCTTTCTTTCTTTCTTTCCTACGTTCTTTCTTTCTTTCTTTCCTACATTCTTTCTGTCTTTCTTTTTTTTCTTTCTTTCTTTTTTCTTTCTTTCTTTCTTTCTTTCTTTCTTTCTTTCTTTCTTTTTTTCTTTCTTTCTTCTTTCTTTCTTTCTTTCCTACGTTCTTTTTTTCTTTCTTTTTTCTCTTTCTTTCTTTCTTTCTTTATTTTTTTCTTATTTCTTTCTTTCTTTCTTTCTTTTTTCTTTTTTCTTTATTTCTTTCTTTCTTTCTTTTTAATTTCTTTCTTGCTTTCTTTTTTCTTTATTTCTTTCTTTTTTCTATCTTTATTTCTTTCTTTTTAATTTCTTTCTTTCTTTTTTCATTCTTTCTTTCTTTCTTTTTTCTTTCTTTCTTTCTTTTTTCTTTCTTTCTTTCTTTTTTCTTTCTTTCTTTCTTTTTTCTTTCTTTCTTTCTTTCTTTTTTAATTTATTTCTTTCTTTTTTCTTTCTTTCTTTCTTTCTTTCTTTATTTTTAATTTCTTTCTTTCTTTTTAATTTCTTTCTTTCTTTCTTTTTTCTTTCTTTCTTTCTTTTTTCTTTCTTTCTTGCTTTCTTTCTTTTTTCTTTCTTTCTTTCTTTCTTTTTTCTTTCTTTCTTTCTTTTTAATTTCTTTCTTTCTTTCTTTCTTTCTTTCCTTCTTTCTTTCTTTCTTTTTTCTTTCTTTCTGTCTTTCTTTCTTTTTAATGTCTTTTTTTATTTCTTTCTTAATTTCAATCTTTGTTTCTTTCTTTCTTTCTTTCCTATGTTCTTTTTTCTTTCTTTTTTCTTTCTTTCTTTCTTTTTTCTTTCTTTCTTTCTTTCTTCCCTTCTTTCTTTCTTTCTTTCTTTTTTCTGTCTTTCTTTCTTTTATCTTTCTTTCTTTCTTTCTTTTTTCTGTCTTTCTTTCTTTCCTAAGTTCTTTCTTTCTTTCTTTATTCTTTCTTTCTTTCTTTCTTTTCTCTATCTTTCTTTCTTTTTGATTTCTTTCTTTCTTTCTTTTTTCTTTCTTTCTTTCTTTTTAATTTCTTTCTTTCTTTCTTTCTTTCTTTCTTTCTTTCTTTCTTTCTTTCTTTCCTTCTTTCCTACGTTCTTTCTTTCTTTCTTTTTTCTTTCTTTCTTTCTTTTTAATGTCTTTCTTCCTTCTTTTTAATGTCTTTCTTTCTTTCTTTCTTTCTTTCTTTTTTCTTTTTTTCTTTCTTTCTTTATTCTTTCTTTCTTTCTTTGTAATTTCTTTCTTTCTTTTTTCTTTCTTTCTTTCTTTCCTACGTTCTTTCTTTCTTTCTTTTTTTTCTTTCTTTCTTTTTTCTTTCTTTCTTTCTTTTTAATTTCTTTCTTTCTTACTTGCTTTATTTCTTTCCTACGTTCTTTCTTTCTTTCTTTCTTTCTTTCTTTTTTCTTTCTTTCTTTCTTTCTTTCTTTTTTCTTTCTTTCTTTCCTACGTTCTTGCTTTCTTTTTTCTTTCTTTCTTTCTTTCTTTTTTCTTTCTTTCTTTCTTACTTTCTTTTTTCTTTCTTTCTTTCTTTCTTTTTTCTTTCTTTCTTTCTTTTTAATTTCTTTCTTTCTTTCTTTCTTTCTTTCTTTACTACGTTCTTTCTTTCTTTCTTTTTTCTTTCTTTCTTTCTTTTTAATGTCTTTCTTTCTTATTAACGTCTTTCTTTCTTTCTTTCATTCTTTCTTTCTTTTTTCTTTTTTTCTTTCTTTCTTTATTCTTTCTTTCTTTCTTTGTAATTTCTTTCTTTCTTTTTTCTTTCTTTCTTTCTTTCCTACGTTCTTTCTTTCTTTCTTTTTTTTCTTTCTTTCTTTTTTCTTTCTTTCTTTCTTTTTAATTTCTTTCTTTCTTACTTGCTTTATTTCTTTCCTACGTTCCTTCTTTCTTTCTTTCTTTCTTTTTAATTTCTTTCTTTCTTTCTTTCTTTCTTTCTTTCTTTCCTACGTTCTTTCTTTCTTTCTTTTTTCTTTCTTTCTTTCTTTTTAATGTCTTTCTTTCTTATTAACGTCTTTCTTTCTTTCTTTCATTCTTTCTTTCTTCTTTTTTCTTTTTTCTTTCTTTTTCTTTCTTTTTAATTTCTTTCTTTCTTTTTTCTTTCTTTATTTCTTTCCTACGTTCTTTCTTTCTTTCTTTTTTTTTCTTTCTTTTTTCTTTCTATCTTTCTTTCTTTTTTCTTTTTTCTTTCTTTCTTTCTCTCTTTCTTTTTAATTTCTTTCTTTCTTTCTTTCTTTCTTTCTTTCCTACGTTCTTTCTTTCTTTCTTTTTTCTTTCTTTCTTTCTTTTTTCTTTCTTTCTTTCTTTCTTTTTTCTTTCTTTCTTTCTCTTTAATTTCTTTCTTTCTTTTTTCTTTCTTTCTTTCTTTCTTTTTTCCTTCTTTCTTTCTTTCTTTTTCTTTCTTTCTTTCTCTCTTTCTTTCCTTTTTCTTTCTTTCTTTTTTTTAATTTCTTTCTTTCTTTCTTTTTTCTTTCTTTCTTTCTATTTTCTTTCTTTCTTTCTTTTTTCTTTCTTTTTTCTTTCTTTCTTTCTTTCTTTCTTTTTTGTTTCTTTCTTTCTTTCTTTTTAATGTCTTTCTTTCTTTCTTTCTTTCTTTCTTTCTTTCCTTCTTTCTTTCTATCTTTCTTTTTTCTTTCTTTCTTTCTTTTTTCTTTCTTTCTTTCTTTTTTCTTCCTTTCTTTCTTTCTTTTTAATTTCTTTCTTTCTTTCTTTCTTTCTATCTTTCTTACTTTCTCTATTTCTTTCCTACGTTCTTTCTTTCTTTCTTTTTCTTTATTTCTTTCTTTCTTTTTTCTTTCTTTTTCTTTCTTTCTGTTTTCTTTCTTTCTTTTTTCTTTCTTTTTTCTTTCTTTCTTTTTTCTTTCTTTCTTTCTTTTTACTTTCTTTCTTTCTTTTTTCTTTCTTTCTTTCTTCCCTTCTTTCTTTCTTACTTTCTTTCCTACGTTCTTTCTTTCTTTCTTTCCTACGTACTTTCTTTCTTTCTTTTTTCTTTCTTTCTTCTTTCTTCATTTCTTTCTTTCCTACGTTCTTTCTTTCTTTCTTTTTTCTTTCTTTTTCTTTCTTTCTTTTTTCTTTCTTTCTTTCTTTCTTTTTTCTTTCTTTCTTTCTTTCTTTCTTTTTTCTTTCTTTCTTTCTTTTTTCTTTCTTACTTTCTTTCTCTCTTTTTAATTTCTTTCTTTCTTTTTAATTTCTTTCTTTCTTTCTCTCTTTCTTTTTTCTTCCTTTCTTTCTTTCTTTCTTTTTTCTTTCTTTCTTTCTTTCTTTCTTTCTTTCTTTCTTTCTTTCTTTCTTTGTTTTCTCTTTCTTTCTTTCTTTCCTTCTTTCTTTCTTTCTTTTTTCTTTCTTTCTTTCTTTCTTTTTTCTTTCTTTCTTTCTTTCTTTCTTTTTAATTTATTTCTTTCTTTTTTCTTTCTTTCTTTCTTTATTTCTTTATTTTTAATTTCTATCTTTCTAATTTCTTTCTTTCTTTCTTTTTTCTTTCTTTCTTTCTTTCTTTGTTTTTTCTTTTTTCTTTCTTTCTTTCTTTGTTTGTTTTTTCTTTCTTTCTTTCTTTCCTTCTTTCTTTCTTTCTTTTTTCTTTCTTTCTTTCTTTCTTTTTTCTTCCTTTCTTTCTTTCTTTCTTTTTAATTTATTTCTTTCTTTTTTCTTTCTTTCTTTCTTTCTTTATTTATTTTTAATTTCTATCTTTCTAATTTCTTTCTTTCTTTCTTTGTTTTTTCTTTCTTTCTTTCTTTCCTTATTTCTTTCTTTCTTTTTTCTTTCTTTCTTTCTTTCTTTCCTACGTTCTTTTTTTTTTTCTTTTTTCTTTCTTTCTTTCTTTATTTCTTTCTTTTTTCTTTCTTTCTTTCTTTTTTCTTTCTTTCTTT
The DNA here is from genome assembly GCA_032206185.1 of Columba guinea. NCBI lineage: Eukaryota > Metazoa > Chordata > Aves > Columbiformes > Columbidae > Columba > Columba guinea. Next base: position 250,448 of record JAVLUU010000589.1, on the reverse strand, counting down.
CTTTCTTTTTAATTTCTTTCTTTCTTTTTTCATTCTTTCTTTCTTTCTTTTTTCTTTCTTTCTTTTTTTCTTTCTTTCTTTCTTTCTTTTCTCTTTCTTTCTTTCTTTTTTCTTTCTTTCTTTCTTTCTTTTTAATTTATTTCTTTCTTTTTTCTTTCTTTCTTTCTTTCTTTTTTATTTTTAATTTCTTTCTTTCTTTTTAATTTCTTTCTTTCTTTTTTCTTTCTTTGTTTCTTTTTTCTTTCTTTCTTTCTTTCTTTCTTTTTTCTTTCTTTCTTTCATTTTAATTTCTTTCATTCTTTTTAATTTCTTTCTTTCTTTTTAATTTCTTTCTTTCTTTCTTTCTTTCCTTCTTTCTTTCTTTCTTTTTTCTTTCTTTCTGTCTTTCTTTCCTTTTAATGTCTTTTTTTATTTCTTTCTTAATTTCAATCTTTGTTTCTTTCTTTCTTTCTTTCCTACGTTCTTTTTTCTTTCTTTTTTCTTTCTTTCTTTCTTTCTTTCTTTCTTTTATCTTTCTTTCTTTCTTTCTTCCCTTCTTTCTTTCTTTCTTTATTTTTTTCTTTCTTTCTTCTTTCTTTCTTTATTTCTTTTTTCTTTCTTTCTTTCTTTCTTTTTAATTTATTTCTTTCTTTTCAATTTTTTTCTTTCTTTCTTTCTTTCTTTTCTCTATCTTTCTTTCTTTTTAATTGCTTTCTTTCTTTCTTTTTTCTTTCTTTCTTTCTTTTTAATTTCTTTCTTTCTTTCTTTCTTTCTTTCTTTCCTTCTATCCTACGTTCTTTCTTTCTTTCTTTATTCTTTCTTTCTTTCTTTGTAATTTCTTTCTTTCTTTTTTCTTCTTTCTTTCTTTCCTACGTTCTTTCTTTCTTTCTTTTTTTTCTTTCTTTCTTTTTTCTTTCTTTCTTTCTTTCTTTCTTTCTTTTTTCTTTCTTTCTCTCTTTCTTTTTAATTTCTTTCTTTCTTTCTTGCTTTCTTTCTTTCCTACGTTCTTTCTTTCTTTCTTTCTTTCTTTCTTTTTTCTTTCTTTCTTTCTTTCTTTTTTCTTTCTTTGTTTCTTTTTTATTTCTTTCTTTCTTTCTTTCTTTTTCTTTCTTTCTTTCTTTTTTCTTTCTTTCTTTCTTTCTTTTTAATTTATTTCTTTCTTTTTTCTTTCTTTCTTTCTTTCTTTCTTTCTTTCTTTCTTTTTAATTTCTTTCTTTCTTTTTAATTTCTTTCTTTCTTTCTTTTTTCTTTCTTTCTTTTTTCTTTCTTTCTTTCTTTCTTTCCTTTTTCTTTCTTTCTTTCTTTCTTTCTTTTTAATTTCTTTCTTTCTTTTTAATTTCTTTCTTTCTTTCTTTCTTTTTTCTTTCTTTCTTTCTTTCTTTTTTCTTTCTTTCTTTCTTTTTTCTTTCTTTCTTTCTTTCTTTCTTTCTTTTTTCTTTCTTTCTTTCTTTTTTCTTTCTTTCTTTCTTTCTTTTTTAATTTATTTCTTTCTTTTTTCTTTCTTTCTTTCTTTCTTTCTTTATTTTTAATTTCTTTCTTTCTTTTTAATTTCTTTCTTTCTTTCTTTTTTCTTTCTTTCTTTCTTTTTTCTTTCTTTCTTGCTTTCTTTCTTTTTTCTTTCTTTCTTTCTTTCTTTTTAATTTCTTTCTTTCTTTTTAATTTCTTTCTTTCTTTCTTTCTTTCTTTCCTTCTTTCTTTCTTTCTTTTTTCTTTCTTTCTGTCTTTCTTTCCTTTTAATGTCTTTTTTTATTTCTTTCTTAATTTCAATCTTTCTTTCTTTCTTTCTTTCTTTCCTATGTTCTTTTTTTCTTTCTTTTTTCTTTCTTTCTTTCTTTTTTCTTTCTTTCTCTTTCTTTCTTTTTTCTTTCTTTCTTTCTTTTTTCTTTCTTTCTTTCTTTCTTTCTTTTTAATTTCTTTCTTTCTTTCTTTCTTTCTTTCTTTCCTACGTTCTTTCTTTCTTTCTTTCCTACATTCTTTCTGTCTTTCTTTTTTTTCTTTCTTTCTTTTTTCTTTCTTTCTTTCTTTCTTTCTTTCTTTCTTTTTTTCTTTCTTTCTTCTTTCTTTCTTTCTTTCCTACGTTCTTTTTTTCTTTCTTTTTTCTCTTTCTTTCTTTCTTTCTTTATTTTTTTCTTATTTCTTTCTTTCTTTCTTTCTTTCTTTTTTCTTTTTTCTTTATTGTTTTCTTTCTTTCTTTTTAATTTCTTTCTTGCTTTCTTTTTTCTTTATTTCTTTCTTTTTTCTATCTTTATTTCTTTCTTTTTAATTTCTTTCTTTCTTTTTTCATTCTTTCTTTCTTTCTTTTTTCTTTCTTTCTTTCTTTTTTCTTTCTTTCTTTCTTTCTTTTTTCTTTCTTTCTTTCTTTTTTCTTTCTTTCTTTCTTTCTTTTTTAATTTATTTCTTTCTTTTTTCTTTCTTTCTTTCTTTCTTTCTTTATTTTTAATTTCTTTCTTTCTTTTTAATTTCTTTCTTTCTTTCTTTTTTCTTTCTTTCTTTCTTTTTTCTTTCTTTCTTGCTTTCTTTCTTTTTTCTTTCTTTCTTTCTTTCTTTTTAATTTCTTTCTTTCTTTTTAATTTCTTTCTTTCTTTCTTTCTTTCCTTCTTTCTTTCTTTCTTTTTTCTTTCTTTCTGTCTTTCTTTCCTTTTAATGTCTTTTTTTATTTCTTTCTTAATTTCAATCTTTGTTTCTTTCTTTCTTTCTTTCCTATGTTCTTTTTTTTTTCTTTCTTTCTTTTTTCTTTCTTTCTCTTTCTTTCTTTTTTCTTTCTTTCTTTCTTTTTTCTTTCTTTCTTTCTTTCTTTCTTTCTTTCTTTTTAATTTCTTTCTTTCTTTCTTTCTTTCTTTCTTTCTTTCCTACGTTCTTTCTTTCTTTCTTTCCTACATTCTTTCTGTCTTTCTTTTTTTTCTTTCTTTCTTTTTTCTTTCTTTCTTTCTTTCTTTCTTTCTTTTTTTCTTTCTTTCTTCTTTCTTTCT
>JAVLUU010000589.1:237500-242500 GCA_032206185.1 Columba guinea | reverse complement strand
TCTTTCTTTCTTTTTTCTTTCTTTCTTTCTTTCTTTCTTTCTTTCTTTTTTTCTTTCTTTCTTCTTTCTTTCTTTCTTTCCTACGTTCTTTTTTCTTTCTTTTTTCTCTTTCTTTCTTTCTTTCTTTATTTTTTTCTTATTTCTTTCTTTCTTTCTTTCTTTCTTTTTTCTTTTTTCTTTATTGTTTTCTTTCTTTCTTTTTAATTTCTTTCTTGCTTTCTTTTTTCTTTATTTCTTTCTTTTTTCTATCTTTATTTCTTTCTTTTTAATTTCTTTCTTTCTTTTTTTCATTCTTTCTTTCTTTCTTTTTTCTTTCTTTCTTTCTTTTTTCTTTCTTTCTTTCTTTCTTTTTTCTTTCTTTCTTTCTTTTTTCTTTCTTTCTTTCTTTCTTTTTTAATTTATTTCTTTCTTTTTTCTTTCTTTCTTTCTTTCTTTCTTTATTTTTAATTTCTTTCTTTCTTTTTAATTCTTTCTTTCTTTCTTTTTTCTTTCTTTCTTTCTTTTTTCTTTCTTTCTTGCTTTCTTTCTTTTTTCTTTCTTTCTTTCTTTCTTTTTAATTTCTTTCTTTCTTTTTAATTTCTTTCTTTCTTTCTTTCTTTCCTTCTTTCTTTCTTTCTTTTTTCTTTCTTTCTGTCTTTCTTTCCTTTTAATGTCTTTTTTTATTTCTTTCTTAATTTCAATCTTTGTTTCTTTCTTTCTTTCTTTCCTATGTTCTTTTTTTTTTCTTTCTTTCTTTTTTCTTTCTTTCTCTTTCTTTCTTTTTTCTTTCTTTCTTTCTTTTTTCTTTCTTTCTTTCTTTCTTTCTTTCTTTCTTTTTAATTTCTTTCTTTCTTTCTTTCTTTCTTTCTTTCTTTCCTACGTTCTTTCTTTCTTTCTTTCCTACATTCTTTCTGTCTTTCTTTTTTTTCTTTCTTTCTTTTTTCTTTCTTTCTTTCTTTCTTTCTTTCTTTTTTTCTTTCTTTCTTCTTTCTTTCTTTCTTTCCTACGTTCTTTTTTTCTTTCTTTTTTCTCTTTCTTTCTTTCTTTCTTTATTTTTTCTTATTTCTTTCTTTCTTTCTTTCTTTCTTTTTTCTTTTTTCTTTATTGTTTTGTTTTCTTTCTTTCTTTTTAATTTCTTTCTTGCTTTCTTTTTTCTTTATTTCTTTCTTTTTTCTATCTTTATTTCTTTCTTTTTAATTTCTTTCTTTCTTTTTTCATTCTTTCTTTCTTTCTTTTTTCTTTCTTTCTTTCTTTTTTCTTTCTTTCTTTCTTTCTTTTTTCTTTCTTTCTTTCTTTTTTCTTTCTTTCTTTCTTTCTTTTTTAATTTATTTCTTTCTTTTTTCTTTCTTTCTTTCTTTCTTTCTTTATTTTTAATTTCTTTCTTTCTTTTTAATTTCTTTCTTTCTTTCTTTTTTCTTTCTTTCTTTCTTTCTTTCTTTATTTTTAATTTCTTTCTTTCTTTTTAATTTCTTTCTTTCTTTCTTTTTTCTTTCTTTCTTTCTTTTTTCTTTCTTTCTTGCTTTCTTTCTTTTTTCTTTCTTTCTTTCTTTCTTTTTAATTTCTTTCTTTCTTTTTAATTTCTTTCTTTCTTTCTTTCTTTCTTTCCTTCTTTCTTTCTTTCTTTTTTCTTTCTTTCTGTCTTTCTTTCCTTTTAATGTCTTTTTTTATTTCTTTCTTAATTTCAATCTTTGTTTCTTTCTTTCTTTCTTTCCTATGTTCTTTTTTTTTTCTTTCTTTCTTTTTTCTTTCTTTCTCTTTCTTTCTTTTTTCTTTCTTTCTTTCTTTTTTCTTTCTTTCTTTCTTTCTTTCTTTTTAATTTCTTTCTTTCTTTCTTTCTTTCTTTCTTTCTTTCTTTCCTACGTTCTTTATTTCTTTCTTTCCTACATTCTTTCTGTCTTTCTTTTTTTTCTTTCTTTCTTTTTTCTTTCTTTCTTTCTTTCTTTCTTTCTTTCTTTTTTTCTTTCTTTCTTCTTTCTTTCTTTCTTTCCTACGTTCTTTTTTTCTTTCTTTTTTCTCTTTCTTTCTTTCTTTCTTTATTTTTTTCTTATTTCTTTCTTTCTTTCTTTCTTTCTTTTTTCTTTTTTCTTTATTGTTTTCTTTCTTTCTTTTTAATTTCTTTCTTGCTTTCTTTTTTCTTTATTTCTTTCTTTTTTCTATCTTTATTTCTTTCTTTTTAATTTCTTTCTTTCTTTTTTCATTCTTTCTTTCTTTCTTTTTTCTTTCTTTCTTTCTTTTTACTTTCTTTCTTTCTTTCTTTCTTTTTTCTTTCTTTCTTTCTTTTTTCTTTCTTTCTTTCTTTCTTTTTTAATTTATTTCTTTCTTTTTTCTTTCTTTCTCTCTTTCTTTCTTTATTTTTAATTTCTTTCTTTCTTTTTAATTTCTTTCTTTCTTTCTTTTTTCTTTCTTTCTTTCTTTTTTCTTTCTTTCTTGCTTTCTTTCTTTTTTCTTTCTTTCTTTCTTTCTTTTTAATTTCTTTCTTTCTTTTTAATTTCTTTCTTTCTTTCTTTCTTTCCTTCTTTCTTTCTTTCTTTTTTCTTTCTTTCTGTCTTTCTTTCCTTTTAATGTCTTTTTTTATTTCTTTCTTAATTTCAATCTTTGTTTCTTTCTTTCTTTCTTTCCTATGTTCTTTTTTTTCTTTCTTTTTTCTTTCTTTCTTTCTTTTTTCTTTCTTTCTCTTTCTTTTTTTTCTTTCTTTCTTTCTTTTTTCTTTCTTTCTTTCTTTCTTTCTTTTTAATTTCTTTCTTTCTTTCTTTCTTTCTTTCTTTCCTACGTTCTTTCTTTCTTTCTTTCCTACATTCTTTCTGTCTTTCTTTTTTTTCTTTCTTTCTTTTTTCTTTCTTTCTTTCTTTCTTTCTTTCTTTCTTTCTTTTTTTCTTTCTTTCTTCTTTCTTTCTTTCTTTCCTACGTTCTTTTTTTCTTTCTTTTTTCTCTTTCTTTCTTTCTTTATTTTTTTCTTATTTCTTTCTTTCTTTCTTTCTTTTTTCTTTTTTCTTTATTTCTTTCTTTCTTTCTTTTTAATTTCTTTCTTGCTTTCTTTTTTCTTTATTTCTTTCTTTTTTCTATCTTTATTTCTTTCTTTTTAATTTCTTTCTTTCTTTTTTCATTCTTTCTTTCTTTCTTTTTTCTTTCTTTCTTTCTTTTTTCTTTCTTTCTTTCTTTTTTCTTTCTTTCTTTCTTTTTTCTTTCTTTCTTTCTTTCTTTTTTAATTTATTTCTTTCTTTTTTCTTTCTTTCTTTCTTTCTTTCTTTATTTTTAATTTCTTTCTTTCTTTTTAATTTCTTTCTTTCTTTCTTTTTTCTTTCTTTCTTTCTTTTTTCTTTGTTTCTTGCTTTCTTTCTTTTTTCTTTCTTTCTTTCTTTCTTTTTTCTTTCTTTCTTTCTTTTTAATTTCTTTCTTTCTTTCTTTCTTTCTTTCCTTCTTTCTTTCTTTCTTTTTTCTTTCTTTCTGTCTTTCTTTCTTTTTAATGTCTTTTTTTATTTCTTTCTTAATTTCAATCTTTGTTTCTTTCTTTCTTTCTTTCCTATGTTCTTTTTTCTTTCTTTTTTCTTTCTTTCTTTCTTTTTTCTTTCTTTCTTTCTTTCTTTCTTCCCTTCTTTCTTTCTTTCTTTCTTTATTCTTTCTTTCTTTCTTTCTATTCTCTATCTTTCTTTCTTTCTTTCTTTTCTCTATCTTTCTTTCTTTTTAATTTCTTTCTTTCTTTCTTTTTTCTTTCTTTCTTTCTTTTTCATTTCTTTCTTTCTTTCTTTCTTTCTTTCCTTCTTTCCTACGTTCTTTCTTTCTTTCTTTTTTCTTTCTTTCTTTCTTTTTAATGTCTTTCTTCCTTCTTTTTAATGTCTTTCTTTCTTTCTTTCTTTCTTTCTTTCTTTCTTTTTTCTTTTTTTCTTTCTTTCTTTATTCTTTCTTTCTTTCTTTATTTCTTTCTTTCTTTTTTCTTTCTTTCTTTCTTTCCTACGTTCTTTCTTTCTTTCTTTTTTTTCTTTCTTTCTTTTTTCTTTCTTTCTTTCTCTCTTTCTTTTTAATTTCTTTCTTTCTTTCTTGCTTTATTTCTTTCCTACGTTCTTTCTTTCTTTCTTTCTTTCTTTCTTTCTTTCTTTTTTCTTTCTTTCTTTCTTTCTTTCTTTTTTCTTTCTTTCTTTCCTACGTTCTTGCTTTCTTTTTTCTTTCTTTCTTTCTGTCTTCTTTCTTTCTTTCTTTCTTTCTTTCTTTCTTTCTTTCTTTCTTACTTTCTTTTTTCTTTCTTTCTTTCTTTCTTTTTTCTTTCTTTCTTTCTTTTTAATTTCTTTCTTTCTTTCTTTCTTTCTTTCTTTCTTTCTTTCTTTCTTTCTTTCCTACGTTCTTTCTTTCTTTCTTTTTTCTTTCTTTCTTTCTTTTTAATGTCTTTCTTTCTTATTAACGTCTTTCTTTCTTTCTTTCATTCTTTCTTTCTTCTTTTTTCTTTTTTTCTTTCTTTCTTTATTCTTTCTTTTTCTTTCTTTTTAATTTCTTTCTTTCTTTTTTCTTTCTTTATTTCTTTCCTACGTTCTTTCTTTCTTTCTTTTTTTTTCTTTCTTTCTTTTTTCTTTCTATCTTTCTTTCTTTTTTCTTTTTTCTTTCTTTCTTTCTCTCTTTATTTTTAATTTCTTTCTTTCTTTCTTTCTTTCTTTCTTTCTTTCTTTCCTACGTTCTTTCTTTCTTTCTCTTTTCTTTCTTTCTTTCTTTTTTCTTTCTTTCTTTCTTTCTTTTTTCTTTCTTTCTTTCTCTTTAATTTCTTTCTTTCTTTTTTCTTTCTTTCTTTCTCTCTTTCTTTCCTTTTTCTTTCTTTCTTTTTTTTAATTTCTTTCTTTCTTTCTTTTTTCTTTCTTTCTTTCTATTTTCTTTCTTTCTTTCTTTTTTCTTTCTTTTTTCTTTCTTTCTTTCTTTCTTTCTTTTTTGTTTCTTTCTTTCTTTCTTTTTAATTTCTTTCTTTCTTTCTTTCTTTCTTTCTTTCTTTCCTTCTTTCTTTCTATCTTTCTTTTTTCTTTCTTTCTTTCTTTTTTCTTTCT
>JAVLUU010000589.1:212500-227500 GCA_032206185.1 Columba guinea | reverse complement strand
CTTTCTTTCTTTCTTTCTTTCTTTCTTTTTAATTTCTTTCTTTCTTTCTTTTTTCTTTCTTTCTTTTTTCTTTCTTTCTTTCTTTCTTTCCTTTTTCTTTCTTTCTTTCTTTCTTTTTAATTTCTTTCTTTCTTTTTAATTTCTTTCTTTCTTTCTTTCTTTTTTCTTTCTTTCTTTCTTTCTTTTTTCTTTCTTTCTTTCTTTTTTCTTTCTTTCTTTCTTTCTTTCTTTCTTTTTTCTTTCTTTCTTTCTTTTTTCTTTCTTTCTTTCTTTCTTTTTTTATTTCTTTCTTTTTTCTTTCTTTCTTTCTTTCTTTCTTGATTTTTAATTTCTTTCTTTCTTTTTAATTTCTTTCTTTCTTTCTTTTTTCTTTCTTTCTTTCTTTTTTCTTTCTTTCTTGCTTTCTTTCTTTTTTCTTTCTTTCTTTCTTTCTTTTTAATTTCTTTCTTTCTTTTTAATTTCTTTCTTTCTTTCTTTCTTTCCTTCTTTCTTTCTTTCTTTTTTCTTTCTTTCTGTCTTTCTTTCCTTTTAATGTCTTTTTTTATTTCTTTCTTAATTTCAATCTTTCTTTCTTTCTTTCTTTCTTTCCTATGTTCTTTTTTTCTTTCTTTTTTCTTTCTTTCTTTCTTTTTTCTTTCTTTCTTTCTTTCTTTCTTTCTAATTTCTTTCTTTCTTTCTTTCTTTCTTTCCTACGTTCTTTCTTTCTTTCTTTCCTACATTCTTTCTGTCTTTCTTTTTTTTCTTTCTTTCTTTTTTCTTTCTTTCTTTCTTTCTTTCTTTCTTTCTTTCTTTCTTTCTTTCTTTTTTCTTTCTTTCTTCTTTCTTTCTTTCCTACGTTCTTTTTTTCTTTCTTTTTTCTCTTTCTTTCTTTCTTTCTTTATTTTTTTCTTATTTCTTTCTTTCTTTCTTTCTTTCTTTTTTCTTTTTTCTTTATTGTTTTCTTTCTTTCTTTTTAATTTCTTTCTTGCTTTCTTTTTTCTTTATTTCTTTCTTTTTTCTATCTTTATTTCTTTCTTTTTAATTTCTTTCTTTCTTTTTTCATTCTTTCTTTCTTTCTTTTTTCTTTCTTTCTTTCTTTTTTCTTTCTTTCTCTTTCTTTCTTTTTTCTTTCTTTCTTTCTTTTTTCTTTCTTTCTTTCTTTCTTTCTTTTTAATTTCTTTCTTTCTTTCTTTCTTTCTTTCTTTCTTTCCTACGTTCTTTCTTTCTTTCTTTCCTACATTCTTTCTCTCTTTCTTTTTTTTCTTTCTTTCTTTTTTCTTTCTTTCTTTCTTTCTTTCTTTCTTTCTTTTTTTCTTTCTTTCTTCTTTCTTTCTTTCTTTCCTACGTTCTTTTTTTCTTTCTTTTTTCTCTTTCTTTCTTTCTTTCTTTATTTTTTTCTTATTTCTTTCTTTCTTTCTTTCTTTCTTTTTTCTTTTTTCTTTATTGTTTTCTTTCTTTCTTTTTAATTTCTTTCTTGCTTTCTTTTTTCTTTATTTCTTTCTTTTTTCTATCTTTATTTCTTTCTTTTTAATATCTTTCTTTCTTTTTTCATTCTTTCTTTCTTTCTTTTTTCTTTCTTTCTTTCTTTTTTCTTTCTTTCTTTCTTTCTTTCTTTTTTCTTTCTTTCTTTCTTTTTTCTTTCTTTCTTTCTTTCTTTTTTAATTTATTTCTTTCTTTTTTCTTTCTTTCTTTCTTTCTTTCTTTATTTTTAATTTCTTTCTTTCTTTTTAATTTCTTTCTTTCTTTCTTTTTTCTTTCTTTCTTTCTTTTTTCTTTCTTTCTTGCTTTCTTTCTTTTTTCTTTCTTTCTTTCTTTCTTTTTAATTTCTTTCTTTCTTTTTAATTTCTTTCTTTCTTTCTTTCTTTCTTTCCTTCTTTCTTTCTTTCTTTTTTCTTTCTTTCTGTCTTTCTTTCCTTTTAATGTCTTTTTTTATTTCTTTCTTAATTTCAATCTTTGTTTCTTTCTTTCTTTCTTTCCTATGTTCTTTTTTTCTTTCTTTTTTCTTTCTTTCTTTCTTTTTTCTTTCTTTCTCTTTCTTTTTTTTCTTTCTTTCTTTCTTTTTTCTTTCTTTCTTTCTTTCTTTCTTTTTAATTTCTTTCTTTCTTTCTTTCTTTCTTTCTTTCCTACGTTCTTTTTTTCTTTCTTTTTTCTCTTTCTTTCTTTCTTTCTTTATTTTTTTCTTATTTCTTTCTTTCTTTCTTTCTTTCTTTTTTCTTTTTTATTTATTTCTTTCTTTCTTTCTTTTTAATTTCTTTCTTGCTTTCTTTTTTCTTTATTTCTTTCTTTTTTCTATCTTTATTTCTTTCTTTTTAATTTCTTTCTTTCTTTTTTCATTCTTTCTTTCTTTCTTTTTAATTTCTTTCTTTCTTTTTTCTTTCTTTCTTTCTTTCTTTCTTTTTTCTTTCTTTCTTTCTTTTTTCTTTCTTTCTTTCTTTCTTTTTTAATTTATTTCTTTCTTTTTTCTTTCTTTCTTTCTTTCTTTCTTTATTTTTAATTTCTTTCTTTCTTTTTAATTTCTTTCTTTCTTTCTTTTTTCTCTCTTTCTTTCTTTTTTCTTTCTTTCTTGCTTTCTTTCTTTTTTCTTTCTTTCTTTCTTTCTTTTTTCTTTCTTTCTTTCTTTTTAATTTCTTTCTTTCTTTCTTTCTTTCTTTCCTTCTTTCTTTCTTTCTTTTTTCTTTCTTTCTGTCTTTCTTTCTTTTTAATGTCTTTTTTTATTTCTTTCTTAATTTCAATCTTTGTTTCTTTCTTTCTTTCTTTCCTATGTTCTTTTTTTCTTTCTTTTTTCTTTCTTTCTTTCTTTATTCTTTCTTTCTTTCTTTCTATTCTCTATCTTTCTTTCTTTCTTTCTTTTCTCTTTCTTTCTTTTTAATTTCTTTCTTTCTTTCTTTTTTCTTTCTTTCTTTCTTTTTCATTTCTTTCTTTCTTTCTTTCTTTCTTTCTTTCTTTCCTTCTTTCCTACGTTCTTTCTTTCTTTCTTTTTTCTTTCTTTCTTTCTTTTTAATGTCTTTCTTCCTTCTTTTTAATGTCTTTCTTTCTTTCTTTCTTTCTTTCTTTCTTTTTTCTTTTTTTCTTTCTTTCTTTATTCTTTCTTTCTTTATAATTTCTTTCTTTCTTTTTTCTTTCTTTCTTTCTTTCCTACGTTCTTTCTTTCTTTCTTTTTTTTCTTTCTTTCTTTTTTCTTTCTTTCTTTCTCTCTTTCTTTTTAATTTCTTTCTTTCTTTCTTGCTTTATTTCTTTCCTACGTTCTTTCTTTCTTTCTTTCTTTCTTTCTTTTTTCTTTCTTTCTTTCTTTCTTTCTTTTTTCTTTCTTTCTTTCCTACGTTCTTGCTTTCTTTTTTCTTTCTTTCTTTCTTTCTGTCTTCTTTCTTTCTTTCTTTCTTTCTTTCTTTCTTTCTTTCTTACTTTCTTTTTTCTTTCTTTCTTTCTTTCTTTTTTCTTTCTTTCTTTCTTTTTAATTTCTTTCTTTCTTTCTTTCTTTCTTTCTTTCTTTCTTTCTTTCTTTCTTTCTTTCCTACGTTCTTTCTTTCTTTCTTTTTTCTTTCTTTCTTTCTTTTTAATGTCTTTCTTTCTTATTAACGTCTTTCTTTCTTTCTTTCATTCTTTCTTTCTTCTTTTTTCTTTTTTTCTTTCTTTCTTTATTCTTTCTTTTTCTTTCTTTTTAATTTCTTTCTTTCTTTTTTCTTTCTTTATTTCTTTCCTACGTTCTTTCTTTCTTTCTTTTTTTTTCTTTCTTTCTTTTTTCTTTCTATCTTTCTTTCTTTTTTCTTTTTTCTTTCTTTCTTTCTCTCTTTATTTTTAATTTCTTTCTTTCTTTCTTTCTTTCTTTCTTTCTTTCCTACGTTCTTTCTTTCTTTCTCTTTTCTTTCTTTCTTTCTTTTTTCTTTCTTTCTTTCTTTCTTTTTTCTTTCTTTCTTTCTCTTTAATTTCTTTCTTTCTTTTTTCTTTCTTTCTTTCTTTCTTTTTTCCTTCTTTCTTTCTTTCTTTTTTCTTTCTTTCTTTCTCTCTTTCTTTCCTTTTTCTTTCTTTCTTTTTTTTAATTTCTTTCTTTCTTTCTTTTTTCTTTCTTTCTTTCTATTTTCTTTCTTTCTTTCTTTTTTCTTTCTTTTTTCTTTCTTTCTTTCTTTCTTTCTTTTTTGTTTCTTTCTTTCTTTCTTTTTAATTTCTTTCTTTCTTTCTTTCTTTCTTTCTTTCCTTCTTTCTTTCTATCTTTCTTTTTTCTTTCTTTCTTTCTTTTTTCTTTCTTTCTTTCTTTTTTCTTCCTTTCTTTCTTTCTTTTTAATTTCTTTCTTTCTTTCTTTCTTTCTATCTTTCTTACTTTCTCTATTTCTTTACTACGTTCTTTCTTTCTCTCTTTTTCTTTCTTTCTTTCTTTCTTTTTTCTTTCTTTTTCTTTCTTTCCTTTTTCTTTCTTTCTTTTTTCTTTCTTTCTTTCTTTCTTTTTACTTTCTTTCTTTCTTTTTTCTTTCTTTCTTTCTTCCCTTCTTTCTTTCTTTCTTTCCTACGTTCTTTCTTTCTTTCTTTCCTACGTTCTTTCTTTCTTTCTTTTTTCTTTCTTTCTTCTTTCTTCATTTCTTTCTTTCCTACGTTCTTTCTTTCTTTCTTTTTTCTTTCTTTTTCTTTCTTTCTTTTTTCTTTCTTTCTTTCTTTCTTTTTTCTTCCTTTCTTTCTTTCTTTCTTTTTTCTTTCTTTCTTTCTTTCTTTCTTTCTTTCTTTCTTTCTTTCTTTCTTTTTTCTTTCTTTCTTTATTTCTTTGTTTTTTCTTTTCTCTTTATTTCTTTCTTTCTTTGTTTTTTCTTTCTTTCTTTCCTTCTTTCTTTCTTTCTTTTTTCTTTCTTTCTTTCTTTTTTTCTTTCTTTCTTTCTTTCTTTCTTTTTAATTTATTTCTTTCTTTTTCTTTCTTTCTTTCTTTATTTCTTTATTTTTTAATTTCTATCTTTCTAATTTCTTTCTTTCTTTCTTTTTTCTTTCTTTCTTTCTTTCTTTCCTTATTTCTTTCTTTCTTTTTCTTTCTTTCTTTCCTACGTTCTTTTTTTATTTCTTTTTTCTTTCTTTCTTTCTTTATTTCTTTCTTTTTTCTTTCTTTCTTTCTTTCTTTCTTTTTTAATTTATTTCTTTCTTTTTTCTTTATTTCTTTCTTTCTTTCTTTTTAATTTCTTTCTTGCTTTCTTTTTTCTTTATTTCTTTCTTTTTTCTATCTTTATTTCTTTCTTTTTAATTTCTTTCTTTCTTTTTTCATTCTTTCTTTCTTTCTTTTTTCTTTCTTTCTTTCTTTTTTCTTTCTTTCTTTCTTTCTTTCTTTTTTCTTTCTTTCTTTCTTTTTTCTTTCTTTCTTTCTTTCTTTTTTAATTTATTTCTTTCTTTTTTCTTTCTTTCTTTCTTTCTTTCTTTCTTTATTTTAATTTCTTTCTTTCTTTTTAATTTCTTTCTTTCTTTTTTCTTTCTTTCTTTCTTTTTTCTTTCTTTCTTGCTTTCTTTCTTTTTTCTTTCTTTCTTTCTTTCTTTTTTCTTTCTTTCTTTCTTTTTAATTTCTTTCTTTCTTCTTTCTTTCTTTCCTTCTTTCTTTCTTTCTTTTTTCTTTCTTTCTGTCTTTCTTTCCTTTTAATGTCTTTTTTTATTTCTTTCTTAATTTCAATCTTTGTTTCTTTCTTTCTTTCTTTCCTATGTTCTTTTTTTCTTTCTTTTTTCTTTCTTTTTTTCTTTCTTTCTTTTTCTTTCTTTCTTTCTTTCTTTCTTCCCTTCTTTCTTTCTTTCCTTCTTTCTTTTTTCTTTCTTTCTTCTTTCTTTCTTTCTTTCTTTTTTCTTTCTTTCTTTCTTTCTTTTTAATTTCTTTCTTTCTTTTTAATTTCTTTCTTTCTTTCTTTCTTTTTTCTGTCTTTCTTTCTTTCCTAAGTTCTTTCTTTCTTTCTTTTTTCTTTCTTTCTTTCTTTCTTTTCTCTATCTTCTTTCTTTTTAATTTCTTTCTTTCTTTCTTTTTTCTTTCTTTCTTTCTTTTTAATTTCTTTCTTTCTTTCTTTCTTTCTTTTCTTTCCTTCTTTCCTACGTTCTTTCTTTCTTTCTTTTTTCTTTCTTTCTTTCTTTTTAATGTCTTTCTTCCTTCTTTTTAATCTCTTTCTTTCTTTCTTTCTTTCTTTCTTTTTTCTTTTTTTCTTCTTTCTTTATTCTTTCTTTCTTTCTTTGTAATTTCTTTCTTTCTTTTTTCTTTCTTTCTTTCTTTCCTACGTTCTTTCTTTCTTCCTTTTTTTTCTTTCTTTCTTTTTTCTTTCTTTCTTTCTCTCTTTCTTTTTAAATTCTTTCTTTCTTGCTTGCTTTATTTCTTTCCTACGTTCTTTCTTTCTTTCTTTCTTTCTTTCTTTTTTCTTTCTTTCTTTCCTTCTTTCTTTCTTTATCTTTCTTTCTTTCCTATGTTCTTGCTTTCTTTTTTCTTTCTTTCTTTCTTTCTGTCTTCTTTCTTTCTTTCTTTCTTTCTTTCTTTCTTTCTTACTTTCTTTTTTCTTTCTTTCTTTCTTTCTTCTTTCTTTCTTTTTAATTTCTTTCTATCTTTTTAATTTCTTTATTTCTTTCTTTTGTTTTCTTTCTTTCTTCCTTTCTTTCTAATTTCTTTCTTTCTTTTTAATTTCTTTCTTTCTTTCTTTTTTCTTTCTTTCTTTCTTTTTAATTTATTTCTTTCTTTCCTATGTTCTTTCTTTCTTTCTTTTTTCTTTCTTTCTTTCTTTCTTCCTTTCTTTCTTTTTTTCTTTCTTTCTTCTTTTTAATTTCTTTCATTCTTTTTTGTATCTTGCTTTCTTTTTTCTTTCTTTCTTTCTTTCCTACGTTCTTGCTTTCTTTTTTCTTTCTTTCTTTCTTTCTGTCTTTTTTCTTTCTTTCTTTCTTTCTTTTTTCTTTCTTCTCTTTCTTTCTTTCTTTATTTCTTTTTTCTTTGTTTCTTTCTTTCTTTTTAATTTCTTTATTTCTTTCTTTCTATCTTTCTTACTTTCTATCTATCATTCTTTCCTAGTTTCTTTCTTTCTTTCTTTTTTCTTTCTTTCTTTCTTTCTTTCTTTCTTTCTTTTTTCTTTCTTTCTTTCTTTCTTTTTTCTTTCTTTCTTTCTTTCTTTTTCCTTATTTCCACTCTTTCTTTTTCTTTCTTTCTTTCTTTCTTTCTTTCTTTCTTTCTTTCTTTCTTTCTTTTCTACGTTTATTCTTTCTTTCCTACGTTCTTTCTTTTTCTTTTTTTTCTTTCTTTCTTCTTTCTTTCTTTCTTTCTTTCTTTCTTTTTTCTTTCTTTCTTTCCTACGTTCTTCCTTCTTTCTTTCTTTTTTCTTTCTTTCTTTCTTTCTTTTTAATTTCTTTCTTTCTTTCTTTCTACCTTTGTTTCTCTCTTTCTTTCTTTCTTTCTTTCTTTCCTACGTTCTTCTTTCTTTCTTTTTTCTTTCTTTCTTTCTTTCTTTCTTTCTTTCTTTCTTTCTTTCTATCTTTGTTTCTTTCTTTCTTTCTTTCTTTCTACGTTCTTGCTTTTTTCTTTTTTCTTTCTTTCTTTCTTTCTTTCTTCTTTCTTTCTTTCTTTCCTTGTCTTTGTTTCTTTCTTTCTTTTTAATTTCTTTCTTTCTTTCTTTCTTTCTTTCTTTCTATATTTCTTTCTTTCTTACTTTCTTTCTTTCATTCTTTCCTACGTTCTTTCTTTCTTTCTTCTTTCTTTCTTTCTTTATTTCTTTCTTTTTTCTTTCTTCTTTCTTTCTTTCTTTTAATTTATTTCTTTCTTTTTTCTTTATTTCTTTCTTTCTTTCTTTTTAATTTCTTTCTTGCTTTCTTTTTTCTTTATTTCTTTCTTTTTTCTATCTTTATTTCTTTCTTTTTAATTTCTTTCTTTCTTTTTTCATTCTTTCTTTCTTTCTTTTTTCTTTCTTTCTTTCTTTTTTCTTCTTTCTTTCTTTCTTTCTTTTTTCTTTCTTTCTTTCTTTTTTCTTTCTTTCTTTCTTTCTTTTTTAATTTATTTCTTTCTTTTTTCTTTCTTTCTTTCTTCTTTCTTTCTTTATTTTTAATTTCTTTCTTTCTTTTTAATTTCTTTCTTTCTTTTTTCTTTCTTTCTTTCTTTTTTCTTCTTTCTTGCTTTCTTTCTTTTTTCTTTCTTTCTTTCTTTCTTTTTTCTTTCTTTCTTTCTTTTTAATTTCTTTCTTTCTTTCTTTCTTTCTTTCCTTCTTTCTTTCTTTCTTTTTTCTTTCTTTCTGTCTTTCTTTCCTTTTAATGTCTTTTTTTATTTCTTTCTTAATTTCAATCTTTGTTTCTTTCTTTCTTTCTTTCCTATGTTCTTTTTTTCTTTCTTTTTCTTTCTTTTTTTCTTTCTTTCTTTTTTCTTTCTTTCTTTCTTTCTTTCTTCCCTTCTTTCTTTCTTTCCTTCTTTCTTTTTTCTTTCTTTCTTCTTTCTTTCTTTATTTCTTTTTTCTTTCTTTCTTTCTTTCTTTTTAATTTCTTTCTTTCTTTTTAATTTCTTTCTTTCTTTCTTTCTTTTTTCTGTCTTTCTTTCTTTCCTAAGTTCTTTCTTTCTTTCTTTTTTCTTTCTTTCTTTCTTTCTTTTCTCTATCTTTCTTTCTTTTTAATTTCTTTCTTTCTTTCTTTTTTCTTTCTTTCTTCTTTTTAATTTCTTTCTTTCTTTCTTTCTTTCTTTCTTTCTTTCCTTCTTTCCTACGTTCTTTCTTTCTTTCTTTTTTCTTTCTTTCTTTCTTTTTAATGTCTTTCTTCCTTCTTTTTAATCTCTTTCTTTCTTTCTTTCTTTCTTTCTTTTTTTCTTTTTTTCTTTCTTTCTTTATTCTTTCTTTCTTTATAATTTCTTTCTTTCTTTTTTTCTTTCTTTCTTTCTTTCCTACGTTCTTTCTTTCTTTCTTTTTTTTCTTTCTTTCTTTTTTCTTTCTTTCTTTCTCTCTTTCTTTTTAATTTCTTTCTTTCTTTCTTGCTTTATTTCTTTCCTACGTTCTTTCTTTCTTTCTTTCTTTCTTTCTTTTTTCTTTCTTTCTTTCTTTCTTTCTTTTTCTTTCTTTCTTTCCTACGTTCTTGCTTTCTTTTTTCTTTCTTTCTTTCTTTCTGTCTTCTTTCTTTCTTTCTTTCTTTCTTTCTTTCTTTCTTTCTTACTTTCTTTTTTCTTTCTTTCTTTCTTTCTTTTTTCTTTCTTTCTTTCTTTTTAATTTCTTTCTTTCTTTCTTTCTTTCTTTCTTTCTTTCTTTCTTTCTTTCTTTCTTTCCTACGTTCTTTCTTTCTTTCTTTTTTCTTTCTTTCTTTCTTTTTAATGTCTTTCTTTCTTATTAACGTCTTTCTTTCTTTCTTTCATTCTTTCTTTCTTCTTTTTTCTTTTTTTCTTTCTTTCTTTATTCTTTCTTTTTCTTTCTTTTTAATTTCTTTCTTTCTTTTTTCTTTCTTTATTTCTTTCCTACGTTCTTTCTTTCTTTCTTTTTTTTTCTTTCTTTCTTTTTTCTTTCTATCTTTCTTTCTTTTTTCTTTTTTCTTTCTTTCTTTCTCTCTTTATTTTTAATTTCTTTCTTTCTTTCTTTCTTTCTTTCTTTCTTTCCTACGTTCTTTCTTTCTTTCTCTTTTCTTTCTTTCTTTCTTTTTTCTTTCTTTCTTTCTTTCTTTTTTCTTTCTTTCTTTCTCTTTAATTTCTTTCTTTCTTTTTTCTTTCTTTCTTTCTTTCTTTTTTCCTTCTTTCTTTCTTTCTTTTTTCTTTCTTTCTTTCTCTCTTTCTTTCCTTTTTCTTTCTTTCTTTTTTTTAATTTCTTTCTTTCTTTCTTTTTTCTTTCTTTCTTTCTATTTTCTTTCTTTCTTTCTTTTTTCTTTCTTTTTTCTTTCTTTCTTTCTTTCTTTCTTTTTTGTTTCTTTCTTTCTTTCTTTTTAATTTCTTTCTTTCTTTCTTTCTTTCTTTCTTTCCTTCTTTCTTTCTATCTTTCTTTTTTCTTTCTTTCTTTCTTTTTTCTTTCTTTCTTTCTTTTTTCTTCCTTTCTTTCTTTCTTTTTAATTTCTTTCTTTCTTTCTTTCTTTCTATCTTTCTTACTTTCTCTATTTCTTTACTACGTTCTTTCTTTCTCTCTTTTTCTTTCTTTCTTTCTTTCTTTTTTCTTTCTTTTTCTTTCTTTCCTTTTTCTTTCTTTCTTTTTTCTTTCTTTCTTTCTTTCTTTTTACTTTCTTTCTTTCTTTTTTCTTTCTTTCTTTCTTCCCTTCTTTCTTTCTTTCTTTCCTACGTTCTTTCTTTCTTTCTTTCCTACGTTCTTTCTTTCTTTCTTTTTTCTTTCTTTCTTCTTTCTTCATTTCTTTCTTTCCTACGTTCTTTCTTTCTTTCTTTTTTCTTTCTTTTTCTTTCTTTCTTTTTTCTTTCTTTCTTTCTTTCTTTTTTCTTCCTTTCTTTCTTTCTTTCTTTTTTCTTTCTTTCTTTCTTTCTTTCTTTCTTTCTTTCTTTCTTTCTTTCTTTCTTTTTTCTTTCTTTCTTTATTTCTTTGTTTTTTCTTTTCTCTTTATTTCTTTCTTTCTTTGTTTTTTCTTTCTTTCTTTCCTTCTTTCTTTCTTTCTTTTTTCTTTCTTTCTTTCTTTTTTTCTTTCTTTCTTTCTTTCTTTCTTTTTAATTTATTTCTTTCTTTTTTCTTTCTTTCTTTCTTTATTTCTTTATTTTTTAATTTCTATCTTTCTAATTTCTTTCTTTCTTTCTTTTTTCTTTCTTTCTTTCTTTCTTTCCTTATTTCTTTCTTTCTTTTTTCTTTCTTTCTTTCCTACGTTCTTTTTTTATTTCTTTTTTCTTTCTTTCTTTCTTTATTTCTTTCTTTTTTCTTTCTTTCTTTCTTTCTTTCTTTTTAATTTATTTCTTTCTTTTTTCTTTATTTCTTTCTTTCTTTCTTTTTAATTTCTTTCTTGCTTTCTTTTTTCTTTATTTCTTTCTTTTTTCTATCTTTATTTCTTTCTTTTTAATTTCTTTCTTTCTTTTTTCATTCTTTCTTTCTTTCTTTTTTCTTTCTTTCTTTCTTTTTTCTTTCTTTCTTTCTTTCTTTCTTTTTTCTTTCTTTCTTTCTTTTTTCTTTCTTTCTTTCTTTCTTTTTTAATTTATTTCTTTCTTTTTTCTTTCTTTCTTTCTTTCTTTCTTTCTTTATTTTTAATTTCTTTCTTTCTTTTTAATTTCTTTCTTTCTTTTTTCTTTCTTTCTTTCTTTTTTCTTTCTTTCTTGCTTTCTTTCTTTTTTCTTTCTTTCTTTCTTTCTTTTTTCTTTCTTTCTTTCTTTTTAATTTCTTTCTTTCTTTCTTTCTTTCTTTCCTTCTTTCTTTCTTTCTTTTTTCTTTCTTTCTGTCTTTCTTTCCTTTTAATGTCTTTTTTTATTTCTTTCTTAATTTCAATCTTTGTTTCTTTCTTTCTTTCTTTCCTATGTTCTTTTTTTCTTTCTTTTTTCTTTCTTTTTTTCTTTCTTTCTTTTTTCTTTCTTTCTTTCTTTCTTTCTTCCCTTCTTTCTTTCTTTCCTTCTTTCTTTTTTCTTTCTTTCTTCTTTCTTTCTTTCTTTCTTTTTTCTTTCTTTCTTTCTTTCTTTTTAATTTCTTTCTTTCTTTTTAATTTCTTTCTTTCTTTCTTTCTTTTTTCTGTCTTTCTTTCTTTCCTAAGTTCTTTCTTTCTTTCTTTTTTCTTTCTTTCTTTCTTTCTTTTCTCTATCTTTCTTTCTTTTTAATTTCTTTCTTTCTTTCTTTTTTCTTTCTTTCTTTCTTTTTAATTTCTTTCTTTCTTTCTTTCTTTCTTTCTTTCTTTCCTTCTTTCCTACGTTCTTTCTTTCTTTCTTTTTTCTTTCTTTCTTTCTTTTTAATGTCTTTCTTCCTTCTTTTTAATCTCTTTCTTTCTTTCTTTCTTTCTTTCTTTTTTCTTTTTTTCTTTCTTTCTTTATTCTTTCTTTCTTTCTTTGTAATTTCTTTCTTTCTTTTTTCTTTCTTTCTTTCTTTCCTACGTTCTTTCTTTCTTCCTTTTTTTTCTTTCTTTCTTTTTTCTTTCTTTCTTTCTCTCTTTCTTTTTAAATTCTTTCTTTCTTGCTTGCTTTATTTCTTTCCTACGTTCTTTCTTTCTTTCTTTCTTTCTTTCTTTTTTCTTTCTTTCTTTCCTTCTTTCTTTCTTTTATCTTTCTTTCTTTCCTATGTTCTTGCTTTCTTTTTTCTTTCTTTCTTTCTTTCTGTCTTCTTTCTTTCTTTCTTTCTTTCTTTCTTTCTTTCTTACTTTCTTTTTTCTTTCTTTCTTTCTTTCTTTTTTCTTTCTTTCTTTTTAATTTCTTTCTATCTTTTTAATTTCTTTATTTCTTTCTTTTGTTTTCTTTCTTTCTTCCTTTCTTTCTAATTTCTTTCTTTCTTTTTAATTTCTTTCTTTCTTTCTTTTTTCTTTCTTTCTTTCTTTTTAATTTATTTCTTTCTTTCCTATGTTCTTTCTTTCTTTCTTTTTTCTTTCTTTCTTTCTTTCTTCCTTTCTTTCTTTTTTTCTTTCTTTCTTTCTTTTTAATTTCTTTCATTCTTTTTTGTATCTTGCTTTCTTTTTTCTTTCTTTCTTTCTTTCCTACGTTCTTGCTTTCTTTTTTCTTTCTTTCTTTCTTTCTGTCTTTTTTCTTTCTTTCTTTCTTTCTTTTTTCTTTCTTCTCTTTCTTTCTTTCTTTATTTCTTTTTTCTTTGTTTCTTTCTTTCTTTTTAATTTCTTTATTTCTTTCTTTCTATCTTTCTTACTTTCTATCTATCATTCTTTCCTAGTTTCTTTCTTTCTTTCTTTTTTCTTTCTTTCTTTCTTTCTTTCTTTCTTTCTTTTTTCTTTCTTTCTTTCTTTCTTTTTTCTTTCTTTCTTTCTTTCTTTTTCCTTATTTCCACTCTTTCTTTTTTCTTTCTTTCTTTCTTTCTTTCTTTCTTTCTTTCTTTCTTTCTTTCTTTTCTACGTTTATTCTTTCTTTCCTACGTTCTTTCTTTTTTCTTTTTTTTCTTTCTTTCTTCTTTCTTTCTTTCTTTCTTTCTTTCTTTTTTCTTTCTTTCTTTCCTACGTTCTTCCTTTCTTTCTTTCTTTTTTCTTTCTTTCTTTCTTTCTTTTTAATTTCTTTCTTTCTTTCTTTCTACCTTTGTTTCTCTCTTTCTTTCTTTCTTTCTTTCTTTCCTACGTTCTTCTTTCTTTCTTTTTTCTTTCTTTCTTTCTTTCTTTCTTTCTTTCTTTCTTTCTTTCTATCTTTGTTTCTTTCTTTCTTTCTTTCTTTCCTACGTTCTTGCTTTTTTCTTTTTTCTTTCTTTCTTTCTTTCTTTCTTCTTTCTTTCTTTCTTTCCTTGTCTTTGTTTCTTTCTTTCTTTTTAATTTCTTTCTTTCTTTCTTTCTTTCTTTCTTTCTATATTTCTTTCTTTCTTACTTTCTTTCTTTCATTCTTTCCTACGTTCTTTCTTTCTTTCTTCTTTCTTTCTTTCTTTATTTCTTTCTTTTTTCTTTCTTTCTTTCTTTCTTTCTTTTTAATTTATTTCTTTCTTTTTTCTTTATTTCTTTCTTTCTTTCTTTTTAATTTCTTTCTTGCTTTCTTTTTTCTTTATTTCTTTCTTTTTTCTATCTTTATTTCTTTCTTTTTAATTTCTTTCTTTCTTTTTTCATTCTTTCTTTCTTTCTTTTTTCTTTCTTTCTTTCTTTTTTCTTTCTTTCTTTCTTTCTTTCTTTTTTCTTTCTTTCTTTCTTTTTTCTTTCTTTCTTTCTTTCTTTTTTAATTTATTTCTTTCTTTTTTCTTTCTTTCTTTCTTTCTTTCTTTCTTTATTTTTAATTTCTTTCTTTCTTTTTAATTTCTTTCTTTCTTTTTTCTTTCTTTCTTTCTTTTTTCTTTCTTTCTTGCTTTCTTTCTTTTTTCTTTCTTTCTTTCTTTCTTTTTTCTTTCTTTCTTTCTTTTTAATTTCTTTCTTTCTTTCTTTCTTTCTTTCCTTCTTTCTTTCTTTCTTTTTTCTTTCTTTCTGTCTTTCTTTCCTTTTAATGTCTTTTTTTATTTCTTTCTTAATTTCAATCTTTGTTTCTTTCTTTCTTTCTTTCCTATGTTCTTTTTTTCTTTCTTTTTTCTTTCTTTTTTTCTTTCTTTCTTTTTTCTTTCTTTCTTTCTTTCTTTCTTCCCTTCTTTCTTTCTTTCCTTCTTTCTTTTTTCTTTCTTTCTTCTTTCTTTCTTTATTTCTTTTTTCTTTCTTTCTTTCTTTCTTTTTAATTTCTTTCTTTCTTTTTAATTTCTTTCTTTCTTTCTTTCTTTTTTCTGTCTTTCTTTCTTTCCTAAGTTCTTTCTTTCTTTCTTTTTTCTTTCTTTCTTTCTTTCTTTTCTCTATCTTTCTTTCTTTTTAATTTCTTTCTTTCTTTCTTTTTTCTTTCTTTCTTTCTTTTTAATTTCTTTCTTTCTTTCTTTCTTTCTTTCTTTCTTTCCTTCTTTCCTACGTTCTTTCTTTCTTTCTTTTTTCTTTCTTTCTTTCTTTTTAATGTCTTTCTTCCTTCTTTTTAATCTCTTTCTTTCTTTCTTTCTTTCTTTCTTTTTTCTTTTTTTCTTTCTTTCTTTATTCTTTCTTTCTTTCTTTGTAATTTCTTTCTTTCTTTTTTCTTTCTTTCTTTCTTTCCTACGTTCTTTCTTTCTTCCTTTTTTTTCTTTCTTTCTTTTTTCTTTCTTTCTTTCTCTCTTTCTTTTTAAATTCTTTCTTTCTTGCTTGCTTTATTTCTTTCCTACGTTCTTTCTTTCTTTCTTTCTTTCTTTCTTTTTTCTTTCTTTCTTTCCTTCTTTCTTTCTTTTATCTTTCTTTCTTTCCTATGTTCTTGCTTTCTTTTTTCTTTCTTTCTTTCTTTCTGTCTTCTTTCTTTCTTTCTTTCTTTCTTTCTTTCTTTCTTACTTTCTTTTTTCTTTCTTTCTTTCTTTCTTTTTTCTTTCTTTCTTTTTAATTTCTTTCTATCTTTTTAATTTCTTTCTTTCTTTCTTTTGTTTTCTTTCTTTCTTCCTTTCTTTCTAATTTCTTTCTTTCTTTTTAATTTCTTTCTTTCTTTCTTTTTTCTTTCTTTCTTTCTTTTTAATTTATTTC
>JAVLUU010000589.1:202500-207500 GCA_032206185.1 Columba guinea | reverse complement strand
TTTTCTTTCTTTCTTTCTTACTTTCTTTCTTTCCTACGTTCTTTCTTTCTTTCTTTTTTCTTTCTTTCTTTCTTTCTTTCTTTCTTTTTAATTTCTTTCTTTCTTTTTTCTTTCTTTCTTTCTTTTTTCTTTCTTTCTTTCTTTCTTTCTTTCCTACGTTCTTTCTTTCTTTCTTTCCTACGTTCTTTCTTTCTTTCTTTTTTTTTCTTCCTTTCTTTTTTCTTTCTTTATTTCTTTCTCTCTTTCTTTCTTTTTTCTTTCTTTCGTTCTTTCTTTTTAATTTGTTTCTTTCATTCTTTCTTTCTTTCTTTCTTTCCTACGTTCTTTCATTCTTTTATTTTTCTTTCTTTCTTCTTTCTTTCCTTTCCTACGTTCTTTCTTTCTTTCTTTCTTTTTTCTTTCTTTCTTTCTTTCTTTCTTTCTTTCTTTCTTTCTTTCTTTCTTTCTTTTTTCTTTCTTTCTTTCTTTCTTTTTTCTTTCTCCTTTCTTTCTTTTTAATTTGTTTCTTTCTTTATTCTTTCTTTCTTTCTTTTTTCTTTCTTTCTTTCTTTCTTTCTTTTTAATTTCTTTCTTTCTTTTTAACTTCTTTCTTTCTTTCTATCTTTGTTTCTTTGTTTCTTTCTTTCTTTCTTTCTTTCTTTCTTTCTTTCTTTCCTACGTTCTTGCTTTCTTTCTTATTCCTTTCTTTCTTTCTTTCTTTTTTCTTTCTTTCTTTCTTTCTTTTTTCTTTCTTTCATTCTTTCTTTCTTTCTTTTTTCTTCTTTCTTTCTTTTTAATTTCTTTCTTTCTTTCTTTCTATCTTTCTTTCGTTCTTTCTTACTTTCTTTCTTTCTTTCTTTCCTATGTTCTTTCTTTCTTTCTTTTTTTCTTTCTTTCTTTCTTTCTTTTTTCTTTCTTTCTTTCTTTCTTTTTTCTTTCTTTCTTTCTTTCTTTTTAATTTCTTTCTTTCTTTTTTCTTTCTTTTTTTCTTTCTTTTTCTTTCTTTCTTTCTTTCTTTCTTTCTTTTTAATTTATTTCTTTCATTTAATTTCTTTCTTTCTTTCTTTTTTCTTTCTTTCTATCTTTCTTTCTTTCTTTCTTTCTTTTTAATTTCTTTCTTTCTTTCTTTCTTTCTTTCCTAAGTTCTTTCTTTCTTTCTTTTTTCTTTCTTTCTTTCTTTTTTCTTTCTTTCTTTTTTCTTTCATTTTCTTTCTTTCTTTCTTTCTTTCTTTCTTTCTTTCTTTCTTTCTTTCCTACGTTTATTCTTTCTTTCCTACGTTCTTTCTTTTTTCTTTTTTTTTTCTTTCTTTCTTCTTTCTTTCTTTCTTTCTTTCTTTTTTCTTTCTTTCTTTCCTACGTTCTTGCTTTCTTTTTTCTTTCTTTCTTTCTTTCTGTCTTCTTTCTTTCTTTCTTTCTTTCTTTCTTTCTTTCTTACTTTCTTTTTTCTTTCTTTCTTTCTTTCTTTTTTCTTTCTTTCTTTTTAATTTCTTTCTATCTTTTTAATTTCTTTCTTTCTTTCTTTTGTTTTCTTTCTTTCTTCCTTTCTTTCTAATTTCTTTCTTTCTTTTTAATTTCTTTCTTTCTTTCTTTTTTCTTTCTTTCTTTCTTTTTAATTTCTTTCTTTCTTTCCTATGTTCTTTCTTTCTTTCTTTTTTCTTTCTTTCTTTCTTTCTTCCTTTCTTTCTTTTTTCTTTCTTTCTTTCTTTTTAATTTCTTTCATTCTTTTTTCTATCTTGCTTTCTTTTTTCTTTCTTTCTTTCTTTCCTACGTTCTTGCTTTCTTTTTTCTTTCTTTCTTTCTTTCTGTCTTTTTTCTTTCTTTCTTTCTTTCTTTTTTCTTTCTTCTCTTTCTTTCTTTCTTTATTTCTTTTTCTTTGTTTCTTTCTTTCTTTTTAATTTCTTTATTTCTTTCTTTCTATTTTTCTTACTTTCTATCTCTCATTCTTTCCTAGTTTCTTTCTTTCTTTCTTTTTTCTTTCTTTCTTTCTTTCTTTCTTTCTTTCTTTCTTTCTTTTTTCTTTCTTTCTTTCTTTCTTTTTTCTTTCTTTCTTTCTTTTTTCTTATTTCCACTCTTTCTTTTTTCTTTCTTTCTTTCTTTCTTTCTTTCTTTCTTTCTTTCTTTCTTTCTTTCTTTCTTTCTTTCCTACGTTTATTCTTTCTTTCCTACGTTCTTTCTTTTTTCTTTTTTTTTCTTTCTTTCTTCTTTCTTTCTTTCTTTCTTTCTTTTTTCTTTCTTTCTTTCCTACGTTCTTCCTTTCTTTCTTTCTTTTTTCTTTCTTTCTTTCTTTCTTTTTAATTTCTTTCTTTCTTTCTTTCTTTCTATCTTTGTTTCTCTCTTTCTTTCTTTCTTTCTTTCCTACGTTCTTCTTTCTTTCTTTTTTCTTTCTTTCTTTCTTTCTTTCTTTCTTTCTTTCTATCTTTGTTTCTTTCTTTCTTTCTTTCTTTCCTACGTTCTTGCTTTTTTCTTTTTTCTTTCTTTCTTTCTTTCTTTCTTCTTTCTTTCTTTCTTTCTTTTTCTTTGTTTCTTTCTTTCTTTTTAATTTCTTTCTTTCTTTCTTTCTTTCTTTCTATATTTTTCTTTCTTACTTTCTTTCTTTCATTCTTTCCTACGTTCTTTCTTTCTTTCTTTTTTCTTTCTTTCTTTCTTTCTTTCTTTTTTCTTTCTTTCTTTCTTCCTTTCTTTTTTCTTTCTTTCTTTTTTCTTTCTTTCTTTCTTTCTTTTTCCTTTCTTTCTTTCTTTTTAATTTCTTTCTTTCTTTTTAATTTCTTTCTTTCTTTCTTTCTATCTTTCTTACTTTCTTTCTTTCATTCTTTCCTAGTTTATTTCTTTCTTTCTTTTTTCTTTCTTTCTTTCTTTCTTTCTTTCTTTCTTTCTTTCTTTCTTTCTTTCTTTCTTTTTTCTTTCTTTCTTTCTTTCTTTTTTCTTTCTTTCTTTCCTACGTTTATTCTTTCTTTCCTACGTTCTTTCTTTTTTCTATTTTTTTCTTTCTTTCTTCTTTCTTTCTTTCTTTCTTTCTTTCTTTCTTTTTTCTTTCTTTCTTTCCTACGTTCTTCCTTTCTTTCTTTCTTTCTTTCTTTCTATCTTTGTTTCTTTCTTTCTTTCTTTCTTTCTTTCCTACGTTCTTGCTTTTTTCTTTTTTCTTTCTTTCTTTCTTTCTTTCTTCTTTCTTTCTTTCTTTCTTTTTCTTTGTTTCTTTCTTTCTTTTTAATTTCTTTCTTTCTTTCTTTCTTTCTTTCTTTCTTTCTTTCCTACGTTTATTCTTTCTTTCCTACGTTCTTTCTTTTTTCTTTTTTTTCTTTCTTTCTTCTTTCTTTCTTTCTTTCTTTCTTTTTTCTTTCTTTCTTTCCTACGTTCTTCCTTTCTTTCTTTCTTTTTTCTTTCTTTCTTTCTTTCTTTTTAATTTCTTTCTTTCTTTCTTTCTTTCTTTCTATCTTTGTTTCTCTCTTTCTTTCTTTCTTTCTTTCCTACGTTCTTCTTTCTTTCTTTTTTCTTTCTTTCTTTCTTTCTTTCTTTCTTTCTATCTTTGTTTCTTTCTTTCTTTCTTTCTTTCCTACGTTCTTGCTTTTTTCTTTTTTCTTTCTTTCTTTCTTTCTTCTTTCTTTCTTTCTTTCTTTTTCTTTGTTTCTTTCTTTCTTTTTAATTTCTTTCTTTCTTTCTTTCTTTCTTTCTATATTTTTCTTTCTTACTTTCTTTCTTTCATTCTTTCCTACGTTCTTTCTTTCTTTCTTTTTTCTTTCTTTCTTTCTTTCTTTCGTTTTTCTTTCTTTCTTTCTTTCTTTCTTTTTTCTTTCTTTCTTTTTTCTTTCTTTCTTTCTTTCTTTTTCCTTTCTTTCTTTCTTTTTTTATTTCTTTCTTTCTTTTTAATTTCTTTCTTTCTTTCTTTCTATCTTTCTTACTTTCTTTCTTTCATTCTTTCCTAGTTCATTTCTTTCTTTCTTTTTTCTTTCTTTCTTTCTTTCTTTCTTTCTTTCTTTCTTTCTTTCTTTCTTTCTTTCTTTTTTCTTTCTTTCTTTCTTTCTTTTTTCTTTCTTTCTTTCCTACGTTTATTCTTTCTTTCCTACGTTCTTTCTTTTTTCTATTTTTTTCTTTCTTTCTTCTTTCTTTCTTTCTTTCTTTCTTTCTTTCTTTTTTCTTTCTTTCTTTCCTACGTTCTTCCTTTCTTTCTTTCTTTCTTTCTTTCTATCTTTGTTTCTTTCTTTCTTTCTTTCTTTCTTTCCTACGTTCTTGCTTTTTTCTTTTTTCTTTCTTTCTTTCTTTCTTTCTTTTTCTTTGTTTCTTTCTTTCTTTTTAATTTCTTTCTTTCTTTCTTTCTTTCTTTCTTTCTTTCTATATTTCTTTCTTTCTTACTTTCTTTTTTTCATTCTTTCCTACGTTCTTTCTTTCTTTCTTTTTTCTTTCTTTCTTTCTTTCTTTCTTTTTTCTTTCTTTCTTTCTTTCTTTCTTTTTTCTTTCTTTCTTTTTCTTTCTTTTTTTTTCTTTCTTTCATTGTTTTTTTTTTTCTTTCTTCCTTTCTTTCTATCTTTCGTTCTTTCTTTCTTTCTTTCTTTTTTCTTTCTTTATTTCTTTCTTTCTTTTTAATGTCTTTCTTTCTTTCTTTCTTTCTATATTTGTTTGTTTCTTTCTTCTTTTTTCTTTCTTTCTTTCTTTCTTTCTTTCTTTTTTCTTTCTTTCTTTCTTACTTTCTTTCTTTCTTTCTTTCCTACGTTCTTTCTTTCTTTCTTTTTTCTTTCTTTCTTTCTTTCTTTACTCTTTCTTTCTTTCTTTCTTTTTAATTTCTTTCTTTCTTTTTTCTTTCTTTCTTTCTTTTTTCTTTCTTTCTTTCTTTCTTTCTTTCCTACGTTCTTTCTTTCTTTCTTTCCTACGTTCTTTCTTTCTTTCTTTTTTTTCTTCCTTTCTTTTTTCTTTCATTTCTTTCTCTCTTTCTTTCTTTTTTCTTTCTTTCGTTCTTTCTTTTTAATTTGTTTCTTTCATTCTTTCTTTCTTTCTTTCTTTCTTTCCTACGTTCTTTCATTCTTTTATTT
>JAVLUU010000589.1:192500-197500 GCA_032206185.1 Columba guinea | reverse complement strand
TTTCTTTCTTTCTTTCTTTTTTCTTTCTTTCTTTTTAATTTCTTTCTATCTTTTTAATTTCTTTCTTTCTTTCTTTTGTTTTCTTTCTTTCTTCCTTTCTTTCTAATTTCTTTCTTTCTTTTTAATTTCTTTCTTTCTTTCTTTTTTCTTTCTTTCTGTCTTTCTTTCCTTTTAATGTCTTTTTTTATTTCTTTCTTCATTTCAATTTTTGTTTGTTTCTTTCTTTCTTTCCTATGTTCTTTTTTTCTTTCTTTTTTCTTTCTTTCTTTCTTTCTTTCTTTTTTCTTTCTTTCTTTCTTTCTTTCTTTCTTCCCTTCTTTCTTTCTTTCTTTCTATTTTTCTTTCTTTCTTCTTTCTTTCTTTATTTCTTTTTCTTTCTTTCTTTCTTTCTTTCTTTTTTCTTTCTTTCTTTCCTACGTTCTTGCTTTCTTTTTTTTCTTTCTTTCTTTCTGTCTTCTTTCTTTCTTTCTTTCTTTCTTTCTTACTTTCTTTTTTCTTTCTTTCTATCTTTCTTTTTTCTTTCTTTCTTTTTAATTTCTTTCTATCTTTTTAATTTCTTTCTTTCTTTCTTTTGTTTTCTTTCTTTCTTCCCTTCTTTCTAATTTCTTTCTTTCTTTTTAATTTCTTTCTTTCTTTCTTTTTTCTTTCTTTCTTTCTTTTTAATTTCTTTCTTTCTTTCCTATGTTCTTTCTTTCTTTCTTTTTTCTTTCTTTCTTTCTTTCTTCCTTTCTTTCTTTTTTTCTTTCTTTCTTTCTTTTTAATTTCTTTCATTCTTTTTTCTATCTTGCTTTCTTTTTTCTTTCTTTCTTTCTTTCTAATTTCTTTCTTTCTTTTTAATTTCTTTCTATCTTTCTTTTTTCTTTCTTTCTGTCTTTCTTTCCTTTTAATGTCTTTTTTTATTTCTTTCTTAATTTCAATCTTTGTTTCTTTCTTTCTTTCTTTCCTATGTTCTTTTTTCTTTCTTTTTTCTTTCTTTCTTTCTTTCTTTATTTTTTCTTTCTTTCTTTCTTTCTTTCTTCCCTTCTTTCTTTCTTTCTTTCTTTTTTCTTTCTTTCTTCTTTCTTTCTTTATTTCTTTTTCTTTCTTTCTTTCTTTCTTTTTAATTTCTTTCTTTCTTTTTAATTTCTTTCTTTTTTTCTTTCTTTTTTCTGTCTTTCTTTATTTCCTAAGTTCTTTCTTTATTTCTTTTTTCTTTCTTTCTTCCTTTCTTTTCTCTATCTTTCTTTCTTTTTAATTTCTTTCTTTCTTTCTTTTTTCTTTCTTTCTTTCTTTTTAATTTCTTTCTTTCTTTCTTTCTTTCTTTCTTTCTTTCCTTCTTTCCTACGTTCTTTCTTTCTTTCTTTTTTTCTTTCTTTCTTTCTTTTTAATGTCTTTCTTCCTTCTTTTTAATGTCTTTCTTTCCTTCTTTCTTTCTTTCTTTTTTTCTTTTTTTCTTTCTTTCTTTATTCTTTCTTTCTTTCTTTGTAATTTCTTTCTTTCTTTTTTCTTTCTTTCTTTCTTTCCTACGTTCTTCCTTTCTTCCTTTTTTTTCTTTCTTTCTTTTTTCTTTCTTTCTTTCTCTCTTTCTTTTTAAATTCTTTCTTTCTTGCTTGCTTTATTTCTTTCCTACGGTCTTTCTTTCTTTCTTTCTTTCTTTCTTTCTTTTTTCTTTCTTTCTTTCTTTCTTTCTTTTTTCTTTCTTTCTTTCCTACGTTCTTGCTTTCTTTTTTCTTTCTTTCTTTCTTTCTGTCTTCTTTCTTTCTTTCTTTCTTTCTTTCTTTCTTTCTTTCTTACTTTCTTTTTTCTTTCTTTCTTTCTTTCTTTTTTCTTTCTTTCTTTTTAATTTCTTTCTATCTTTTTAATTTCTTTCTTTCTTTCTTTTGTTTTCTTTCTTTCTTCCTTTCTTTCTAATTTCTTTCTTTTTAATTTCTTCCTTTCTTTCTTTTTTATTTCTTTCTTTCTTTTTAATTTCTTTCTTTCTTTCCTATGTTCTTTCTTTCTTTCTTTTTTCTTTCTTTATTTCTTTCTTTCTTTTTTCTTTCTTTCTTTCCTACGTTCTTGCTTTCTTTTTTCTTTCTTTCTTTCTTTCTGTCTTCTTTCTTTCTTTCTTTCTTTCTTTCTTTCTTTCTTACTTTCTTTTTTCTTTCTTTCTTTCTTTCTTTTTTCTTTCTTTCTTTTTAATTTCTTTCTATCTTTTTAATTTCTTTCTTTCTTTCTTTTGTTTTCTTTCTTTCTTCCTTTCTTTCTAATTTCTTTCTTTCTTTTTAATTTCTTTCTTTCTTTCTTTTTTCTTTCTTTCTTTCTTTTTAATTTCTTTCTTTCTTTCCTATGTTCTTTCTTTCTTTCTTTTTTCTTTCTTTCTTTCTTTCTTCCTTTCTTTCTTTTTTCTTTCTTTCTTTCTTTTTAATTTCTTTCATTCTTTTTTCTATCTTGCTTTCTTTTTTCTTTCTTTCTTTCTTTCCTACGTTCTTGCTTTCTTTTTTCTTTCTTTCTTTCTTTCTGTCTTTTTTCTTTCTTTCTTTTTTCTTTCTTCTCTTTCTTTCTTTCTTTATTTCTTTTTCTTTGTTTCTTTCTTTCTTTTTAATTTCTTTATTTCTTTCTTTCTATTTTTCTTACTTTCTATCTATCATTCTTTCCTAGTTTCTTTCTTTCTTTCTTTTTTCTTTCTTTCTTTCTTTCTTTCTTTCTTTCTTTCTTTCTTTCTTTTTTCTTTCTTTCTTTCTTTCTTTTTTCTTTCTTTCTTTCTTTTTTCTTATTTCCACTCTTTCTTTTTTCTTTCTTTCTTTCTTTCTTTCTTTCTTTCTTTCTTTCTTTCTTTCTTTCTTTCTTTCCTACGTTTATTCTTTCTTTCCTACGTTCTTTCTTTTTTCTTTTTTTTTCTTTCTTTCTTCTTTCTTTCTTTCTTTCTTTCTTTTTTCTTTCTTTCTTTCCTACGTTCTTGCTTTCTTTTTTCTTTCTTTCTTTCTTTCTGTCTTCTTTCTTTCTTTCTTTCTTTCTTTCTTTCTTTCTTACTTTCTTTTTTCTTTCTTTCTTTCTTTCTTTTTTCTTTCTTTCTTTTTAATTTCTTTCTATCTTTTTAATTTCTTTCTTTCTTTCTTTTGTTTTCTTTCTTTCTTCCTTTCTTTCTAATTTCTTTCTTTCTTTTTAATTTCTTTCTTTCTTTCTTTTTTCTTTCTTTCTTTCTTTTTAATTTCTTTCTTTCTTTCCTATGTTCTTTCTTTCTTTCTTTTTTCTTTCTTTCTTTCTTTCTTCCTTTCTTTCTTTTTTCTTTCTTTCTTTCTTTTTAATTTCTTTCATTCTTTTTTCTATCTTGCTTTCTTTTTTCTTTCTTTCTTTCTTTCCTACGTTCTTGCTTTCTTTTTTCTTTCTTTCTTTCTTTCTGTCTTTTTTCTTTCTTTCTTTCTTTCTTTTTTCTTTCTTCTCTTTCTTTCTTTCTTTATTTCTTTTTCTTTGTTTCTTTCTTTCTTTTTAATTTCTTTATTTCTTTCTTTCTATTTTTCTTACTTTCTATCTCTCATTCTTTCCTAGTTTCTTTCTTTCTTTCTTTTTTCTTTCTTTCTTTCTTTCTTTCTTTCTTTCTTTCTTTCTTTTTTCTTTCTTTCTTTCTTTCTTTTTTCTTTCTTTCTTTCTTTTTTCTTATTTCCACTCTTTCTTTTTTCTTTCTTTCTTTCTTTCTTTCTTTCTTTCTTTCTTTCTTTCTTTCTTTCTTTCTTTCTTTCTTTCCTACGTTTATTCTTTCTTTCCTACGTTCTTTCTTTTTTCTTTTTTTTTCTTTCTTTCTTCTTTCTTTCTTTCTTTCTTTCTTTTTTCTTTCTTTCTTTCCTACGTTCTTCCTTTCTTTCTTTCTTTTTTCTTTCTTTCTTTCTTTCTTTTTAATTTCTTTCTTTCTTTCTTTCTTTCTATCTTTGTTTCTCTCTTTCTTTCTTTCTTTCTTTCCTACGTTCTTCTTTCTTTCTTTTTTCTTTCTTTCTTTCTTTCTTTCTTTCTTTCTTTCTATCTTTGTTTCTTTCTTTCTTTCTTTCTTTCCTACGTTCTTGCTTTTTTCTTTTTTCTTTCTTTCTTTCTTTCTTTCTTCTTTCTTTCTTTCTTTCTTTTTCTTTGTTTCTTTCTTTCTTTTTAATTTCTTTCTTTCTTTCTTTCTTTCTTTCTATATTTTTCTTTCTTACTTTCTTTCTTTCATTCTTTCCTACGTTCTTTCTTTCTTTCTTTTTTCTTTCTTTCTTTCTTTCTTTCTTTTTTCTTTCTTTCTTTCTTCCTTTCTTTTTTCTTTCTTTCTTTTTTCTTTCTTTCTTTCTTTCTTTTTCCTTTCTTTCTTTCTTTTTAATTTCTTTCTTTCTTTTTAATTTCTTTCTTTCTTTCTTTCTATCTTTCTTACTTTCTTTCTTTCATTCTTTCCTAGTTTATTTCTTTCTTTCTTTTTTCTTTCTTTCTTTCTTTCTTTCTTTCTTTCTTTCTTTCTTTCTTTCTTTCTTTCTTTCTTTCTTTTTTCTTTCTTTCTTTCTTTCTTTTTTCTTTCTTTCTTTCCTACGTTTATTCTTTCTTTCCTACGTTCTTTCTTTTTTCTATTTTTTTCTTTCTTTCTTCTTTCTTTCTTTCTTTCTTTCTTTCTTTCTTTTTTCTTTCTTTCTTTCCTACGTTCTTCCTTTCTTTCTTTCTTTCTTTCTTTCTATCTTTGTTTCTTTCTTTCTTTCTTTCTTTCTTTCCTACGTTCTTGCTTTTTTCTTTTTTCTTTCTTTCTTTCTTTCTTTCTTTTTCTTTGTTTCTTTCTTTCTTTTTAATTTCTTTCTTTCTTTCTTTCTTTCTTTCTTTCTTTCTATATTTCTTTCTTTCTTACTTTCTTTTTTTCATTCTTTCCTACGTTCTTTCTTTCTTTCTTTTTTCTTTCTTTCTTTCTTTCTTTCTTTTTTCTTTCTTTCTTTCTTTCTTTCTTTTTTCTTTCTTTCTTTTTCTTTCTTTTTTTTTCTTTCTTTCATTGTTTTTTTTTTTCTTTCTTCCTTTCTTTCTATCTTTCGTTCTTTCTT
>JAVLUU010000589.1:180000-187500 GCA_032206185.1 Columba guinea | reverse complement strand
TCTTTTTTCTTTCTTTATTTCTTTCTCTATTTCTTTTTTCTTTCTTTCGTTCTTTCTTTTTAATTTGTTTCTTTCATTCTTTCTTTCTTTCTTTCTTTCTTTCCTACGTTCTTTCATTCTTTTATTTTTCTTTCTTTCTTCTTTCTTTCCTTCTTTCCTACGTTCTTTCTTTCTTTCTTTCTTTTTTCTTTCTTTCTTTCTTTCTTTCTTTCTTTCTTTCTTTCTTTCTTTCTTTTTTCTTTCTTTCTTTCTTTCTTTCTTCTTTCTCCTTTCTTTCTTTTTAATTTGTTTCTTTCTTTATTCTTTCTTTCTTTCTTTTTTCTTTCTTTCTTTCTTTCTTTCTTTTTAATTTCTTTCTTTCTTTTTAACTTCTTTCTTTCTTTCTATCTTTGTTTCTTTCTTTCTTTCTTTCTTTCTTTCTTTCCTACGTTCTTGCTTTCTTTCTTTTTCCTTTCTTTCTTTCTTTCTTTTTTCTTTCTTTCTTTCTTTCTTTTTTCTTTCTTTCTTTTTAATTTCTTTCTATCTTTTTAATTTCTTTCTTTCTTTCTTTTGTTTTCTTTCTTTCTTCCTTTCTTTCTAATTTCTTTCTTTCTTTTTAATTTCTTTCTTTCTTTCTTTTTTCTTTCTTTCTGTCTTTCTTTCCTTTTAATGTCTTTTTTTATTTCTTTCTTCATTTCAATTTTTGTTTGTTTCTTTCTTTCTTTCCTATGTTCTTTTTTTCTTTCTTTTTTCTTTCTTTCTTTCTTTCTTTCTTTTTTCTTTCTTTCTTTCTTTCTTTCTTTCTTCCCTTCTTTCTTTCTTTCTTTCTATTTTTCTTTCTTTCTTCTTTCTTTCTTTATTTCTTTTTCTTTCTTTCTTTCTTTCTTTCTTTTTTCTTTCTTTCTTTCCTACGTTCTTGCTTTCTTTTTTTTCTTTCTTTCTTTCTGTCTTCTTTCTTTCTTTCTTTCTTTCTTTCTTACTTTCTTTTTTCTTTCTTTCTATCTTTCTTTTTTCTTTCTTTCTTTTTAATTTCTTTCTATCTTTTTAATTTCTTTTTTTCTTTCTTTTGTTTTCTTTCTTTCTTCCCTTCTTTCTAATTTCTTTCTTTCTTTTTAATTTCTTTCTTTCTTTCTTTTTTCTTTCTTTCTTTCTTTTTAATTTCTTTCTTTCTTTCCTATGTTCTTTCTTTCTTTCTTTTTTCTTTCTTTCTTTCTTTCTTCCTTTCTTTCTTTTTTTCTTTCTTTCTTTCTTTTTAATTTCTTTCATTCTTTTTTCTATCTTGCTTTCTTTTTTCTTTCTTTCTTTCTTTCTAATTTCTTTCTTTCTTTTTAATTTCTTTCTATCTTTCTTTTTTCTTTCTTTCTGTCTTTCTTTCCTTTTAATGTCTTTTTTTATTTCTTTCTTAATTTCAATCTTTGTTTCTTTCTTTCTTTCTTTCCTATGTTCTTTTTTCTTTCTTTTTTCTGTCTTTCTTTCTTTCTTTATTTTTTCTTTCTTTCTTTCTTTCTTTCTTCCCTTCTTTCTTTCTTTCTTTCTTTTTTCTTTCTTTCTTCTTTCTTTCTTTATTTCTTTTTCTTTCTTTCTTTCTTTCTTTTTAATTTCTTTCTTTCTTTTTAATTTCTTTCTTTTTTTCTTTCTTTTTTCTGTCTTTCTTTATTTCCTAAGTTCTTTCTTTCTTTCTTTTTTCTTTCTTTCTTCCTTTCTTTTCTCTATCTTTCTTTCTTTTTAATTTCTTTCTTTCTTTCTTTTTTCTTTCTTTCTTTCTTTTTAATTTCTTTCTTTCTTTCTTTCTTTCTTTCTTTCTTTCTTTCCTTCTTTCCTACGTTCTTTCTTTCTTTCTTTTTTTCTTTCTTTCTTTCTTTTTAATGTCTTTCTTCCTTCTTTTTAATGTCTTTCTTTCCTTCTTTCTTTCTTTCTTTTTTTCTTTTTTTCTTTCTTTCTTTATTCTTTCTTTCTTTCTTTGTAATTTCTTTCTTTCTTTTTTCTTTCTTTCTTTCTTTCCGACGTTCTTCCTTTCTTCCTTTTTTTTCTTTCTTTCTTTTTTCTTTCTTTCTTTCTCTCTTTCTTTTTAAATTCTTTCTTTCTTGCTTGCTTTATTTCTTTCCTACGGTCTTTCTTTCTTTCTTTCTTTCTTTCTTTCTTTTTTCTTTCTTTCTTTCTTTCTTTCTTTTTTCTTTCTTTCTTTCCTACGTTCTTGCTTTCTTTTTTCTTTCTTTCTTTCTTTCTGTCTTCTTTCTTTCTTTCTTTCTTTCTTTCTTTCTTTCTTTCTTACTTTCTTTTTTCTTTCTTTCTTTCTTTCTTTTTTCTTTCTTTCTTTTTAATTTCTTTCTATCTTTTTAATTTCTTTCTTTCTTTCTTTTGTTTTCTTTCTTTCTTCCTTTCTTTCTAATTTCTTTCTTTTTAATTTCTTCCTTTCTTTCTTTTTTATTTCTTTCTTTCTTTTTAATTTCTTTCTTTCTTTCCTATGTTCTTTCTTTCTTTCTTTTTTCTTTCTTTATTTCTTTCTTTCTTTTTTCTTTCTTTCTTTCCTACGTTCTTGCTTTCTTTTTTCTTTCTTTCTTTCTTTCTGTCTTCTTTCTTTCTTTCTTTCTTTCTTTCTTTCTTTCTTACTTTCTTTTTTCTTTCTTTCTTTCTTTCTTTTTTCTTTCTTTCTTTTTAATTTCTTTCTATCTTTTTAATTTCTTTCTTTCTTTCTTTTGTTTTCTTTCTTTCTTCCTTTCTTTCTAATTTCTTTCTTTCTTTTTAATTTCTTTCTTTCTTTCTTTTTTCTTTCTTTCTTTCTTTTTAATTTCTTTCTTTCTTTCCTATGTTCTTTCTTTCTTTCTTTTTTCTTTCTTTCTTTCTTTCTTCCTTTCTTTCTTTTTTCTTTCTTTCTTTCT
Source organism: Columba guinea (assembly GCA_032206185.1). Classification (NCBI taxonomy): domain Eukaryota; kingdom Metazoa; phylum Chordata; class Aves; order Columbiformes; family Columbidae; genus Columba; species Columba guinea. The sequence continues at coordinate 184,642 of JAVLUU010000589.1, read as the reverse complement.
TTTTAATTTCTTTCATTCTTTTTTCTATCTTGCTTTCTTTTTTCTTTCTTTCTTTCTTTCCTACGTTCTTGCTTTCTTTTTTCTTTCTTTCTTTCTTTCTGTCTTTTTTCTTTCTTTCTTTTTTCTTTCTTCTCTTTCTTTCTTTCTTTATTTCTTTTTCTTTGTTTCTTTCTTTCTTTTTAATTTCTTTATTTCTTTCTTTCTATTTTTCTTACTTTCTATCTATCATTCTTTCCTAGTTTCTTTCTTTCTTTCTTTTTTCTTTCTTTCTTTCTTTCTTTCTTTCTTTCTTTCTTTCTTTTTTCTTTCTTTCTTTCTTTCTTTTTTCTTTCTTTCTTTCTTTTTTCTTATTTCCACTCTTTCTTTTTTCTTTCTTTCTTTCTTTCTTTCTTTCTTTCTTTCTTTCTTTCTTTCTTTCTTTCTTTCTTTCCTACGTTTATTCTTTCTTTCCTACGTTCTTTCTTTTTTCTTTTTTTTTCTTTCTTTCTTCTTTCTTTCTTTCTTTCTTTCTTTTTTCTTTCTTTCTTTCCTACGTTCTTCCTTTCTTTCTTTCTTTTTTCTTTCTTTCTTTCTTTCTTTTTAATTTCTTTCTTTCTTTCTTTCTTTCTATCTTTGTTTCTCTCTTTCTTTCTTTCTTTCTTTCCTACGTTCTTCTTTCTTTCTTTTTTCTTTCTTTCTTTCTTTCTTTCTTTCTTTCTTTCTATCTTTGTTTCTTTCTTTCTTTCTTTCTTTCCTACGTTCTTGCTTTTTTCTTTTTTCTTTCTTTCTTTCTTTCTTTCTTCTTTCTTTCTTTCTTTCTTTTTCTTTGTTTCTTTCTTTCTTTTTAATTTCTTTCTTTCTTTCTTTCTTTCTTTCTATATTTTTCTTTCTTACTTTCTTTCTTTCATTCTTTCCTACGTTCTTTCTTTCTTTCTTTTTTCTTTCTTTCTTTCTTTCTTTCTTTTTTCTTTCTTTCTTTCTTCCTTTCTTTTTTCTTTCTTTCTTTTTTCTTTCTTTCTTTCTTTCTTTTTCCTTTCTTTCTTTCTTTTTAATTTCTTTCTTTCTTTTTAATTTCTTTCTTTCTTTCTTTCTATCTTTCTTACTTTCTTTCTTTCATTCTTTCCTAGTTTATTTCTTTCTTTCTTTTTTCTTTCTTTCTTTCTTTCTTTCTTTCTTTCTTTCTTTCTTTCTTTCTTTCTTTCTTTCTTTTTTCTTTCTTTCTTTCTTTCTTTTTTCTTTCTTTCTTTCCTACGTTTATTCTTTCTTTCCTACGTTCTTTCTTTTTTCTATTTTTTTCTTTCTTTCTTCTTTCTTTCTTTCTTTCTTTCTTTCTTTCTTTTTTCTTTCTTTCTTTCCTACGTTCTTCCTTTCTTTCTTTCTTTCTTTCTTTCTATCTTTGTTTCTTTCTTTCTTTCTTTCTTTCTTTCCTACGTTCTTGCTTTTTTCTTTTTTCTTTCTTTCTTTCTTTCTTTCTTTCTTCTTTCTTTCTTTCTTTCTTTTTCTTTGTTTCTTTCTTTCTTTTTAATTTCTTTCTTTCTTTCTTTCTTTCTTTCTTTCTTTCTTTCCTACGTTTATTCTTTCTTTCCTACGTTCTTTCTTTTTTCTTTTTTTTCTTTCTTTCTTCTTTCTTTCTTTCTTTCTTTCTTTTTTTCTTTCTTTCTTTCCTACGTTCTTCCTTTCTTTCTTTCTTTTTTCTTTCTTTCTTTCTTTCTTTTTAATTTCTTTCTTTCTTTCTTTCTTTCTTTCTATCTTTGTTTCTCTCTTTCTTTCTTTCTTTCTTTCCTACGTTCTTCTTTCTTTCTTTTTTCTTTCTTTCTTTCTTTCTTTCTATCTTTGTTTCTTTCTTTCTTTCTTTCTTTCCTACGTTCTTGCTTTTTTCTTTTTTCTTTCTTTCTTTCTTTCTTCTTTCTTTCTTTCTTTCTTTTTCTTTGTTTCTTTCTTTCTTTTTAATTTCTTTCTTTCTTTCTTTCTTTCTTTCTATATTTTTCTTTCTTACTTTCTTTCTTTCATTCTTTCCTACGTTCTTTCTTTCTTTCTTTTTTCTTTCTTTCTTTCTTTCTTTCTTTTTTCTTTCTTTCTTTCTTTCTTTCTTTTTTCTTTCTTTCTTTTTTCTTTCTTTCTTTCTTTCTTTTTCCTTTCTTTCTTTCTTTTTTTATTTCTTTCTTTCTTTTTAATTTCTTTCTTTCTTTCTTTCTATCTTTCTTACTTTCTTTCTTTCATTCTTTCCTAGTTCATTTCTTTCTTTCTTTTTTCTTTCTTTCTTTCTTTCTTTCTTTCTTTCTTTCTTTCTTTCTTTCTTTCTTTTTTCTTTCTTTCTTTCTTTCTTTTTTCTTTCTTTCTTTCCTACGTTTATTCTTTCTTTCCTACGTTCTTTCTTTTTTCTATTTTTTTCTTTCTTTCTTCTTTCTTTCTTTCTTTCTTTCTTTCTTTCTTTTTTCTTTCTTTCTTTCCTACGTTCTTCCTTTCTTTCTTTCTTTCTTTCTTTCTATCTTTGTTTCTTTCTTTCTTTCTTTCTTTCTTTCCTACGTTCTTGCTTTTTTCTTTTTTCTTTCTTTCTTTCTTTCTTTTTCTTTGTTTCTTTCTTTCTTTTTAATTTCTTTCTTTCTTTCTTTCTTTCTTTCTTTCTTTCTATATTTCTTTCTTTCTTACTTTCTTTTTTTCATTCTTTCCTACGTTCTTTCTTTCTTTCTTTTTTCTTTCTTTCTTTCTTTCTTTCTTTTTTCTTTCTTTCTTTCTTTCTTTCTTTTTTCTTTCTTTCTTTTTCTTTCTTTTTTTTTCTTTCTTTCATTGTTTTTTTTTTTCTTTCTTCCTTTCTTTCTATCTTTCGTTCTTTCTTTCTTTCTTTCTTTTTTCTTTCTTTATTTCTTTCTTTCTTTTTAATGTCTTTCTTTCTTTCTTTCTTTCTATATTTGTTTGTTTCTTTCTTCTTTTTTCTTTCTTTCTTTCTTTCTTTCTTTCTTTTTTCTTTCTTTCTTTCTTACTTTCTTTCTTTCTTTCTTTCCTACGTTCTTTCTTTCTTTCTTTTTTCTTTCTTTCTTTCTTTCTTTACTCTTTCTTTCTTTCTTTCTTTTTAATTTCTTTCTTTCTTTTTTCTTTCTTTCTTTCTTTTTTCTTTCTTTCTTTCTTTCTTTCTTTCTTTCCTACGTTCTTTCTTTCTTTCTTTCCTACGTTCTTTCTTTCTTTCTTTTTTTTCTTCCTTTCTTTTTTCTTTCATTTCTTTCTCTCTTTCTTTCTTTTTTCTTTCTTTCGTTCTTTCTTTTTAATTTGTTTCTTTCATTCTTTCTTTCTTTCTTTCTTTCTTTCCTACGTTCTTTCATTCTTTTATTTTTCTTTCTTTCTTCTTTCTTTCCTTCTTTCCTACGTTCTTTCTTTCTTTCTTTCTTTTTTCTTTCTTTCTTTCTTTCTTTCTTTCTTTCTTTCTTTCTTTCTTTCTTTTTCTTTCTTTCTTTCTTTCTTTTCTCTATCTTTCTTTCTTTTTAATTTCTTTCTTTCTTTTTTTCTTTCTTTCTTTCTTTTTAATTTCTTTCTTTCTTTCTTTCTTTCTTTCCTTCTTTCCTACGTTCTTTCTTTCTTTCTTTTTTCTTTCTTTCTTTCTTTTTAATTTCTTTCTTTCTTTCCTATGTTCTTTCTTTCTTTCTTTTTTCTTTCTTTCTTTCTTTCTGTCTTTTTTCTTTCTTTCTTTCTTTCTTTTTTCTTTCTTCTCTTTCTTTCTTTATTTCTTTTTTCTTTGTTTCTTTCTTTCTTTTTAATTTCTTTATTTCTTTCTTTCTATCTTTCTTACTTTCTTTCTTTCATTCTTTCCTAGTTTATTTCTTTCTTTCTTTTTTCTTTCTTTCTTTCTTTCTTTCTTTCTTTCTTTCTTTCTTTTTTCTTTCTTTCTTTCTTTCTTTTTTCTTTCTTTCTTTCTTTTTTCTTATTTTCTTTCTTTCTTTTTTCTTACTTTCTTTCTTTCTTTCTTTCTTTCTTTCTTTCCTACGTTTATTCTTTCTTTCCTATGTTCTTTCTTTTTTCTATTTTTTTCTTTCTTTCTCCTTTCTTTATTTCTTTCTTTCTTTCTTTCTTTCTTTTTTCTTTCTTTCTTTCCTACGTTCTTCCTTTCTTTCATTCTTTTTTCTTTCTTTCTTTCTTTCTTTCTTTCTATCTTTGTTTCTTTCTTTCTTTCTTTCCTACGTTCTTGCTTTTTTCTTTTTTCTTTCTTTCTTTCTTTCTTTCTTCTTTCTTTCTTTCTTTCTTTTTCTTTGTTTCTTTCTTTCTTTTTAATTTCTTTCTTTCTTTCTTTCTTTCTTTCTATATTTCTTTCTTTCTTACTTTCTTTTTTTCATTCTTTCCTACGTTCTTTCTTTCTTTCTTTTTTCTTTCTTTCTTTCTTTCCTTCTTTTTTCTTTCTTTCTTTCTTTCTTTCTTTTTTCTTTCTTTCTTTTTTCTTTCTTTCTTTTTCCTTTCTTTCTTTCTTTCTTTTTAATTTCTTTCTTTCTTTCTTTCTTTTTTCTCTTTCTTTCTTTCTTTTTTCTTTCTTTCTTTCTTTGTTTTTTTGTTTTTTCTTTCTTCCTTTCTTTCTATCTTTCGTTCTTTCTTTCTTTCTTTCTTTTTTCTTTCTTTATTTCTTTCTTTCTTTTTAATGTCTTTCTTTCTTTCTTTCTTTCTTTCTTTCTTTCTTTCTTTC
>JAVLUU010000589.1:175000-177500 GCA_032206185.1 Columba guinea | reverse complement strand
TTCTTTCTTTTTTTTCTTTCTTTCTTTCTTTCTTTCTTTTTTCTTTCTTTCTTTCTTTCTTTCTTTTTTCTTTCTTTCTTTTTTCTTTCTTTCTTTCTTTCTTTTACTTTCTTTCTTTCTTTCTTTTTAATTTCTTTCTTTCTTTTTAATTTCTTTCTTTCTTTCTTTTTTCTCTTTCTTTCTTTTTTCTTTCTTTCTTTCTTTGTTTTTTTGTTTTTTCTTTCTTCCTTTCTTTCTATCTTTCGTTCTTTCTTTCTTTCTTTCTTTTTTCTTTCTTTATTTCTTTCTTTCTTTTTAATGTCATTCTTTCTTTCTTTCTTTCTTTCTATATTTGTTTGTTTCTTTCTTTCTTTCTTTTTTCTTTCTTTCTTTCTTTATTTCTTTCTTTCTTTTTTCTTTCTTTCTTTCTTTCTTTCTTTCTTTCTTTTTTCTTTCTTTCTTTCTTACTTTCTTTCTTTCTTTCTTTCCTACGTTCTTTCTTTCTTTCTTTTTTCTTTCTTTCTTTCTTTCTTTATTCTTTCTTTCTTTCTTTCTTTTTAATTTCTTTCTTTCTTTTTTCCTTCTTTCTTTCTTTTTTCTTTCTTTCTTTCTTTCTTTCTTTCCTACGTTCTTTCTTTCTTTCCTACGTTCTTTCTTTCTTTCTTTTTTTTTCTTTCTTTCTTTTTTCTTTCTTTATTTCTTTCTCTCTTTCTTTTTTCTTTCTTTCGTTCTTTCTTTTTAATTTGTTTCTTTCATTCTTTCTTTCTTTCTTTCTTTCTTTTTTCTTTCTTTCTTTCCTACGTTTATTCTTTCTTTCCTACGTTCTTTCTTTTTTCTATTTTTTTCTTTCTTTCTTCTTTCTTTCTTTCTTTCTTTCTTTCTTTCTTTTTTCTTTCTTTCTTTCCTACGTTCTTCCTTTCTTTCTTTCTTTCTTTCTTTCTATCTTTGTTTCTTTCTTTCTTTCTTTCTTTCTTTCCTACGTTCTTGCTTTTTTCTTTTTTCTTTCTTTCTTTCTTTCTTTCTTTTTCTTTGTTTCTTTCTTTCTTTTTAATTTCTTTCTTTCTTTCTTTCTTTCTTTCTTTCTTTCTATATTTCTTTCTTTCTTACTTTCTTTTTTTCATTCTTTCCTACGTTCTTTCTTTCTTTCTTTTTTCTTTCTTTCTTTCTTTCTTTCTTTTTTCTTTCTTTCTTTCTTTCTTTCTTTTTTCTTTCTTTCTTTTTCTTTCTTTTTTTTTCTTTCTTTCATTGTTTTTTTTTTTCTTTCTTCCTTTCTTTCTATCTTTCGTTCTTTCTTTCTTTCTTTCTTTTTTCTTTCTTTATTTCTTTCTTTCTTTTTAATGTCTTTCTTTCTTTCTTTCTTTCTATATTTGTTTGTTTCTTTCTTCTTTTTTCTTTCTTTCTTTCTTTCTTTCTTTCTTTTTTCTTTCTTTCTTTCTTACTTTCTTTCTTTCTTTCTTTCCTACGTTCTTTCTTTCTTTCTTTTTTCTTTCTTTCTTTCTTTCTTTACTCTTTCTTTCTTTCTTTCTTTTTAATTTCTTTCTTTTTTCTTTCTTTCTTTCTTTTTTCTTTCTTTCTTTCTTTCTTTCTTTCCTACGTTCTTTCTTTCTTTCTTTCCTACGTTCTTTCTTTCTTTCTTTTTTTTCTTCCTTTCTTTTTTCTTTCATTTCTTTCTCTCTTTCTTTCTTTTTTCTTTCTTTCGTTCTTTCTTTTTAATTTGTTTCTTTCATTCTTTCTTTCTTTCTTTCTTTCTTTCCTACGTTCTTTCATTCTTTTATTTTTCTTTCTTTCTTCTTTCTTTCCTTCTTTCCTACGTTCTTTCTTTCTTTCTTTCTTTTTTCTTTCTTTCTTTCTTTCTTTCTTTCTTTCTTTCTTTCTTTCTTTTTCTTTCTTTCTTTCTTTCTTTTCTCTATCTTTCTTTCTTTTTAATTTCTTTCTTTCTTTTTTTCTTTCTTTCTTTCTTTTTAATTTCTTTCTTTCTTTCTTTCTTTCTTTCCTTCTTTCCTACGTTCTTTCTTTCTTTCTTTTTTCTTTCTTTCTTTCTTTTTAATTTCTTTCTTTCTTTCCTATGTTCTTTCTTTCTTTCTTTTTTCTTTCTTTCTTTCTTTCTGTCTTTTTTCTTTCTTTCTTTCTTTCTTTTTTCTTTCTTCTCTTTCTTTCTTTATTTCTTTTTTCTTTGTTTCTTTCTTTCTTTTTAATTTCTTTATTTCTTTCTTTCTATCTTTCTTACTTTCTTTCTTTCATTCTTTCCTAGTTTATTTCTTTCTTTCTTTTTTCTTTCTTTCTTTCTTTCTTTCTTTCTTTCTTTCTTTCTTTTTTCTTTCTTTCTTTCTTTCTTTTTTCTTTCTTTCTTTCTTTTTTCTTATTTTCTTTCTTTCTTTTTTCTTACTTTCTTTCTTTCTTTCTTTCTTTCTTTCTTTCCTACGTTTATTCTTTCTTTCCTATGTTCTTTCTTTTTTCTATTTTTTTCTTTCTTTCTCCTTTCTTTATTTCTTTCTTTCTTTCTTTCTTTTTTCTTTCTTTC
>JAVLUU010000589.1:162500-172500 GCA_032206185.1 Columba guinea | reverse complement strand
TCAATCTTTGTTTCTTTCTTTCTTTCTTTCCTATGTTCTTTTTTCTTTCTTTTTTCTTTCTTTCTTTCTTTCTTTCTTTTTTCTTTCTTTCTTTCTTTCTTCTTTCTTTCTTTCTTTCTTTCTTGCTTTCTTTTTTCTTTCTTTCTTTCCTACGTTCTTCCTTTCTTTCTTTTTTCTTTCTTTCCTTTCTTTTTAATTTCTTTCTTTCTTTCTTTCTTTCTATCTTTGTTTCTCTCTTTCTTTCTTTCTTTCTTTCCTACGTTCTTTCTTTCTTTTTTCTTTCTTTCTTTCTTTCTTTCTTTCTTTCTTTCTTTCTATCTTTGTTTCTTTCTTTCTTTCTTTCTTTCTTCTTTCTTTCTTTCTTTCTTTCTTTTTCTTTGTTTCTTTCATTCTTTTTAATTTCTTTCTTTCTTTCTTTCTTTCTTTCTTTCTATATTTCTTTCTTTCTTACTTTCTTTCTTTCATTCTTTCCTACGTTCTTTCTTTCTTTCTTTTTTCTTTCTTTCTTTCTTTCTTTCTTTCTTTTTTCTTTCTTTCTTTCTTTCTTTCTTTTTTCTTTCTTTCTTTTTTCTTTCTTTCTTTCTTTCTTTTTCCTTTCTTTCTTTCTTTCTTTTTAATTTCTTTCTTTCTTTTTAATTTCTTTCTTTCTTTCTTTTTTCTCTTTCTTTCTTTTTTCTTTCTTTCTTTCTTTGTTTTTTTGTTTTTTCTTTCTTCCTTTCTTTCTATCTTTCGTTCTTTCTTTCTTTCTTTCTTTTTTCTTTCTTTATTTCTTTCTTTCTTTTTAATGTCATTCTTTCTTTCTTTCTTTCTTTCTATATTTGTTTGTTTCTTTCTTTCTTTCTTTTTTCTTTCTTTCTTTCTTTATTTCTTTCTTTCTTTTTTCTTTCTTTCTTTCTTTCTTTCTTTCTTTCTTTTTTCTTTCTTTCTTTCTTACTTTCTTTCTTTCTTTCTTTCCTACGTTCTTTCTTTCTTTCTTTTTTCTTTCTTTCTTTCTTTCTTTATTCTTTCTTTCTTTCTTTCTTTTTAATTTCTTTCTTTCTTTTTTCCTTCTTTCTTTCTTTTTTCTTTCTTTCTTTCTTTCTTTCTTTCCTACGTTCTTTCTTTCTTTCCTACGTTCTTTCTTTCTTTCTTTTTTTTTCTTTCTTTCTTTTTTCTTTCTTTATTTCTTTCTCTCTTTCTTTTTTCTTTCTTTCGTTCTTTCTTTTTAATTTGTTTCTTTCATTCTTTCTTTCTTTCTTTCTTTCTTTCCTACGTTCTTTCATTCTTTTATTTTTCTTTCTTTCTTCTTTCTTTCCTTCTTTCCTACGTTCTTTCTTTCTTTCTTTCTTTTTTCTTTCTTTCTTTCTTTCTTTCTTTCTTTCTTTCTTTCTTTCTTTTTTCTTTCTTTCTTTCTTTCTTTTTTCTTTCTCCTTTCTTTCTTTTTAATTTGTTTCTTTCTTTATTCTTTCTTTCTTTCTTTTTTCTTTCTTTCTTTCTTTCTTTCTTTTTAATTTCTTTCTTTCTTTTTAACTTCTTTCTTTCTTTCTATCTTTGTTTCTTTCTTTCTTTCTTTCTTTCTTTCTTTCTTTCTTTCCTACGTTCTTGCTTTCTTTCTTTTTCCTTTCTTTCTTTCTTTCTTTTTTCTTTCTTTCTTTCTTTCTTTTTTCTTTCTTTCTTTTTAATTTCTTTCTATCTTTTTAATTTCTTTCTTTCTTTCTTTTGTTTTCTTTCTTTCTTCCTTTCTTTCTAATTTCTTTCTTTCTTTTTAATTTCTTTCTTTCTTTCTTTTTTCTTTCTTTCTGTCTTTCTTTCCTTTTAATGTCTTTTTTTATTTCTTTCTTCATTTCAATTTTTGTTTGTTTCTTTCTTTCTTTCCTATGTTCTTTTTTTCTTTCTTTTTTCTTTCTTTCTTTCTTTCTTTCTTTTTTCTTTCTTTCTTTCTTTCTTTCTTTCTTCCCTTCTTTCTTTCTTTCTTTCTATTTTTCTTTCTTTCTTCTTTCTTTCTTTATTTCTTTTTCTTTCTTTCTTTCTTTCTTTCTTTTTTCTTTCTTTCTTTCCTACGTTCTTGCTTTCTTTTTTTTCTTTCTTTCTTTCTGTCTTCTTTCTTTCTTTCTTTCTTTCTTTCTTACTTTCTTTTTTCTTTCTTTCTATCTTTCTTTTTTCTTTCTTTCTTTTTAATTTCTTTCTATCTTTTTAATTTCTTTCTTTCTTTCTTTTGTTTTCTTTCTTTCTTCCCTTCTTTCTAATTTCTTTCTTTCTTTTTAATTTCTTTCTTTCTTTCTTTTTTCTTTCTTTCTTTCTTTTTAATTTCTTTCTTTCTTTCCTATGTTCTTTCTTTCTTTCTTTTTTCTTTCTTTCTTTCTTTCTTCCTTTCTTTCTTTTTTTCTTTCTTTCTTTCTTTTTAATTTCTTTCATTCTTTTTTCTATCTTGCTTTCTTTTTTCTTTCTTTCTTTCTTTCTAATTTCTTTCTTTCTTTTTAATTTCTTTCTATCTTTCTTTTTTCTTTCTTTCTGTCTTTCTTTCCTTTTAATGTCTTTTTTTATTTCTTTCTTAATTTCAATCTTTGTTTCTTTCTTTCTTTCTTTCCTATGTTCTTTTTTCTTTCTTTTTTCTTTCTTTCTTTCTTTCTTTATTTTTTCTTTCTTTCTTTCTTTCTTTCTTCCCTTCTTTCTTTCTTTCTTTCTTTTTTCTTTCTTTCTTCTTTCTTTCTTTATTTCTTTTTCTTTCTTTCTTTCTTTCTTTTTAATTTCTTTCTTTCTTTTTAATTTCTTTCTTTTTTTCTTTCTTTTTTCTGTCTTTCTTTATTTCCTAAGTTCTTTCTTTCTTTCTTTTTTCTTTCTTTCTTCCTTTCTTTTCTCTATCTTTCTTTCTTTTTAATTTCTTTCTTTCTTTCTTTTTTCTTTCTTTCTTTCTTTTTAATTTCTTTCTTTCTTTCTTTCTTTCTTTCTTTCTTTCCTTCTTTCCTACGTTCTTTCTTTCTTTCTTTTTTTCTTTCTTTCTTTCTTTTTAATGTCTTTCTTCCTTCTTTTTAATGTCTTTCTTTCCTTCTTTCTTTCTTTCTTTTTTTCTTTTTTTCTTTCTTTCTTTATTCTTTCTTTCTTTCTTTGTAATTTCTTTCTTTCTTTTTTCTTTCTTTCTTTCTTTCCTACGTTCTTCCTTTCTTCCTTTTTTTTCTTTCTTTCTTTTTTCTTTCTTTCTTTCTCTCTTTCTTTTTAAATTCTTTCTTTCTTGCTTGCTTTATTTCTTTCCTACGGTCTTTCTTTCTTTCTTTCTTTCTTTCTTTCTTTTTTCTTTCTTTCTTTCTTTCTTTCTTTTTTCTTTCTTTCTTTCCTACGTTCTTGCTTTCTTTTTTCTTTCTTTCTTTCTTTCTGTCTTCTTTCTTTCTTTCTTTCTTTCTTTCTTTCTTTCTTTCTTACTTTCTTTTTTCTTTCTTTCTTTCTTTCTTTTTTCTTTCTTTCTTTTTAATTTCTTTCTATCTTTTTAATTTCTTTCTTTCTTTCTTTTGTTTTCTTTCTTTCTTCCTTTCTTTCTAATTTCTTTCTTTTTAATTTCTTCCTTTCTTTCTTTTTTATTTCTTTCTTTCTTTTTAATTTCTTTCTTTCTTTCCTATGTTCTTTCTTTCTTTCTTTTTTCTTTCTTTATTTCTTTCTTTCTTTTTTCTTTCTTTCTTTCCTACGTTCTTGCTTTCTTTTTTCTTTCTTTCTTTCTTTCTGTCTTCTTTCTTTCTTTCTTTCTTTCTTTCTTTCTTACTTTCTTTTTTCTTTCTTTCTTTCTTTCTTTTTTCTTTCTTTCTTTTTAATTTCTTTCTATCTTTTTAATTTCTTTCTTTCTTTCTTTTGTTTTCTTTCTTTCTTCCTTTCTTTCTAATTTCTTTCTTTCTTTTTAATTTCTTTCTTTCTTTCTTTTTTCTTTCTTTCTTTCTTTTTAATTTCTTTCTTTCTTTCCTATGTTCTTTCTTTCTTTCTTTTTTCTTTCTTTCTTTCTTTCTTCCTTTCTTTCTTTTTTCTTTCTTTCTTTCTTTTTAATTTCTTTCATTCTTTTTTCTATCTTGCTTTCTTTTTTCTTTCTTTCTTTCTTTCCTACGTTCTTGCTTTCTTTTTTCTTTCTTTCTTTCTTTCTGTCTTTTTTCTTTCTTTCTTTTTTCTTTCTTCTCTTTCTTTCTTTCTTTATTTCTTTTTCTTTGTTTCTTTCTTTCTTTTTAATTTCTTTATTTCTTTCTTTCTATTTTTCTTACTTTCTATCTATCATTCTTTCCTAGTTTCTTTCTTTCTTTCTTTTTTCTTTCTTTCTTTCTTTCTTTCTTTCTTTCTTTCTTTCTTTTTTCTTTCTTTCTTTCTTTCTTTTTTCTTTCTTTCTTTCTTTTTTCTTATTTCCACTCTTTCTTTTTTCTTTCTTTCTTTCTTTCTTTCTTTCTTTCTTTCTTTCTTTCTTTCTTTCTTTCTTTCTTTCTTTCCTACGTTTATTCTTTCTTTCCTACGTTCTTTCTTTTTTCTTTTTTTTTCTTTCTTTCTTCTTTCTTTCTTTCTTTCTTTCTTTTTTCTTTCTTTCTTTCCTACGTTCTTGCTTTCTTTTTTCTTTCTTTCTTTCTTTCTGTCTTCTTTCTTTCTTTCTTTCTTTCTTTCTTTCTTTCTTACTTTCTTTTTTCTTTCTTTCTTTCTTTCTTTTTTCTTTCTTTCTTTTTAATTTCTTTCTATCTTTTTAATTTCTTTCTTTCTTTCTTTTGTTTTCTTTCTTTCTTCCTTTCTTTCTAATTTCTTTCTTTCTTTTTAATTTCTTTCTTTCTTTCTTTTTTCTTTCTTTCTTTCTTTTTAATTTCTTTCTTTCTTTCCTATGTTCTTTCTTTCTTTCTTTTTTCTTTCTTTCTTTCTTTCTTCCTTTCTTTCTTTTTTCTTTCTTTCTTTCTTTTTAATTTCTTTCATTCTTTTTTCTATCTTGCTTTCTTTTTTCTTTCTTTCTTTCTTTCCTACGTTCTTGCTTTCTTTTTTCTTTCTTTCTTTCTTTCTGTCTTTTTTCTTTCTTTCTTTCTTTCTTTTTTCTTTCTTCTCTTTCTTTCTTTCTTTATTTCTTTTTCTTTGTTTCTTTCTTTCTTTTTAATTTCTTTATTTCTTTCTTTCTATTTTTCTTACTTTCTATCTATCATTCTTTCCTAGTTTCTTTCTTTCTTTCTTTTTTCTTTCTTTCTTTCTTTCTTTCTTTCTTTCTTTCTTTCTTTTTTCTTTCTTTCTTTCTTTCTTTTTTCTTTCTTTCTTTCTTTTTTCTTATTTCCACTCTTTCTTTTTTCTTTCTTTCTTTCTTTCTTTCTTTCTTTCTTTCTTTCTTTCTTTCTTTCTTTCTTTCCTACGTTTATTCTTTCTTTCCTACGTTCTTTCTTTTTTCTTTTTTTTTCTTTCTTTCTTCTTTCTTTCTTTCTTTCTTTCTTTTTTCTTTCTTTCTTTCCTACGTTCTTCCTTTCTTTCTTTCTTTTTTCTTTCTTTCTTTCTTTCTTTTTAATTTCTTTCTTTCTTTCTTTCTTTCTATCTTTGTTTCTCTCTTTCTTTCTTTCTTTCTTTCCTACGTTCTTCTTTCTTTCTTTTTTCTTTCTTTCTTTCTTTCTTTCTTTCTTTCTATCTTTGTTTCTTTCTTTCTTTCTTTCTTTCCTACGTTCTTGCTTTTTTCTTTTTTCTTTCTTTCTTTCTTTCTTTCTTCTTTCTTTCTTTCTTTCTTTTTCTTTGTTTCTTTCTTTCTTTTTAATTTCTTTCTTTCTTTCTTTCTTTCTTTCTATATTTTTCTTTCTTACTTTCTTTCTTTCATTCTTTCCTACGTTCTTTCTTTCTTTCTTTTTTCTTTCTTTCTTTCTTTCTTTCTTTTTTCTTTCTTTCTTTCTTCCTTTCTTTTTTCTTTCTTTCTTTTTTCTTTCTTTCTTTCTTTCTTTTTCCTTTCTTTCTTTCTTTTTAATTTCTTTCTTTCTTTTTAATTTCTTTCTTTCTTTCTTTCTATCTTTCTTACTTTCTTTCTTTCATTCTTTCCTAGTTTATTTCTTTCTTTCTTTTTTCTTTCTTTCTTTCTTTCTTTCTTTCTTTCTTTCTTTCTTTCTTTCTTTCTTTCTTTTTTCTTTCTTTCTTTCTTTCTTTTTTCTTTCTTTCTTTCCTACGTTTATTCTTTCTTTCCTACGTTCTTTCTTTTTTCTATTTTTTTCTTCCTTTCTTCTTTCTTTCTTTCTTTCTTTCTTTCTTTCTTTTTTCTTTCTTTCTTTCCTACGTTCTTCCTTTCTTTCTTTCTTTCTTTCTTTCTATCTTTGTTTCTTTCTTTCTTTCTTTCTTTCTTTCCTACGTTCTTGCTTTTTTCTTTTTTCTTTCTTTCTTTCTTTCTTTCTTTCTTCTTTCTTTCTTTCTTTCTTTTTCTTTGTTTCTTTCTTTCTTTTTAATTTCTTTCTTTCTTTCTTTCTTTCTTTCTTTCTTTCTTTCTTTCCTACGTTTATTCTTTCTTTCCTACGTTCTTTCTTTTTTCTTTTTTTTCTTTCTTTCTTCTTTCTTTCTTTCTTTCTTTCTTTTTTCTTTCTTTCTTTCCTACGTTCTTCCTTTCTTTCTTTCTTTTTTCTTTCTTTCTTTCTTTCTTTTTAATTTCTTTCTTTCTTTCTTTCTTTCTTTCTATCTTTGTTTCTCTCTTTCTTTCTTTCTTTCTTTCCTACGTTCTTCTTTCTTTCTTTTTTCTTTCTTTCTTTCTTTCTTTCTTTCTTTCTATCTTTGTTTCTTTCTTTCTTTCTTTCTTTCCTACGTTCTTGCTTTTTTCTTTTTTCTTTCTTTCTTTCTTTCTTCTTTCTTTCTTTCTTTCTTTTTCTTTGTTTCTTTCTTTCTTTTTAATTTCTTTCTTTCTTTCTTTCTTTCTTTCTATATTTTTCTTTCTTACTTTCTTTCTTTCATTCTTTCCTACGTTCTTTCTTTCTTTCTTTTTTCTTTCTTTCTTTCTTTCTTTCTTTTTTCTTTCTTTCTTTCTTTCTTTCTTTTTTCTTTCTTTCTTTTTTCTTTCTTTCTTTCTTTCTTTTTCCTTTCTTTCTTTCTTTTTTTATTTCTTTCTTTCTTTTTAATTTCTTTCTTTCTTTCTTTCTATCTTTCTTACTTTCTTTCTTTCATTCTTTCCTAGTTCATTTCTTTCTTTCTTTTTTCTTTCTTTCTTTCTTTCTTTCTTTCTTTCTTTCTTTCTTTCTTTCTTTCTTTTTTCTTTCTTTCTTTCTTTCTTTTTTCTTTCTTTCTTTCCTACGTTTATTCTTTCTTTCCTACGTTCTTTCTTTTTTCTATTTTTTTCTTTCTTTCTTCTTTCTTTCTTTCTTTCTTTCTTTCTTTCTTTTTTCTTTCTTTCTTTCCTACGTTCTTCCTTTCTTTCTTTCTTTCTTTCTTTCTATCTTTGTTTCTTTCTTTCTTTCTTTCTTTCTTTCCTACGTTCTTGCTTTTTTCTTTTTTCTTTCTTTCTTTCTTTCTTTCTTTTTCTTTGTTTCTTTCTTTCTTTTTAATTTCTTTCTTTCTTTCTTTCTTTCTTTCTTTCTTTCTATATTTCTTTCTTTCTTACTTTCTTTTTTTCATTCTTTCCTACGTTCTTTCTTTCTTTCTTTTTTCTTTCTTTCTTTCTTTCTTTCTTTTTTCTTTCTTTCTTTCTTTCTTTCTTTTTTCTTTCTTTCTTTTTCTTTCTTTTTTTTTCTTTCTTTCATTGTTTTTTTTTTTCTTTCTTCCTTTCTTTCTATCTTTCGTTCTTTCTTTCTTTCTTTCTTTTTTCTTTCTTTCTTTCTTTCTTTCTTTTTAATGTCTTTCTTTCTTTCTTTCTTTCTATATTTGTTTGTTTCTTTCTTCTTTTTTCTTTCTTTCTTTCTTTCTTTCTTTCTTTTTTCTTTCTTTCTTTCTTACTTTCTTTCTTTCTTTCTTTCCTACGTTCTTTCTTTCTTTCTTTTTTCTTTCTTTCTTTCTTTCTTTACTCTTTCTTTCTTTCTTTCTTTTTAATTTCTTTCTTTCTTTTTTCTTTCTTTCTTTCTTTTTTCTTTCTTTCTTTCTTTCTTTCTTTCCTACGTTCTTTCTTTCTTTCTTTCCTACGTTCTTTGTTTCTTTCTTTCCTACGTTCTTTCTTTCTTTCTTTTTTTTCTTCCTTTCTTTTTTCTTTCATTTCTTTCTCTCTTTCTTTCTTTTTTCTTTCTTTCGTTCTTTCTTTTTAATTTGTTTCTTTCATTCTTTCTTTCTTTCTTTCTTTCTTTCCTACGTTCTTTCATTCTTTTATTTTTCTTTCTTTCTTCTTTCTTTCCTTCTTTCCTACGTTCTTTCTTTCTTTCTTTCTTTTTTCTTTCTTTCTTTCTTTCTTTCTTTCTTTCTTTCTTTCTTTTTCTTTCTTTCTTTCTTTCTTTTCTCTATCTTTCTTTCTTTTTAATTTCTTTCTTTCTTTTTTTCTTTCTTTCTTTCTTTTTAATTTCTTTCTTTCTTTCTTTCTTTCTTTCCTTCTTTCCTACGTTCTTTCTTTCTTTCTTTTTTCTTTCTTTCTTTCTTTTTAATTTCTTTCTTTCTTTCCTATGTTCTTTCTTTCTTTCTTTTTTCTTTCTTTCTTTCTTTCTGTCTTTTTTCTTTCCTTCTTTCTTTCTTTTTTCTTTCTTCTCTTTCTTTCTTTATTTCTTTTTTCTTTGTTTCTTTCTTTCTTTTTAATTTCTTTATTTCTTTCTTTCTATCTTTCTTACTTTCTTTCTTTCATTCTTTCCTAGTTTATTTCTTTCTTTCTTTTTTCTTTCTTTCTTTCTTTCTTTCTTTCTTTCTTTCTTTCTTTCTTTTTTCTTTCTTTCTTTCTTTCTTTTTTCTTTCTTTCTTTCTTTTTTCTTATTTTCTTTCTTTCTTTTTTCTTACTTTCTTTCTTTCTTTCTTTCTTTCTTTCTTTCCTACGTTTATTCTTTCTTTCCTATGTTCTTTCTTTTTTCTATTTTTTTCTTTCTTTCTCCTTTCTTTATTTCTTTCTTTCTTTCTTTCTTTTTTCTTTCTTTCTTTCCTACGTTCTTCCTTTCTTTCATTCTTTTTTCTTTCTTTCTTTCTTTCTTTCTTTCTATCTTTGTTTCTTTCTTTCTTTCTTTCCTACGTTCTTGCTTTTTTCTTTTTTCTTTCTTTCTTTCTTTCTTTCTTCTTTCTTTCTTTCTTTCTTTTTCTTTGTTTCTTTCTTTCTTTTTAATTTCTTTCTTTCTTTCTTTCTTTCTTTCTATATTTCTTTCTTTCTTACTTTCTTTTTTTCATTCTTTCCTACGTTCTTTCTTTCTTTCTTTTTTCTTTCTTTCTTTCTTTCCTTCTTTTTTCTTTCTTTCTTTCTTTCTTTCTTTTTTCTTTCTTTCTTTTTTCTTTCTTTCTTTTTCCTTTCTTTCTTACTTTCTTTTTAATTTCTTTCTTTCTTTCTTTCTTTTTTCTCTTTCTTTCTTTCTTTTTTCTTTCTTTCTTTCTTTGTTTTTTTGTTTTTTCTTTCTTCCTTTCTTTCTATCTTTCGTTCTTTCTTTCTTTCTTTCTTTTTTCTTTCTTTATTTCTTTCTTTCTTTTTAATGTCTTTCTTTCTTTCTTTCTTTCTTTCTTTCTTTCTTTCTTTCTTTCTTTTTTCTTTCTTTCTTTCTTTCTTTTTTCTTTCTTTCTTTCTTTCTTTTTTCTTATTTCCACTCTTTCTTTTTTCTTTCTTTCTTTCTTTCTTCCTTTCTTTCTTTCTTTCTTTCTTTCTTTCTTTCTTTCTTTCTTTCCTACGTTTATTCTTTCTTTCCTACGTTCTTTCTTTTTTCTTTTTTTTTCTTTCTTTCTTCTTTCTTTCTTTCTTTCTTTCTTTTTTCTTTCTTTCTTTCCTACGTTCTTCCTTTCTTTCTTTCTTTTTTCTTTCTTTCTTTCTTTCTTTTTAATTTCTTTCTTTCTTTCTTTCTATCTTTGTTTCTCTCTTTCTTTCTTTCTTTCTTTCCTACGTTCTTCTTTCTTTCTTTTTTCTTTCTTTCTTTCTTTTTTCTTTCTTTCTTTCTTTCTTTCTTTTTTCTATCTTTCTTTTTTCTTTCTTTCTTTC
>JAVLUU010000589.1:152500-155000 GCA_032206185.1 Columba guinea | reverse complement strand
TTCTTTCTTTCTTTTTTTTTTCTTTCTTTCTTTCTTTCTTTTTTCTTTCTTTATTTCTTTCCTACGTTCTTTCTTCCTTTCTTTCTTTTTTCTTTCTTTCTTTCTTTCTTTCTTTCTTTCTTTTTTCTTTCTTTCTTTCTTTTTTCTTTCTCTCTTTTTTTCTTTTTAATTACTTTCTTTCTTTTTTCTTTCTTTGTTTCTTTCTTTTTTCTTTCTTTCTTTCTTTCTTTTTAATTTCTTTCTTTCTTTTTAGTTTCTTTCTTTCTTTCTATCTTTCTTTCTTTCTTTCTTTATTTCTTTCTTTCCTTCCTACCTTCTTGCTTTCTTTCTTTTTTCTTTCTTTCTTTCTTTCTTTTGTTTTTCTTTCTTTCTTTCTTACTTTCTTTTTAATTTCTTTCTTACTTTTTAATTTCTTTCTTTCTTTCTTTTTTCTTTCTTTCTTTCTTTTTAATTTCTTTCTTTCTTTCCTACGTTCTTTCTTTCTTTCTTTTTTCTTTCTTTCTTTCTTTCTTCCTTTCTTTCTTTTTTCTTTCTTTTTTTCTTTTTAATTTCTGTCATTCTTTTTTCTATCTTTCTTTCTTTATTCTTTCTTTCTTTCTTTCCTACGTTCTTGCTTTCTTTCTTTTTTCTTTCTTTCTTTATGTCTTTTTTCTTTCTTTCTTTCTTTCTTTCTTTCTTTCTTTCTTTTTTCTTTCTTTCTTTCTTTTTTCTTTCTTTCTTTCTTTTTTCTTTCTTTCTTTCTTTATTTCTTTCTTTCTTTCTATCTTTGTTTCTTTCTTTCTTTCTTTCTTTCCTACGTTCTTGCTTTTTTCTTTTTTCTTTCTTTCTTTCTTTCTTTCTTTTTTCTTTCATTCTTTCTTTCTTTCTTTCTTTATTACTTTTTTCTTTGTTTCTTTCTTTCTTTTTAATTTCTTTCTTTCTTTATTTCTTTCTATCTTTCTTTCTTTCTTTCTTTGTTTCATTCTTTCCTACGTTCTTTCTTTCTTTCTTTCTTTCTGTCTTTCTTTCTTTCTTTTTTCTTTCTTTCTTTCTTTCTTTTTTCTTTCTTTCTTTCTTTCTTTCTTTTTAATTTCTTTCTTTCTTTTTTCTTTCTTTCTTTCTTTCTTTTTACTTTCTTTCTTTCTTTCCTACGTTTTTTCTTTCTTTCCTACGTTCTTTCTTTTTTCTTTTTTTTCTTTCTTTTTTCTTTCTTTCTTCCTTCTTTCTTTTTTCTTTCTTTCTTTCCTTCCTACGTTCTTCCTTTCTTTCTTTCTTTTTTCTTTCTTTCTTTCTTTCTTTTTAATTTCTTTCTTTTTTTTTCTTTTTTTCTTTCTTTCTTATTTTCTATCTTTCTTTCATTTTAATTTCTTTCTTTCTTTTTAATTTCTTTTTTTTTCTTTCTTTCTTTCTTTTTTCTTTCTTTCTTTCTTTTTTTTCTTTCTTTTGTTATTTCTTTCTTTCTTTCTTTCTTTCTTCTTTCTTTCTTTTTAATTTCTTTCTTTCTTTATTTCTTTTTTCTTTCTTTCTCTCTTTCTTTCTTTCTTTCTTTCCTACGTTCTTTCTTTCTTTCTCTTTTCTTTCTTTCTTTCTTTCTTTCTTTTTTTCTTTCTTTCTTCTTTCTTTCTTTATTTCTTTTTTCTTTCTTTCTTTCTTTCTTTTTAATTTATTTCTTTCTTTTTAATTTCTTTCTTTCTTTCTTTCTTTTTTCTGTCTTTCTTTCCTAAGTTCTTTCTTTCTTTCTTTTTTCTTTCTTTCTTTCTTTCTTTTCCCTATCTTTCTTACTTTTTAATTTCTTTCTTTCCTTTTAATTTCTTTCTTTCTTTCTTTCTTTCTTTCCTATGTTCTTTTTTTCTTTCTTTTTTCTTTCTTTCTTTCTTTCTTTCTTTTTTCTTTCTTTCTTTCTTTCTTTCTTCCCTTCTTTCTTTCTTTATTTCTTTTTCTTTCTTTCTTTCTTTCTTTTTAATTTCTTTCTTTCTTTTTAATTTCTTTCTTTCTTTCTTTCTTTTTTCTGTCTTTCTTTCTTTCCTAAGTTCTTTCTTTCTTTCTTTTTTCTTTCTTTCTTTCTTTCTTTTCTCTATCTTTCTTTCTTTTTAATTTCTTTCTTTCTTTCTTTTTTCTTTCTTTCTTTCTTTTTAATTTCTTTCTTTCTTTCTTTCTTTCTTTCTTTCTTTCTTTCTTACTTTCTTTTTTCTTTCTTTCTTTCTTTCTTTTTTCTTTCTATCTTTTTAATTTCTTTCTATCTTTTTAATTTCTTTCTTTCTTTCTTTTGTTTTCTTTCTTTCTTCCCTTCTTTCTAATTTCTTTCTTTCTTTTTAATTTCTTTCTTTCTTTCTTTTTTCTTTCTTTCTTTCTTTCTTTCTTTCCTTCTTTCCTACGTTCTTTCTTTCTTTCTTTTTTTCTTTCTTTCTTTCTTTTTAATGTCTTTCTTCCTTCTTTTTAATGTCTTTCTTTCCTTCTTTCTTTCTTTCTTTCTTTTTTCTTTTTTTCTTTCTTTCTTTATTCTTTCTTTCTTTCTTTGTAA
>JAVLUU010000589.1:140000-145000 GCA_032206185.1 Columba guinea | reverse complement strand
TTTCTTTTTTCTTTCTTTCTTTTTAATTTCTTTCTATCTTTTTAATTTCTTTCTTTCTTTAGTTTTCTTTCTTTCTTCCTTTCTTTCTAATTTCTTTCTTTCTTTTTAATTTCTTTCTTTCTTTCTTTTTTCTTTCTTTCTGTCTTTCTTTCCTTTTAATGTCTTTTTTTATTTCTTTCTTCATTTCAATCTTTGTTTGTTTCTTTCTTTCTTTCCTATGTTCTTTTTTTCTTTCTTTTTTCTTTCTTTCTTTCTTTCTTTCTTTTTTCTTTCTTTCTTTCTTTCTTTCTTTCTTCCCTTCTTTCTTTCTTTCTTTCTATTTTTCTTTCTTTCTTCTTTCTTTCTTTATTTCTTTTTCTTTCTTTCTTTCTTTCTTTCTTTTTTCTTTCTTTCTTTCCTACGTTCTTGCTTTCTTTTTTTTCTTTCTTTCTTTCTGTCTTCTTTCTTTCTTTCTTTCTTTCTTTCTTACTTTCTTTTTTCTTTCTTTCTATCTTTCTTTTTTCTTTCTTTCTTTTTAATTTCTTTCTATCTTTTTAATTTCTTTCTTTCTTTCTTTTGTTTTCTTTCTTTCTTCCCTTCTTTCTAATTTCTTTCTTTCTTTTTAATTTCTTTCTTTCTTTCTTTTTTCTTTCTTTCTTTCTTTTTAATTTCTTTCTTTCTTTCCTATGTTCTTTCTTTCTTTCTTTTTTTTTCTTTCTTTCTTTCTTCCTTTCTTTCTTTTTTTCTTTCTTTCTTTCTTTTTAATTTCTTTCATTCTTTTTTCTATCTTGCTTTCTTTTTTCTTTCTTTCTTTCCTACGTTCTTGCTTTCTTTTTTCTTTCTTTCTTTCTTTCTTTCTAATTTCTTTCTTTCTTTTTAATTTCTTTCTATCTTTCTTTTTTCTTTCTTTCTGTCTTTCTTTCCTTTTAATGTCTTTTTTTATTTCTTTCTTAATTTCAATCTTTGTTTCTTTCTTTCTTTCTTTCCTATGTTCTTTTTTTCTTTCTTTTTTCTTTCTTTCTTTCTTTCTTTCTTTTTTCTTTCTTTCTTTCTTTCTTTCTTTCTTTCTTCCCTTCTTTCTTTCTTTCTTTCTTTTTTCTTTCTTTCTTCTTTCTTTCTTTATTTCTTTTTCTTTCTTTCTTTCTTTTTAATTTCTTTCTTTCTTTTTAATTTCTTTCTTTCTTTCTTTCTTTTTTCTCTCTTTCTTTATTTCCTAAGTTCTTTCTTTCTTTCTTTTTTCTTTCTTTCTTCCTTTCTTTTCTCTATCTTTCTTTCTTTTTAATTTCTTTCTTTCTTTCTTTTTTCTTTCTTTCTTTCTTTTTAATTTCTTTCTTTCTTTCTTTCTTTCTTTCTTTCCTTCTTTCCTACGTTCTTTCTTTCTTTCTTTTTTTCTTTCTTTCTTTCTTTTTAATGTCTTTCTTCCTTCTTTTTAATGTCTTTCTTTCCTTCTTTCTTTCTTTCTTTCTTTTTTTCTTTTTTTCTTTCTTTCTTTATTCTTTCTTTCTTTCTTTGTAATTTCTTTCTTTCTTTTTTCTTTCTTTCTTTCTTTCCTACGTTCTTCCTTTCTTCCTTTTTTTTCTTTCTTTCTTTTTTCTTTCTTTCTTTCTCTCTTTCTTTTTAAATTCTTTCTTTCTTGCTTGCTTTATTTCTTTCCTACGTTCTTTCTTTCTTTCTTTCTTTCTTTCTTTCTTTTTTCTTTCTTTCTTTCTTTCTTTCTTTTTTCTTTCTTTCTTTCCTACGTTCTTGCTTTCTTTTTTCTTTCTTTCTTTCTTTCTGTCTTCTTTCTTTCTTTCTTTCTTTCTTTCTTTCTTACTTTCTTTTTTCTTTCTTTCTTTCTTTCTTTTTTCTTTCTTTCTTTTTAATTTCTTTCTATCTTTTTAATTTCTTTCTTTCTTTCTTTTGTTTTCTTTCTTTCTTCCTTTCTTTCTAATTTCTTTCTTTCTTTTTAATTTCTTCCTTTCTTTCTTTTTTATTTCTTTCTTTCTTTTTAATTTCTTTCTTTCTTTCCTATGTTCTTTCTTTCTTTCTTTTTTCTTTCTTTCTTTCTTTCTTTCTTTTTTCTTTCTTTCTTTCCTACGTTCTTGCTTTCTTTTTTCTTTCTTTCTTTCTTTCTGTCTTCTTTCTTTCTTTCTTTCTTTCTTTCTTTCTTTCTTACTTTCTTTTTTCTTTCTTTCTTTCTTTCTTTTTTCTTTCTTTCTTTTTAATTTCTTTCTATCTTTTTAATTTCTTTCTTTCTTTCTTTTGTTTTCTTTCTTTCTTCCTTTCTTTCTAATTTCTTTCTTTCTTTTTAATTTCTTTCTTTCTTTCTTTTTTCTTTCTTTCTTTCCTATGTTCTTTCTTTCTTTCTTTTTTCTTTCTTTCTTTCTTTCTTCCTTTCTTTCTTTTTTCTTTCTTTCTTTCTTTTTAATTTCTTTCATTCTTTTTTCTATCTTGCTTTCTTTTTTCTTTCTTTCTTTCTTTCCTACGTTCTTGCTTTCTTTTTTCTTTCTTTCTTTCTTTCTGTCTTTTTTCTTTCTTTCTTTCTTTCTTTTTTCTTTCTTCTCTTTCTTTCTTTCTTTATTTCTTTTTCTTTGTTTCTTTCTTTCTTTTTAATTTCTTTATTTCTTTCTTTCTATTTTTCTTACTTTCTATCTATCATTCTTTCCTAGTTTCTTTCTTTCTTTCTTTTTTCTTTCTTTCTTTCTTTCTTTCTTTCTTTCTTTCTTTCTTTTTTCTTTCTTTCTTTCTTTCTTTTTTCTTTCTTTCTTTCTTTTTTCTTATTTCCACTCTTTCTTTTTTCTTTCTTTCTTTCTTTCTTTCTTTCTTTCTTTCTTTCTTTCTTTCTTTCTTTCTTTCCTACGTTTATTCTTTCTTTCCTACGTTCTTTCTTTTTTCTTTTTTTTTCTTTCTTTCTTCTTTCTTTCTTTCTTTCTTTCTTTTTTCTTTCTTTCTTTCCTACGTTCTTCCTTTCTTTCTTTCTTTTTTCTTTCTTTCTTTCTTTCTTTTTAATTTCTTTCTTTCTTTCTTTCTTTCTATCTTTGTTTCTCTCTTTCTTTCTTTCTTTCTTTCCTACGTTCTTCTTTCTTTCTTTTTTCTTTCTTTCTTTCTTTCTTTCTTTCTTTCTTTCTTTCTATCTTTGTTTCTTTCTTTCTTTCTTTCTTTCCTACGTTCTTGCTTTTTTCTTTTTTCTTTCTTTCTTTCTTTCTTCTTTCTTTCTTTCTTTCTTTTTCTTTGTTTCTTTCTTTCTTTTTAATTTCTTTCTTTCTTTCTTTCTTTCTTTCTTTCTATATTTTTCTTTCTTACTTTCTTTCTTTCATTCTTTCCTACGTTCTTTCTTTCTTTCTTTTTTCTTTCTTTCTTTCTTTCTTTCTTTTTTCTTTCTTTCTTTCTTTCTTTCTTTTTTCTTTCTTTCTTTTTTCTTTCTTTCTTTCTTTCTTTTTCCTTTCTTTCTTTCTTTTTAATTTCTTTCTTTCTTTTTAATTTCTTTCTTTCTTTCTTTCTATCTTTCTTACTTTCTTTCTTTCATTCTTTCCTAGTTTATTTCTTTCTTTCTTTTTTCTTTCTTTCTTTCTTTCTTTCTTTCTTTCTTTCTTTCTTTCTTTCTTTCTTTCTTTTTTCTTTCTTTCTTTCTTTCTTTTTTCTTTCTTTCTTTCCTACGTTTATTCTTTCTTTCCTACGTTCTTTCTTTTTTCTATTTTTTTCTTTCTTTCTTCTTTCTTTCTTTCTTTCTTTCTTTCTTTTTTCTTTCTTTCTTTCCTACGTTCTTCCTTTCTTTCTTTCTTTCTTTCTTTCTATCTTTGTTTCTTTCTTTCTTTCTTTCTTTCCTACGTTCTTGCTTTTTTCTTTTTTCTTTCTTTCTTTCTTTCTTTCTTCTTTCTTTCTTTCTTTTTCTTTGTTTCTTTCTTTCTTTTTAATTTCTTTCTTTCTTTCTTTCTTTCTTTCTTTCTATATTTCTTTCTTTCTTACTTTCTTTTTTTCATTCTTTCCTACGTTCTTTCTTTCTTTCTTTTTTCTTTCTTTCTTTCTTTCTTTCTTTTTTCTTTCTTTCTTTCTTTCTTTCTTTTTTCTTTCTTTCTTTTTCTTTCTTTTTTTCCTTTCTTTCATTGTTTTTTTTTTTCTTTCTTCCTTTCTTTCTATCTTTCGTTCTTTCTTTCTTTCTTTTTTCTTTCTTTATTTCTTTCTTTCTTTTTAATGTCTTTCTTTCTTTCTTTCTTTCTATATTTGTTTGTTTCTTTCTTTCTTTCTTTCTTTCTTTTTTCTTTCTTTCTTTCTTTCTTTATTTTTTCTTTCTTCTTTTTTCTTTCTTTCTTTCTTTCTTTCTTTCTTTTTTCTTTCTTTCTTTCTTACTTTCTTTCTTTCTTTCTTTCCTACGTTCTTTCTTTCTTTCTTTTTTCTTTCTTTCTTTCTTTCTTTACTCTTTCTTTCTTTCTTTCTTTTCAATTTCTTTCTTTCTTTTTTCTTTCTTTCTTTCTTTTTTCTTTCTTTCTTTCTTTCTTTCTTTCCTACGTTCTTTCTTTCTTTCTTTCCTACGTTCTTTCTTTCTTTCTTTTTTTTCTTCCTTTCTTTTTTCTTTCATTTCTTTCTCTCTTTCTTTCTTTTTTCTTTCTTTCGTTCTTTCTTTTTAATTTGTTTCTTTCATTCTTTCTTTCTTTCTTTCTTTCTTTCCTACGTTCTTTCATTCTTTTATTTTTCTTTCTTTCTTCTTTCTTTCCTTCTTTCCTACGTTCTTTCTTTCTTTCTTTCTTTTTTCTTTCTTTCTTTCTTTCTTTCTTTCTTTCTTTCTTTCTTTCTTTTTCTTTCTTTCTTTCTTTATTTTCTCTATCTTTCTTTCTTTTTAATTTCTTTCTTTCTTTTTTTCTTTCTTTCTTCCTTTTTAATTTCTTTCTTTCTTTCTTTCTTTCTTTCCTTCTTTCCTACGTTCTTTCTTTCTTTCTTTTTTCTTTCTTTCTTTCTTTTTAATTTCTTTCTTTCTTTCCTATGTTCTTTCTTTCTTTCTTTTTTCTTTCTTTCTTTCTTTCTGTCTTTTTTCTTTCTTTCTTTCT
>JAVLUU010000589.1:132500-135000 GCA_032206185.1 Columba guinea | reverse complement strand
TTTCTTTCTTTCTTCTTTCTTTCTTTCTTTTTCTTTGTTTCTTTCTTTCTTTTTAATTTCTTTCTTTCTTTCTTTCTTTCTTTCTATATTTCTTTCTTTCTTACTTTCTTTTTTTCATTCTTTCCTACGTTCTTTCTTTCTTTCTTTTTTCTTTCTTTCTTTCTTTCTTTCTTTTTTCTTTCTTTCTTTCTTTCTTTCTTTTTTCTTTCTTTCTTTTTTCTTTCTTTCTTTCTTTTTTCTTTCTTTCTTTCTTTCTTTTTTCTTTCTTTCTTTCTTTCTTTCTTTTTTCTTTCTTTCTTTCTTTCTTTTTTCTTATTTCCACTCTTTCTTTTTTCTTTCTTTCTTTCTTTCTTTCTTTCTTTCTTTCTTTCTTTCTTTCTTTCTTTCTTTCTTTCTTTCCTACGTTTATTCTTTCTTTCCTACGTTCTTTCTTTTTTCTTTTTTTTTCTTTCTTTCTTCTTTCTTTCTTTCTTTCTTTCTTTTTTCTTTCTTTCTTTCCTACGTTCTTCCTTTCTTTCTTTCTTTTTTCTTTCTTTCTTTCTTTCTTTTTAATTTCTTTCTTTCTTTCTTTCTTTCTATCTTTGTTTCTCTCTTTCTTTCTTTCTTTCTTTCCTACGTTCTTCTTTCTTTCTTTTTTCTTTCTTTCTTTCTTTTTTCTTTCTTTCTTTCTTTCTTTCTTTTTTCTATCTTTCTTTTTTCTTTCTTTCTTTCTTTCTTTCTTTCTTTTTTTGTTCTTTCTTTATTCTTTCTTTCTTTCTTTCTTTCTTTTTTCTTTCTTTCTTTCTTCCTTTCTTTTTAATTTATTTCTTTCTTTTTTCTTTCTTTCTTTCTTTCTTTCTTTATTTTTAATTTCTATCTTTCTAATTTCTTTCTTTCTTTCTTTCTTTGTTTTTTCTTTCTTTCTTTCTTTCTTTCCTTATTTCTTTCTTTCTTTTTTCTTTCTTTCTTTCTTTCTTTCCTACGTTCTTTTTTTATTTCTTTTTTCTTTCTTTCTTTCTTTATTTCTTTCTTTTTTCTTTCTTTCTTTCTTTTTTCTTTCTTTCTTTCTTTCTTTTTAATTTCTTTCTTTCTTTTTTCATTCTTTCTTTCTTTCTTTTTTCTTTCTTTCTTTCTTTTTTCTTTCTTTCTTTCTTTCTTTCTTTTTTCTTTCTTTCTTTTTTCTTTCTTTCTTTCTTTCTTTCTTTTTAATTTATTTCTTTCTTTTTTCTTTCTTTCTTTCTTTCTTTATTTTTAATTTCTTTCTTTCTTTTTAATTTCTTTCTTTCTTTCTTTTTTCTTTCTTTCTTTCTTTTTTCTTTCTTTCTTGCTTTCTTTCTTTTTTCTTTCTTTCTTTCTTACTTTTTAATTTCTTTCTTTCATTTTAATTTCTTTCTTTCTTTCTTTCTTTCTTTCCTTCTTTCTTTCTTTCTTTCTTTTTTCTTTCTTTCTGTCTTTCTTTCCTTTTAATGTCTTTTTTTATTTCTTTCTTCATTTCAATCTTTGTTTCTTTCTTTCTTTCTTTCCTATGTTCTTTTTTTCTTTCTTTTTTCTTTCTTTCTTTCTTTCTTTCTTTTTTCTTTCTTTCTTTCCTTCTTCTTTCTTTCTTTCTTTCTTTCTTTCTTTCTTTTTTCTTTCTTTCTTTCCTACGTTCTTCCTTTCTTTCTTTTTTCTTTCTTTCCTTTCTTTTTAATTTCTTTCTTTCTTTCTTTCTTTCTTTCTATCTTTGTTTCTCTCTTTCTTTCTTTCTTTCTTTCCTACGTTCTTTCTTTCTTTTTTCTTTCTTTCTTTCTTTCTTTCTTTCTTTCTTTCTATCTTTGTTTCTTCCTTTCTTTCTTTCTTTCTTCTTTCTTTCTTTCTTTTTCTTTGTTTCTTTCTTTCTTTTTAATTTCTTTCTACCTTTTTAATTTCTTTCTTTCTATATTTCTTTCTTTCTTTCTTTCATTCTTTCCTACGTTCTTTCTTTCTTTCTTTTTTCTTTCTTTCTTTCTTTCTTTCTTTTTTCTTTCTTTCTTTCTTTCTTTCTTTTTTCTTTCTTTCTTTTTTCTTTCTTTCTTTCTTTCTTTTTCCTTTCTTTCTTTCTTTCTTTTTAATTTCTTTCTTTCTTTTTATTTTGTTTCTTTCGTTCTTTCTTTCTTTCTTTTTTCTTTCTTTCTTTCTTTCTTTCTTTCTTTCTTTCTTTCTTTTTTCTTTCTTTCTTTCTTTCTTTCTTTTTTCTTTCTCCTTTCTTTCTTTTTAATTTGTTTCTTTCTTTATTCTTTCTTTCTTTCTTTTTTCTTTCTTTCTTTCTTTCTTTCTTTTTAATTTCTTTCTTTCTTTTTAACTTCTTTCTTTCTTTCTATCTTTGTTTCTTTGTTTCTTTCTTTCTTTCTTTCTTTCTTTCTTTCTTTCCTACGTTCTTGCTTTCTTTCTTTTTCCTTTCTTTCTTTCTCTCTTTTTTCTTTCTTTCTTTCTTTCTTTTTTCTTTCTTTCTTTCTTTCTTTCTTTCTTTCTTTCTTTCTTTCTTTCTTTCTTTCTTTTTTCT
>JAVLUU010000589.1:125000-127500 GCA_032206185.1 Columba guinea | reverse complement strand
CTTTTTTCTGTCTTTCTTTCTTTCCTAAGTTCTTTCTTTCTTTCTTTTTTCTTTCTTTCTTTCTTTCTTTTCTCTATCTTTCTTTCTTTTTAATTTCTTTCTTTCTTTCTTTTTTCTTTCTTTCTTTCTTTTTAATTTCTTTCTTTCTTTCTTTCTTTCTTTCTTTCTTTCTTTCTTACTTTCTTTTTTCTTTCTTTCTTTCTTTCTTTTTTCTTTCTATCTTTTTAATTTCTTTCTATCTTTTTAATTTCTTTCTTTCTTTCTTTTGTTTTCTTTCTTTCTTCCCTTCTTTCTAATTTCTTTCTTTCTTTTTAATTTCTTTCTTTCTTTCTTTTTTCTTTCTTTCTTTCTTTCTTTCTTTCCTTCTTTCCTACGTTCTTTCTTTCTTTCTTTTTTTCTTTCTTTCTTTCTTTTTAATGTCTTTCTTCCTTCTTTTTAATGTCTTTCTTTCCTTCTTTCTTTCTTTCTTTCTTTTTTCTTTTTTTCTTTCTTTCTTTATTCTTTCTTTCTTTCTTTGTAATTTCTTTCTTTCTTTTTTCTTTCTTTCTTTCTTTCCTACGTTCTTCCTTTCTTCCTTTTTTTTCTTTCTTTCTTTTTTCTTTCTTTCTTTCTCTCTTTCTTTTTAAATTCTTTCTTTCTTGCTTGCTTTATTTCTTTCCTACGTTCTTTCTTTCTTTCTTTCTTTCTTTTTTCTTTCTTTCTTTCTTTCTTTCTTTTTTCTTTCTTTCTTTCCTACGTTCTTGCTTTCTTTTTTCTTTCTTTCTTTCTTTCTGTCTTCTTTCTTTCTTTCTTTCTTTCTTTCTTTCTTACTTTCTTTTTTCTTTCTTTCTTTCTTTCTTTTTTCTTTCTTTCTTTTTAATTTCTTTCTATCTTTTTAATTTCTTTCTTTCTTTCTTTTGTTTTCTTTCTTTCTTCCTTTCTTTCTAATTTCTTTCTTTCTTTTTAATTTCTTCCTTTCTTTCTTTTTTATTTCTTTCTTTCTTTTTAATTTCTTTCTTTCTTTCCTATGTTCTTTCTTTCTTTCTTTTTTCTTTCTTTCTTTCTTTCTTTCTTTTTTCTTTCTTTCTTTCTTTCTTTCTTTTTTCTTTCTTTCCTACGTTCTTGCTTTCTTTTTTCTTTCTTTCTTTCTTTCTGTCTTCTTTCTTTCTTTCTTTCTTTCTTTCTTTCTTACTTTCTTTTTTCTTTCTTTCTTTCTTTCTTTTTTCTTTCTTTCTTTTTAATTTCTTTCTATCTTTTTAATTTCTTTCTTTCTTTCTTTTGTTTTCTTTCTTTCTTCCTTTCTTTCTAATTTCTTTCTTTCTTTTTAATTTCTTTCTTTCTTTCTTTTTTCTTTCTTTCTTTCTTTTTAATTTCTTTCTTTCTTTCCTATGTTCTTTCTTTCTTTCTTTTTTCTTTCTTTCTTTCTTTCTTCCTTTCTTTCTTTTTTCTTTCTTTCTTTCTTTTTAATTTCTTTCATTCTTTTTTCTATCTTGCTTTCTTTTTTCTTTCTTTCTTTCTTTCCTACGTTCTTGCTTTCTTTTTTCTTTCTTTCTTTCTGTCTTTTTTCTTTCTTTCTTTCTTTCTTTTTTCTTTCTTCTCTTTCTTTCTTTCTTTATTTCTTTTTCTTTGTTTCTTTCTTTCTTTTTAATTTCTTTATTTCTTTCTTTCTATCTTTCTTACTTTCTATCTATCATTCTTTCCTAGTTTCTTTCTTTCTTTCTTTTTTCTTTCTTTCTTTCTTTCTTTCTTTCTTTCTTTCTTTCTTTCTTTCTTTCTTTTTTCTTTCTTTCTTTCTTTCTTTTTTCTTTCTTTCTTTCTTTTTTCTTATTTCCACTCTTTCTTTTTTCTTTCTTTCTTTATTTCTTTCTTTCTTTCTTTCTTTCTTTCTTTCTTTCTTTCTTTCCTACGTTTATTCTTTCTTTCCTACGTTCTTTCTTTTTTCTTTTTTTTTCTTTCTTTCTTCTTTCTTTCTTTCTTTCTTTCTTTTTTCTTTCTTTCTTTCCTACGTTCTTCCTTTCTTTCTTTCTTTTTTCTTTCTTTCTTTCTTTCTTTTTAATTTCTTTCTTTCTTTCTTTCTTTCTTTCTATATTTCTTTCTTTCTTACTTTCTTTCTTTCATTCTTTCCTACGTTCTTTCTTTCTTTCTTTCTTTCTTTCTTTCTTTTTTCTTTCTTTCTTTCTTTCTTTCTTTTTTCTTTCTTTCTTTCCTACGTTCTTGCTTTCTTTTTTCTTTCTTTCTTTCTTTCTGTCTTCTTTCTTTCTTTCTTTCTTTCTTTCTTTCTTACTTTCTTTTTTCTTTCTTTCTTTCTTTCTTTTTTCTTTCTTTCTTTTTAATTTCTTTCTATCTTTTTAATTTCTTTCTTTCTTTCTTTTGTTTTCTTTCTTTCTTCCTTTCTTTCTAATTTCTTTCTTTCTTTTTAATTTCTTCCTTTCTTTCTTTTTTATTTCTTTCTTTCTTTTTAATTTCTTTCTTTCTTTCCTATGTTCTTTCTTTCTTTCTTTTTTCTTTCTTTCTTTCTTTC
>JAVLUU010000589.1:117500-120000 GCA_032206185.1 Columba guinea | reverse complement strand
TTCTTTCTTTCTTTCTTTCTTTCCTACGTTTATTCTTTCTTTCCTACGTTCTTTCTTTTTTCTTTTTTTTTCTTTCTTTCTTCTTTCTTTCTTTCTTTCTTTCTTTTTTCTTTCTTTCTTTCCTACGTTCTTCCTTTCTTTCTTTCTTTTTTCTTTCTTTCTTTCTTTCTTTTTAATTTCTTTCTTTCTTTCTTTCTTTCTATCTTTGTTTCTCTCTTTCTTTCTTTCTTTCTATCCTACGTTCTTCTTTCTTTCTATTTTCTTTCTTTCTTTCTTTTTTCTTTCTTTCTTTCTTTCTTTCTTTTTTCTATCTTTCTTTTTTCTTTCTTTCTTTCTTTCTTTCTTTCTTTTTTTGTTCTTTCTTTATTCTTTCTTTCTTTCTTTCTTTCTTTTTTCTTTCTTTCTTTCTTCCTTTCTTTTTAATTTATTTCTTTCTTTTTTCTTTCTTTCTTTCTTTCTTTCTTTATTTTTAATTTCTATCTTTCTAATTTCTTTCTTTCTTTCTTTCTTTGTTTTTTCTTTCTTTCTTTCTCTCCTTATTTCTTTCTTTCTTTTTTCTTTCTTTCTTTCTTTCTTTCCTACGTTCTTTTTTTATTTCTTTTTTCTTTCTTTCTTTCTTTATTTCTTTCTTTTTTCTTTCTTTCTTTCTTTTTTCTTTCTTTCTTTCTTTCTTTTTAATTTCTTTCTTTCTTTTTTCATTCTTTCTTTCTTTCTTTTTTCTTTCTTTCTTTCTTTTTTCTTTCTTTCTTTCTTTCTTTCTTTTTTCTTTCTTTCTTTTTTCTTTCTTTCTTTCTTTCTTTCTTTTTAATTTATTTCTTTCTTTTTTCTTTCTTTCTTTCTTTCTTTATTTTTAATTTCTTTCTTTCTTTTTAATTTCTTTCTTTCTTTCTTTTTTCTTTCTTTCTTTCTTTTTTCTTTCTTTCTTGCTTTCTTTCTTTTTTCTTTCTTTCTTTCTTACTTTTTAATTTCTTTCTTTCTTTTTAATTTCTTTCTTTCTTTCTTTCTTTCTTTCCTTCTTTCTTTCTTTCTTTCTTTTTTCTTTCTTTCTGTCTTTCTTTCCTTTTAATGTCTTTTTTTATTTCTTTCTTCATTTCAATCTTTGTTTCTTTCTTTCTTTCTTTCCTATGTTCTTTTTTTCTTTCTTTTTTCTTTCTTTCTTTCTTTCTTTCTTTTTTCTTTCTTTCTTTCCTTCTTCTTTCTTTCTTTCTTTCTTTCTTTCTTTCTTTTTTCTTTCTTTCTTTCCTACGTTCTTCCTTTCTTTCTTTTTTCTTTCTTTCCTTTCTTTTTAATTTCTTTCTTTCTTTCTTTCTTTCTTTCTATATTTCTTTCTTTCTTACTTTCTTTTTTTCATTCTTTCCTACGTTCTTTCTTTCTTTCTTTTTTCTTTCTTTCTTTCTTTCTTTCTTTTTTCTTTCTTTCTTTCTTTCTTTCTTTTTTCTTTCTTTCTTTTTCTTTCTTTTTTTCCTTTCTTTCATTGTTTTTTTTTTTCTTTCTTCCTTTCTTTCTATCTTTCGTTCTTTCTTTCTTTCTTTTTTCTTTCTTTATTTCTTTCTTTCTTTTTAATGTCTTTCTTTCTTTCTTTCTTTCTATATTTGTTTGTTTCTTTCTTTCTTTCTTTCTTTTTTCTTTCTTTCTTTCTTTCTTTATTTTTTCTTTCTTCTTTTTTCTTTCTTTCTTTCTTTCTTTCTTTCTTTTTTCTTTCTTTCTTTCTTACTTTCTTTCTTTCTTTCTTTCCTACGTTCTTTCTTTCTTTCTTTTTTCTTTCTTTCTTTCTTTCTTTACTCTTTCTTTCTTTCTTTCTTTTTAATTTCTTTCTTTCTTTTTTCTTTCTTTCTTTCTTTTTTCTTTCTTTCTTTCTTTCTTTCTTTCCTACGTTCTTTCTTTCTTTCTTTCCTACGTTCTTTCTTTCTTTCTTTTTTTTCTTCCTTTCTTTTTTCTTTCATTTCTTTCTCTCTTTCTTTCTTTTTTCTTTCTTTCGTTCTTTCTTTTTAATTTGTTTCTTTCATTCTTTCTTTCTTTCTTTCTTTCTTTCCTACGTTCTTTCATTCTTTTATTTTTCTTTCTTTCTTCTTTCTTTCCTTCTTTCCTACGTTCTTTCTTTCTTTCTTTCTTTTTTCTTTCTTTCTTTCTTTCTTTCTTTCTTTCTTTCTTTCTTTCTTTTTCTTTCTTTCTTTCTTTATTTTCTCTATCTTTCTTTCTTTTTAATTTCTTTCTTTCTTTTTTTCTTTCTTTCTTTCTTTTTAATTTCTTTCTTTCTTTCTTTCTTTCCTTCTTTCCTACGTTCTTTCTTTCTTTCTTTTTTCTTTCTTTCTTTCTTTTTAATTTCTTTCTTTCTTTCCTACGTTCTTTCTTTCTTTCTTTTTTCTTTCTTTCTTTCTTTCTGTCTTTTTTCTTTCTTTCTTTCTTTCTTTTTTCTTTCTTCTCTTTCTTTCTTTATTTCTTTTTTCTTTGTTTCTTTCTTTCTTTTTAATTTCTTTATTTCTTTCTTTCTATCTTTCTT
>JAVLUU010000589.1:107500-110000 GCA_032206185.1 Columba guinea | reverse complement strand
CTTTTTTCTTTCTTTCTTTCTTTCTTTCTTTTTTCTTTCTTTCTTTCTTTCTTTCTTCCCTTCTTTCTTTCTTTCTTTCTTTTTTCTTTCTTTCTTCTTTCTTTCTTTATTTCTTTTTCTTTCTTTCTTTCTTTCTTTTTAATTTCTTTCTTTCTTTTTAATTTCTTTCTTTCTTTCTTTCTTTTTTCTGTCTTTCTTTCTTTCCTAAGTTCTTTCTTTCTTTCTTTTTTCTTTCTTTCTTTCTTTCTTTTCTCTATCTTTCTTTCTTTTTAATTTCTTTCTTTCTTTCTTTTTTCTTTCTTTCTTTCTTTTTAATTTCTTTTTTTCTTTCTTTCTTTCTTTCTTTCTTTCTTTCTTGCTTTCTTTTTTCTTTCTTTCTTTCTTTCTTTTTTCTTTCTATCTTTTTAATTTCTTTCTATCTTTTTAATTTCTTTCTTTCTTTCTTTTGTTTTCTTTCTTTCTTCCCTTCTTTCTAATTTCTTTCTTTCTTTTTAATTTCTTTCTTTCTTTCTTTTTTCTTTCTTTCTTTCTTTCTTTCTTTCCTTCTTTCCTACGTTCTTTCTTTCTTTCTTTTTTTCTTTCTTTCTTTCTTTTTAATGTCTTTCTTCCTTCTTTTTAATGTCTTTCTTTCCTTCTTTCTTTCTTTCTTTCTTTTTTCTTTTTTTCTTTCTTTCTTTATTCTTTCTTTCTTTCTTTGTAATTTCTTTCTTTCTTTTTTCTTTCTTTCTTTCTTTCCTACGTTCTTCCTTTCTTCCTTTTTTTTCTTTCTTTCTTTTTTCTTTCTTTCTTTCTCTCTTTCTTTTTAAATTCTTTCTTTCTTGCTTGCTTTATTTCTTTCCTACGTTCTTTCTTTCTTTCTTTCTTTCTTTCTTTTTTCTTTCTTTCTTTCTTTCTTTCTTTTTTCTTTCTTTCTTTCCTACGTTCTTGCTTTCTTTTTTCTTTCTTTCTTTCTTTCTGTCTTCTTTCTTTCTTTCTTTCTTTCTTTCTTTCTTACTTTCTTTTTTCTTTCTTTCTTTCTTTCTTTTTTCTTTCTTTCTTTTTAATTTCTTTCTATCTTTTTAATTTCTTTCTTTCTTTCTTTTGTTTTCTTTCTTTCTTCCTTTCTTTCTAATTTCTTTCTTTCTTTTTAATTTCTTCCTTTCTTTCTTTTTTATTTCTTTCTTTCTTTTTAATTTCTTTCTTTCTTTCCTATGTTCTTTCTTTCTTTCTTTTTTCTTTCTTTCTTTCTTTCTTTCTTTTTTCTTTCTTTCTTTCCTACGTTCTTGCTTTCTTTTTTCTTTCTTTCTTTCTTTCTGTCTTCTTTCTTTCTTTCTTTCTTTCTTTCTTTCTTACTTTCTTTTTTCTTTCTTTCTTTCTTTCTTTTTTCTTTCTTTCTTTTTAATTTCTTTCTATCTTTTTAATTTCTTTCTTTCTTTCTTTTGTTTTCTTTCTTTCTTCCTTTCTTTCTAATTTCTTTCTTTCTTTTTAATTTCTTTCTTTCTTTCTTTTTTCTTTCTTTCTTTCTTTTTAATTTCTTTCTTTCTTTCCTATGTTCTTTCTTTCTTTCTTTTTTCTTTCTTTCTTTCTTTCTTCCTTTCTTTCTTTTTTCTTTCTTTCTTTCTTTTTAATTTCTTTCATTCTTTTTTCTATCTTGCTTTCTTTTTTCTTTCTTTCTTTCTTTCCTACGTTCTTGCTTTCTTTTTTCTTTCTTTCTTTCTGTCTTTTTTCTTTCTTTCTTTCTTTCTTTTTTCTTTCTTCTCTTTCTTTCTTTCTTTATTTCTTTTTCTTTGTTTCTTTCTTTCTTTTTAATTTCTTTATTTCTTTCTTTCTATCTTTCTTACTTTCTATCTATCATTCTTTCCTAGTTTCTTTCTTTCTTTCTTTTTTCTTTCTTTCTTTCTTTCTTTCTTTCTTTCTTTCTTTCTTTCTTTCTTTCTTTTTTCTTTCTTTCTTTCTTTCTTTTTTCTTTCTTTCTTTCTTTTTTCTTATTTCCACTCTTTCTTTTTTCTTTCTTTCTTTCTTTCTTTCTTTCTTTCTTTCTTTCTTTCTTTCTTTCTTTCCTACGTTTATTCTTTCTTTCCTACGTTCTTTCTTTTTTTTTTTTTTTCTTTCTTTCTTCTTTCTTTCTTTCTTTCTTTCTTTTTTCTTTCTTTCTTTCCTACGTTCTTCCTTTCTTTCTTTCTTTTTTCTTTCTTTCTTTCTTTCTTTTTAATTTCTTTCTTTTTTTCTTTCTTTCTATCTTTGTTTCTCTCTTTCTTTCTTTCTTTCTTTCTTTCTTTCTTTCTATCTTTGTTTCTCTCTTTCTTTCTTTCTTTCTTTCCTACGTTCTTCTTTCTTTCTTTTTTCTTTCTTTCTGTCTTTCTTTCTTTCTTTCTTTCTATCTTTGTTTCTTTCTTTCTTTCTTTCTTTCCTACGTTCTTGCTTTTTTCTTTTTTCTTTCTTTCTTTCTTTCTTTCTTCTTTCTTTCTTTCTTTCTTTTTCTTTGTTTCTTTCTTTCTTTTTAATTTCTTTCTTTCTTTCT
>JAVLUU010000586.1:132500-134969 GCA_032206185.1 Columba guinea | reverse complement strand
GAACGTAGGAAAGAAAGAAAGAAAGAAAGAAAAAAGAAAGAAAGAAAGAAAGAAAAAAGAAAGAAATAAAGAAAGAGAGAAAGAAAGAAAAAAGAAAGAAAGCATGAACGTAGGAAAGAAAGAAAGAAAGAAAGAAAGAGAGAAAAAGAAAGAAAGAAAGAAAAAAGAAAGAAAGAAATTAAAAAGAAAGAAAGAAAAAGGAAAGAAAGAAAGAAAGAAAAAATAAAGAAAGAAAGAAAGAAAGAAAAAAGAAAGAAAATAAAAAGAAAGAAAGAAAAAGAAAGAAAGAAAGAAATTAAAAAGAAAGAAAGAAAGATAGAAAAAAGAAAGAAAAAATAAAGAAAGAAAGAAAGAATAAAGAAAGAAAGAAAGAACGTAGGAAAGAAAGAAACAAAGAAAGAAACAAAGATAGAAAGAAAGAAAGAAGGAAAAAGAAAGAAAGAAAGAAATTAAAAAGAAAGAAAGAAAGATAGAAAAGAGAAAGAAAGAAAGAAAGAAAAAAGAAAGAAAAAATAAATAAAGAAAGAAAGAACGTAGGAAAGAAAGAAAGAAACAAGGAAGAAAGAAAGAAAAAAGAAAGAAAGAAAGAAAGAACTTAGGTAAGAAAGAAAGAACTTAGGTAAGAAAGAAATTAAGAAAGAAAGAAAGAAATTAAAAAGAAAGAAAGAAATTAAAAAGAAAGAAAGAAAGAAAAAAGAAAGAAAGAAAGAAAGAAAGAAAAAAGAAAGAAGGAAAGAAAGAAAGAACGTAGGAAAGAAAGAAAGAAAGAAAGAAACAAAGATAGAAAGAAAGAAAGAAAGAAATTAAAAAGAAAGAAAGAAATTAAAAAGAAAGAAAGAAAGAAAAAAGAAAGAGAGAAAGAAAGAAAGAAAAAAGAAAGAAAGAAAGAAAGAACGTAGGAAAGAAAGAAAGAAAGAAAGAAAGAAAGAAAGAAAGAAAGAAAGAAATTAAAAAGAAAGAAAGAAAGAAAAAAGAAAGAAAGAAAGAAAGAAAGAAAGAAAGAAAAAAGGAAGAAAGAAAGAACATAGGAAAGAAAGAAATAAGAAAGAAAGAAAATAGAAAAAAAGAAAGAACGTAGGAAAGAAAGAAAGAAAGAAAGAAAGAAAGAAAGAAAGAAATTAAAAAGAAAGAAAGAAAGAAAAAAGAAAGAAAGAAAGAAAGAAAGAAAGAAAGAATGAAAGAAAAAGAAAAAGAAAGAACGTAGGAAAGCAAGAAAGAAAGAAAGAAAGAAAGAGAGATAGAAAGAAAGAAAGAAAAAAGAAAAAAAGAAAGAAAAAAGAAAGAAAGAAAGAAAGAAAGAAAAAAGAAAGAAAGAAAGAAAGAGAGAAAGAAAGAAAAAAGAAAGAAAGCATGAACGTAGGAAAGAAAGAAAGAAAGAAAGAAAGAGAGAAAAAGAAAGAAAGAAAGAAAAAAGAATGAAAGAAATTAAAAAGATAGAAAGAAAGAAAAAAGAAAGGAAGAAAGAAAGAAAGAAAAAAGAAAGAAAGAAAGAAAAAAGAAAGAAAGAAAGAACGTAGGAAAGAAAGAAAGAAAGAAGGAAAGAAAGAAAAAAGAAAGAAAATAAAAAGAAAGAAAGAAAGAAAAAAGATAGAAAATAAAAAGAAAGAAAGAAAAAAGAAAGAAAGAAAGAAATTAAAAAGAAATAAAGATAGAAAAAAGAAAGAAAGAGAGAAAGAAAAAAGAAAGAAAAAATAAAGAAAGAAAGAAAGAAAAAAGAAAGAAAGAAAGAACGTAGGAAAGAAAGAAAGAAAGAAGGAAACAAAGATAGAAAGAAAGAAAGAAAGAAAGAAATCAAAAAGAAAGAAAGAAATTAATAAGAAAGAAAGAAAGAAAGAAAGAAAGAAAGAAAGAAAGAAAAAAGAAAGAAAGCAAGAACGTAGGAAAGAAAGAAAGAAAGAAAAAAGAAAGAAAGAAAGAAAGAAAAAAGAAAGAAAGAAAGAAAGAAAGAAAAAAGAAAGAAAGCAAGAACGTAGGAAAGAAAGAAAGAAAGAAAGAAAGAAATTATAAAGAAAGAAAGTAAATAAAAAGAAAGAAAGAAAGAAAAAAGAAAGAAAGTATGAAAGAAAAAAGAAAGCAAGAACGTAGGAAAGAAAGAAAGAAAGAAATTATAAAGAAAGAAAGAAATTAAAAAGAAAGAAAGAAAGAAAGAAAGAAAGAAGAAAGAAAGAGAAAAAGAAAGAAAGAAATAACGTAGGAAAGAAAGAAAGAAAGAAAGAAATTAAAAAGAAAGAAAGAAAGAAAAAAGAAAGAAAGAAAGAAAGAAAAAAGGAAGAAAGAAAGAACGTAGGAAAGAAAGAAAGAACAAAGAAAGATAAAAGAAAGAAAAAAGAAATAAAGAAAGAAAGAAAGAAAAAAGAAAGAAAGAAAGAAAGAACGTAGGAAAGAAAGAAAGAAAGAAAGAAAGAAAGAGAGATAGAAAGGAAGAAAGAAAGAAAGAAATTAAAAAGAAAGAAAGAAAGAAAAAAGAAA
>JAVLUU010000586.1:10000-12500 GCA_032206185.1 Columba guinea | reverse complement strand
AGAAAGAAAGAAAAAAAGAAAGAAAAGAGAAAAAAAGAAAGAAAGGAAAAAGAAAGAAACAAAGACAGAAAGACAGAAAGAAAGAAAGAAAAAGAAAGAAAGAAAGAAAGACAGAAAGAAAGAAAGAAAGAAAAAGAAAAAGAAAGGAAGAGAAAGATAGAAAGACAGAAAGAAAAAAGAAAGGAAGAAAAAAAGAAAAAGAAAGAAAGAAAGAAAGTAAGTAAGAAAGAAAGAAAAAAGGAAGAAAGAAGAAAGAAAGAAGAAAGAAAGAAAGATAGAAAGAAAGAAAGACAGAAAGAAAGAAAGAAAAAAAAGAGAGAAAAAGAAAGAAAGAAGGAAAGGAAGAAAGACACAAAGAAAAAAAAAGAAAAGAGAAAGAAAGAAAGAAAGAAAAAAGAAATACAGAAAGACAGAAAGAAAGAAAGAAAGAAATGAAGAAAGAAATAAAAAAGATAGAAAGAAAGATATGAAGAAAGAAAGAAATAAAGAAAGACAGAAAGAAAGACAGAAAGAAAGAAAGAAAAAAGAAAAAGAATGGAAAAGATAGAAAGATAGAAAGAAAGAAAGAAAGACAGAAAGAAAGAAAGAAAAAAAAGAAAAAGAAAGGAAGAGAAAGATAGAAAGACAGAAAGAAAAAAGAAAGGAAGAAAAAAAGAAAAGAAAGAAAGAAAGAAAGTAAGAAAGAAAGAAGAAAGAAAGGAAGAAAGAAAGGAAGAAAGAAAGAAAGAAAAAACAAAGAAAGAAGAAAAGAAAGAAAGAAAGACAGAAGAAAGGAAAAAAGTAAAGAATGAAAGAAAGAAAGAAAAAAGAAAGAAAGACAAAAAGAAAGACAGAAAGAAAGAAAGAAAAAGAAAAAGAAAGAAAGAAATATAAAAGAAAGAAAGAAAGAAAAAAGAAAGAAAGAAAAGAAAGAAAGAAAGAAAAGGAAAGAAAAAAGAAGGAAAGAAAGAAAGGCAGAAAGAAAGAAGAAAGAAAAAGAAAGAAAGACAGAAAAAAGGAAAAGAAATAAAAAAAGAAAGAAAAAAGAAAGAAAGAAAGAAAAAGAAAGAAAAACAAAGAAAGAAAGATAGAAAGAAAGAAAGAAGAAAAAGAAAGTGAAAGGAAAAGAAAGAAAGAAAGACAGAAAGAAAAAAGAAAGAAAGAAAAAAAGAAAGAAAGAAAGAAAGAAGAAAGAATGAAGAAAGAAAGGAAGAAAGAAGGAAAGAAAGAAAGAAAACAGAAAGAAAGGAAGAAAGACAGAAAGAAAGACAGAAAGAAAGAAAGACAGAAAGAAAGACAGAAAGAAAGACAGAAAGAAAGGAAAAGAAAGAAAGAAACAAAGAAAAAAAGAAATAAGTAGAGAAAGTAAAAAAGAAAGAATGAAGAAAGAAAGAAAGAAAAAAGGAAAAAGAAAGAAAGAAAGAAAGAACAAAGAAAGAAAGAAAAAAGAGTAATAAAGAAAGACAGAAAAAAAGAAAGAAATAAGAAAGAAAGAAAAAAGAAAGAAAGAAGGAAGAAAGAAAAAGAAAGAAAGAAGAAAGAAAGAAAGAAAAAAGAAAGAAAGAAAGAAAAAAGAAAGAAAGAAAGAAAGAAAAAGAAAGAAAAAAGAAAGAAAGGAAGAAAGAAAAAAAAAAGGAAGAAGGACAGAAAGAAAGACAGAAAGAAAGAAAGACAGAAAGAAAGACAGAAAGAAAGAAAGAAAGGAAAAGAAAGAAAGAAAGTAAGAAAGAAAGTGAAAAAGAAAGAAAGAAGAAAGAAGGAAAGAAAGAAAGAAAGGAAAAAGAAAGACAGAAAGAAAGAAAGGAAGTAAAAAAGAAAGAAAGAAGAAAGAGGGAGAAAGAAAGAAAGCACAGAAGGAAAGAAAGAAATATAGAAAAAAGACAGAAAGAAAGAAAAAGAAAGAAAGAAAGACAGAAAGAAAGAAAGAAAGAAAGAAAGAAAGAAAAAAGAAGGAAAGATAGAATGAAAGAAAGACAGAAAGAAAGACAGAAAGAAAAAAGAAAGAAGAAAGAAAAAAGAAATAAAGACAGGAAGAAAGAAATAAAGAAAAAAAAGAAAGACAGAAGAAAGAAAGAAAGACAAAAAGAAAGAAAAAAGAAAGAAAGACTGAAAGAAAAAAAAAGAAAGAAAGACAGAAAGAGAGAAAGAAAGAAATAAAAAGAAATAAAGAAGGAAAGAAATAAATAGAGAAAGAAAGAAATAAAGAAATAAAGAAAGAAACAGAAAGAAAGAAAGGAAGACAGAAAGAAACAAAGAAAAAAGAAAGAAGAAAAAAAGAAAGAAGACAAAAAGAAAGAAAGAAAAAAGGAAGAAAAAAGAAAGAAAAAAGCAAGAAAGAAGAAAGAAAGAAAGAAAGAAGAAAGAAAGAAAGAAGAAAGAAAGAAATAAAGAAAGAAGAAAGAAAGAAAGAAAAAAGAAGAAAGAAAAAAAAATAAAGAAAAATCTTTCTTTCTTTCTTTCTTTTTCTTTCTTTATTTCTGTCTTTCTTTCTGTCTTTCTTTGTTCTTTCATTCTCATTTCT
>JAVLUU010000585.1:115000-120000 GCA_032206185.1 Columba guinea | reverse complement strand
TTCTTCTTTCTTTCTTTCTTTCTTTCTTACGTTCTTTCTTTCTTTCTTTCTTTCTTTTTTCTTTCTTTCTTTTTTCTTTCTTTCTTTCTTTCTTTCTTTCTTTTTAATTTCTTTCTTTCTTTCTTTCTTTCCTACGTTCTTTCTTTCTTTCTTTTTTCTTTCTTTCTTTCTTTCTTTCTTTCTTTCTTTCTTTCTTTCTTTTTTCTTTCTTTCTTTCTTTTTTCTTTCTTTCTTTCTTTATTTTAATTTCTTTCTTTTTCTTTCTTTCTTTCTTTCTTTTTAATTTCTTTCTTTCTTTCTTTCTATCTTTCTTTCTTTCTTTCCTTCTTTCCCACGTTCTTTCTTTCTTTCTTTTTAATTTCTTTCTTTCTTTCTTTCTTTTTTCTTTCTTTCTTTCTTTCTTCCTTTCTTTCTTTTTAATTTCTTTCTTTCTTTCTTTATTTTAATTTCTTTCTTTTTCTTTCTGTCTTTCTTTTTAATTTCTTTCTTTCTTTCTTTCTATCTTTCTTTCTTTCTTTCTTTCTTTCCCACGTTCTTTCTTTCTTTCTTTTTAATTTCTTTCTTTCTTTCTTTCTTTTTTCTTTCTTTCTTTCTTTCTTCCTTTCTTTCTTTTTAATTTCTTTCTTTCTTTCTTTTTTATTTCCCACGTTCATTCTTTCTTTCTTTTTTCTTTCTTTCTTCCTTTCTTTCCTACGTTCTTTTTTCTTTCTTTCTTTCTTCATTCTTTCTTTCTTTCCTTCTTTCTTTTTTTCTTTCTTTCTTTCTTTTTTCTTTCTTTCTTTCCCACGTTCTTTCTTTCTTTCTTTTTAATTTCTTTCTTTCTTTCTTTCTTTTTTCTTTCTTTCTTTCTTTCTTCCTTTCTTTCTTTTTTCTTTCTTTCTTTCTTTCTTTCTTTATTTTAATTTCTTTCTTTTTCTTTCTTTCTTTCTTTCTTTTTAATTTCTTTCTTTCTTTCTTTCTATCTTTCTTTCTTTCTTTCTTTCTTTCCCACGTTCGTTCTTTCTTTCTTTTTAATTTCTTTCTTTCTTTCTTTCTTTTTTCTTTCTTTCTTTCTTTCTTCCTTTCTTTCTTTCTTTTTACTTTCTTTCTTTCTTTCTTTCTTTTTAATTTCTTTCTTTCTTTCTTTTTTTCTTTCCTACGTTCTTTCTTTCTTTCTTTTTTCTTTCTTTCTTTCTTTCTTCTTTCTTTCTTTCTTCTTTCTTTCTTTCTTTCCTTCTTTCTTTTTTCTTTCTTTCTTTCTTTTTTCTTTCTTTCTTTCTTTCTTTCTTTTTAATTTCTTTCTTTCTTTCTTTCTTTTCTACGTTCTTTGTTTCTTTCTTCTTTCTTTCTTTCTTTCTTTCTTACGTTCTTTCTTTCTTTCTTTTTTCTTTCTTTCTTTCTTTTTTCTTTCTTTCTTTCTTTCTTCCTTTCTTTCTTTTTAATTTCTTTCTTTCTTTCTTTTTTTATTCTTTCTTTCTTTCTTTCCCACGTTCTTTCTTTCTTTCTTTCTTCTTTCTTTATTCTTTCTTTCTTTCTTTCTTTCTTTCTTTTTTCTTTCTTTCTTTTTTCCTACGTTCTTTCTTTCTTTCTTTCTTCTTCTTTCTTTCTTTCTTTCTTTTTAATTTCTTTCTCTCTTTCTTTTTAATTTCTTTCTTTCCTACGTTCTTTCTTTCTTTCTTTCTTTTTAATTTCTTTCTTTCTTTCTTTCTTTCTTTTCTACGTTCTTTTTTTCTTTCTTCTTTCTTTCTTTCTTTCTTTCTTACGTTCTTTCTTTCTTTCTTTCTTTCTTTTTTCTTTCTTTCTTTTTTCTTTCTTTCTTTCTTTCTTTCTTTCTTTTTAATTTCTTTCTTTCTTTCTTTCTTTCCTACGTTCTTTCTTTCTTTCTTTTTTCTTTCTTTCTTTCTTTCTTTCTTTCTTTCTTTCTTTCTTTCTTTTTTCTTTCTTTCTTTCTTTTTTCTTTCTTTCTTTCTTTATTTTAATTTCTTTCTTTTTCTTTCTTTCTTTCTTTCTTTTTAATTTCTTTCTTTCTTTCTTTCTTTCTTCCTTTCTTTCTTTCCTTCTTTCCCACGTTCTTTCTTTCTTTCTTTTTAATTTCTTTCTTTCTTTCTTTCTTTTTTCTTTCTTTCTTTCTTTCTTCCTTTCTTTCTTTTTAATTTCTTTCTTTCTTTCTTTATTTTAATTTCTTTCTTTTTCTTTCTGTCTTTCTTTTTAATTTCTTTCTTTCTTTCTTTCTATCTTTCTTTCTTTCTTTCTTTCTTTCCCACGTTCTTTCTTTCTTTCTTTTTAATTTCTTTCTTTCTTTCTTTCTTTTTTCTTTCTTTCTTTCTTTCTTCCTTTCTTTCTTTTTAATTTCTTTCTTTCTTTCTTTTTTATTTCCCACGTTCATTCTTTCTTTCTTTTTTCTTTCTTTCTTCCTTTCTTTCCTACGTTCTTTTTTCTTTCTTTCTTTCTTCATTCTTTCTTTCTTTCCTTCTTTCTTTTTTTCTTTCTTTCTTTCTTTTTTCTTTCTTTCTTTCCCACGTTCTTTCTTTCTTTCTTTTTAATTTCTTTCTTTCTTTCTTTCTTTTTTCTTTCTTTCTTTCTTTCTTCCTTTCTTTCTTTTTTCTTTCTTTCTTTCTTTCTTTCTTTATTTTAATTTCTTTCTTTTTCTTTCTTTCTTTCTTTCTTTTTAATTTCTTTCTTTCTTTCTTTCTATCTTTCTTTCTTTCTTTCTTTCTTTCCCACGTTCGTTCTTTCTTTCTTTTTAATTTCTTTCTTTCTTTCTTTCTTTTTTCTTTCTTTCTTTCTTTCTTTCTTCCTTTCTTTCTTTCTTTTTACTTTCTTTCTTTCTTTCTTTCTTTTTAATTTCTTTCTTTCTTTCTTTTTTTCTTTCCTACGTTCTTTCTTTCTTTCTTTTTTCTTTCTTTCTTTCT
This sequence comes from Columba guinea, assembly GCA_032206185.1. Classification (NCBI taxonomy): domain Eukaryota; kingdom Metazoa; phylum Chordata; class Aves; order Columbiformes; family Columbidae; genus Columba; species Columba guinea. Next base: position 117,109 of record JAVLUU010000585.1, on the reverse strand, counting down.
TTCTTCTTTCTTTCTTTCTTCTTTCTTTCTTTCTTTCCTTCTTTCTTTTTTCTTTCTTTCTTTCTTTTTTCTTTCTTTCTTTCTTTCTTTCTTTTTAATTTCTTTCTTTCTTTCTTTCTTTTCTACGTTCTTTGTTTCTTTCTTCTTTCTTTCTTTCTTTCTTACGTTCTTTCTTTCTTTCTTTTTTCTTTCTTTCTTTCTTTTTTCTTTCTTTCTTTCTTTCTTCCTTTCTTTCTTTTTAATTTCTTTCTTTCTTTCTTTTTTTATTCTTTCTTTCTTTCTTTCCCACGTTCTTTCTTTCTTTCTTTCTTCTTTCTTTATTCTTTCTTTCTTTCTTTCTTTCTTTCTTTTTTCTTTCTTTCTTTTTTCCTACGTTCTTTCTTTCTTTCTTTCTTCTTCTTTCTTTCTTTCTTTCTTTTTAATTTCTTTCTCTCTTTCTTTTTAATTTCTTTCTTTCCTACGTTCTTTCTTTCTTTCTTTCTTTTTAATTTCTTTCTTTCTTTCTTTCTTTCTTTTCTACGTTCTTTTTTTCTTTCTTCTTTCTTTCTTTCTTTCTTTCTTACGTTCTTTCTTTCTTTCTTTCTTTCTTTTTTCTTTCTTTCTTTTTTCTTTCTTTCTTTCTTTCTTTCTTTTTAATTTCTTTCTTTCTTTCTTTCTTTCCTACGTTCTTTCTTTCTTTCTTTTTTCTTTCTTTCTTTCTTTCTTTCTTTCTTTCTTTCTTTCTTTTTTCTTTCTTTCTTTCTTTTTTCTTTCTTTCTTTCTTTATTTTAATTTCTTTCTTTTTCTTTCTTTCTTTCTTTCTTTTTAATTTCTTTCTTTCTTTCTTTCTATCTTTCTTTCTTTCTTTCCTTCTTTCCCACGTTCTTTCTTTCTTTCTTTTTAATTTCTTTCTTTCTTTCTTTCTTTTTTCTTTCTTTCTTTCTTTCTTCCTTTCTTTCTTTTTAATTTCTTTCTTTCTTTCTTTATTTTAATTTCTTTCTTTTTCTTTCTGTCTTTCTTTTTAATTTCTTTCTTTCTTTCTTTCTATCTTTCTTTCTTTCTTTCTTTCTTTCCCACGTTCTTTCTTTCTTTCTTTTTAATTTCTTTCTTTCTTTCTTTCTTTTTTCTTTCTTTCTTTCTTTCTTCCTTTCTTTCTTTTTAATTTCTTTCTTTCTTTCTTTTTTATTTCCCACGTTCATTCTTTCTTTCTTTTTTCTTTCTTTCTTCCTTTCTTTCCTACGTTCTTTTTTCTTTCTTTCTTTCTTCATTCTTTCTTTCTTTCCTTCTTTCTTTTTTTCTTTCTTTCTTTCTTTTTTCTTTCTTTCTTTCCCACGTTCTTTCTTTCTTTCTTTTTAATTTCTTTCTTTCTTTCTTTCTTTTTTCTTTCTTTCTTTCTTTCTTCCTTTCTTTCTTTTTTCTTTCTTTCTTTCTTTCTTTCTTTATTTTAATTTCTTTCTTTTTCTTTCTTTCTTTCTTTCTTTTTAGTTTCTTTCTTTCTTTCTTTCTATCTTTCTTTCTTTCTTTCTTTCTTTCCCACGTTCGTTCTTTCTTTCTTTTTAATTTCTTTCTTTCTTTCTTTCTTTTTTCTTTCTTTCTTTCTTTCTTCCTTTCTTTCTTTCTTTTTACTTTCTTTCTTTCTTTCTTTCTTTCTTTTTAATTTCTTTCTTTCTTTCTTTTTTTCTTTCCTACGTTCTTTCTTTCTTTCTTTTTTCTTTCTTTCTTTCTTTCTTCTTTCTTTCTTTCTTCTTTCTTTCTTTCTTTCCTTCTTTCTTTTTTCTTTCTTTCTTTCTTTTTTCTTTCTTTCTTTCTTTCTTTCTTTTTAATTTCTTTCTTTCTTTCTTTCTTTTCTACGTTCTTTGTTTCTTTCTTCTTTCTTTCTTTCTTTCTTTCTTACGTTCTTTCTTTCTTTCTTTTTTCTTTCTTTCTTTCTTTTTTCTTTCTTTCTTTCTTTCTTCCTTTCTTTCTTTTTAATTTCTTTCTTTCTTTCTTTTTTTATTCTTTCTTTCTTTCTTTCCCACGTTCTTTCTTTCTTTCTTTCTTCTTTCTTTATTCTTTCTTTCTTTCTTTCTTTCTTTCTTTCTTTTTTCTTTCTTTCTTTTTTCCTACGTTCTTTCTTTCTTTCTTTCTTCT
>JAVLUU010000585.1:82500-85000 GCA_032206185.1 Columba guinea | reverse complement strand
TTCTTTCTTTCTTTCTTTCTTTCTTTCTTTTTAATTTCTTTCTTTCTTTCTTTCTTTTTTCTTTCTTTCTTTCTTTCTTCCTTTCTTTCTTTTTAATTTCTTTCTTTCTTTCTTTTTTTCTTTCCTACGTTCTTTCTTTCTTTCTTTTTTCTTTCTTTCTTTCTTTCTTTCCTACGTTCTTTCTTTCTTTCTTTTTTCTTTCTTTCTTTCTTTCTTTCTTCCTTTCTTTTTTCTTTCTTTCTTTTTTCTTTCTTTCTTTCTTTCTTTCTTTTTAATTTCTTTCTTTCTTTCTTTCTTTCCTACGTTCTTTCTTTCTTTCTTTTTTCTTTCTTTCTTTCTTCTTTCTTTCTTTCTTTCTTTCTTTCTTTCTTTTTTCTTTCTTTCTTTCTTTTTTCTTTCTTTCTTTCTTTATTTTAATTTCTTTCTTTTTCTTTCTTTCTTTCTTTTTAATTTCTTTCTTTCTTTCTTTCTATCTTTCTTTCTTTCTTTCCTTCTTTCCCACGTTCTTTCTTTCTTTCTTTTTAATTTCTTTCTTTCTTTCTTTCTTTTTTCTTTCTTTCTTTCTTTCTTCCTTTCTTTCTTTTTAATTTCTTTCTTTCTTTCTTTATTTTAATTTCTTTCTTTTTCTTTCTTTCTTTCTTTTTAATTTCTTTCTTTCTTTCTTTCTTTCTATCTTTCTTTCTTTCTTTCTTTCTTTCCCACGTTCTTTCTTTCTTTCTTTTTAATTTCTTTCTTTCTTTCTTTCTTTTTAATTTCTTTCTTTCTTTCTTCCTTTCTTTCTTTTTAATTTCTTTCTTTCTTTCTTTTTTATTTCCCACGTTCATTCTTTCTTTCTTTTTTCTTTCTTTCTTTCTTTCTTTCCTACATTCTTTTTTCTTTCTTTCTTTCTTCATTCTTTCTTTCTTTCCTTCTTTCTTTTTTTCTTTCTTTCTTTCTTTTTTCTTTCTTTCTTTCCCACGTTCTTTCTTTCTTTCTTTTTAATTTCTTTCTTTCTGTCTTTCTTTTTTCTTTCTTTCTTTCTTTCTTCCTTTCTTTCTTTTTTCTTTCTTTCTTTCTTTCTTTCTTTATTTTAATTTCTTTCTTTTTCTTTCTTTCTTTCTTTCTTTTTAATTTCTTTCTTTCTTTCTTTCTATCTTTCTTTCTTTCTTTCTTTCTTTCCCACGTTCGTTCTTTCTTTCTTTTTAATTTCTTTCTTTCTTTCTTTCTTTTTTCTTTCTTTCTTTCTTTCTTCCTTTCTTTCTTTCTTTTTACTTTCTTTCTTTCTTTCTTTCTTTCTTTCTTTCTTTTTAATTTCTTTCTTTCTTTCTTTTTTTCTTTCCTACGTTCTTTCTTTCTTTCTTTTTTCTTTCTTTCTTTCTTTCTTCTTTCTTTCTTTCTTCTTTCTTTCTTTCTTTCCTTCTTTCTTTTTTCTTTCTTTCTTTCTTTTTTCTTTCTTTCTTTCTTTCTTTTTAATTTCTTTCTTTCTTTCTTTCTTTTCTACGTTCTTTGTTTCTTTCTTCTTTCTTTCTTTCTTTCTTTCTTACGTTCTTTCTTTCTTTCTTTTTTCTTTCTTTCTTTCTTTTTTCTTTCTTTCTTTCTTTCTTCCTTTCTTTCTTTTTAATTTCTTTCTTTCTTTCTTTTTTTATTCTTTCTTTCTTTCTTTCCCACGTTCTTTCTTTCTTTCTTTCTTCTTTCTTTATTCTTTCTTTCTTTCTTTCTTTCTTTCTTTCTTTTTTCTTTCTTTGTTTTTTCCTACGTTCTTTCTTTCTTTATTTCTTCTTCTTTCCTTCTTTCTTTCTTTTTAATTTCTTTCTTTCTTTCTTTTTAATTTCTTTCTTTCCTACGTTCTTTCTTTCTTTCTTTCTTTCTTTCTTTTTCTTTCTTTCTTTCTTTCTTTCTTTCTTTCTTTCTTTCTTTCTTTCTTTCTTTCTTTCTTTTTTCTTTCTTTCTTTTTTCTTTCTTTCTTTCTTTCTTTCTTTCTTTCTCTTTTCTTTCTTTCTTTCTTTCTTTCTTTCTTTTTTCTTTCTTTCTTTGTTTCTTTCTTTTTTCTTTCTTTCTTTCTTTGTAGTTTCTTTCTTTCTTTTTTCTTTCGTTCTTTCTTTCTTTTTTCTTTCTTTCTTTCTTTCTTTCTTTCTTTCTTTCTTTCTTTTTTCTTTCTTTCTTTCTTTCTTTCTTTCCTACGTTCTTTCATTCTTTCATTCTTCTTCTTTCTTTCTTTCTTTCTTTTTAATTTCTTTCTTTCTTTCTTTCTTTCTTTTTAATTTCTTTCTTTCCTACGTTCTTTCTTGCTTTCTTTCCTCCTTTTTTCTTTCTTTCTTTCTTTCTTTCTTTCTTTCTTTCCTACGTTCTTTCTTTCTTTCTTTCTTTCTTTCTTTTTAATTTCTTTCTTTCTTTCTTTCCTACGTTCTTTCTTTACTTCTTTCTTTTTAATTTCTTTCTTTCTTTCTTTCTTTTCTACGTTCTTTGTTTCTTTCTTCTGTCTTTCTTTCTTTCTTTCTTACGTTCTTTCTTTCTTTCTTTC
>JAVLUU010000585.1:70000-72500 GCA_032206185.1 Columba guinea | reverse complement strand
TCTTTTTTCTTTCTTTCTTTCTTTATTTCTTTTTAATTTCTTTCTTTCTTTTTTCTTTCTTTCTTTCTTTCTTTTTAATTTCTTTCTTTCTTTCTTTCTTTCTTTTTCTTTCTTTCTTTCTTTCTTTCTTTCTTTCTTTTTTCTTTCTTTCTTTCTTTCTTTCTTTCTTTTTAATTTCTTTCTTTCTTTCTTTCTTTTTTCTTTCTTTCTTTCTTTCTTCCTTCCTTTCTTTTTAATTTCTTTCTTTCTTTCTTTTTTCTTTCCCACGTTCTTTCTTTCTTTCTTTCTTTCTTTCTTTCTTTCTTTTTAATTTCTTTCTTTCTTTCTTTCTTTCCTAAGTTCTTTCTTTCTTTCTTTTTTCTTTCTTTCTTTTTTCTTTCTTTCTTTCTTTCTTTCTTTCTTTCTTTTTCCTTTCTTTCTTTCTTTCTTTTTTCTTTCTTTCTTTCTTTCTTTATTTTAATTTCTTTCTTTCTTTTTTCTTTCTTTCTTTCTTTCTTTTTTCTTTCTTTCTTTCTTTATTTCTTTTTAATATCTTTCTTTCTTTTTTCTTTCTTTCTTTCTTTTTAATTTCTTTCTTTCTTTCTATCTTTCTTTCTTTCTTTCCCACGTTCTTTTTTTCTTTCTTTCTTCTTTCCTTTTTCTTTCTTTCTTTGTTTCTTTCTTTCTTTCTTTTTTCTCTCTTTCTTTTTTCTCTCTTTCTTTCCTATGTTCTTTCTTTCTTTTTTCTTTCTTTCTTTCTTTATTCTTTCTTTCTGTTTTCTTTCTTTCTTTCTTTTTAATTTCTTTCTTTCTTTCTTTCTTTCCTACGTTCTTTCTTTCTTCTTTTTTCTTTCTTTCTTTCTTTTTAGTTTCTTTGTTTCTTTCTTTCTTTCTTTCTTTTTTCTTTCTTTTTAATTTCTTTCTTTCTTTCTTTTTTTTTCTTTCTTTCTTTCTTTCTTTCTTTCTTACGTTCTTTCTTTCTTTCTTTTTTCTTTCTTTCTTTCTTTTTTCTTTCTTTCTTTCTTTTTAATTTCTTTCTTTCTTTTTTCTTTCTTTCTTTCTTTCTTTCTTGCTTTCTTTCTTTCTTTCTTTCTTTCTTTTTAATTTCTTTCTTTCTTTCTTTCCTACGTTCTTTCTTTCTTTCTTTTTTCTTTCTTTCTTTCTTTCTTTTTAATTTCTTTCTTTCTTTTTTCTTTCTTTCTTTCTTTTTAATTTCTTTCTTTCTTTCTTTCTTTCTTTCTTTCTTTCTTTCTTTCTTTCTTTTTCTTTCTTTCTTTCTTTCTTTCTTTCTTTCTTTCTTTCTTTCTTTCTTTCTTTTTTCTTTCTTTCTTTCTTTCTTTCTTTCTTTCTTTTTAATTTCTTTCTTTCTTTCTTTCTTTTTTCTTTCTTTCTTTCTTTCTTCCTTTCTTTCTTTTTAATTTCTTTCTTTCTTTCTTTTTTTCTTTCCTACGTTCTTTCTTTCTTTCTTTTTTCTTTCTTTCTTTCTTTCTTTCCTACGTTCTTTCTTTCTTTCTTTTTTCTTTCTTTCTTTCTTTCTTTTTTCTTTCTTTCTTTTTTCTTTCTTTCTTTCTTTCTTTCTTTCTTTTTAATTTCTTTCTTTCTTTCTTTCTTTCCTACGTTCTTTCTTTCTTTCTTTTTTCTTTCTTTCTTTCTTTCTTTCTTTCTTTCTTTCTTTCTTTCTTTCTTTCTTTTTTCTTTCTTTCTTTCTTTTTTCTTTCTTTCTTTCTTTATTTTAATTTCTTTCTTTTTCTTTCTTTCTTTCTTTTTAATTTCTTTCTTTCTTTCTTTCTATCTTTCTTTCTTTCTTTCCTTCTTTCCCACGTTCTTTCTTTCTTTCTTTTTAATTTCTTTCTTTCTTTCTTTCTTTTTTCTTTCTTTCTTTCTTTCTTCCTTTCTTTCTTTTTAATTTCTTTCTTTCTTTCTTTATTTTAATTTCTTTCTTTTTCTTTCTTTCTTTCTTTTTAATTTCTTTCTTTCTTTCTTTCTATCTTTCTTTCTTTCTTTCCCACGTTCTTTCTTTCTTTCTTTTTAATTTCTTTCTTTCTTTCTTTCTTTTTAATTTCTTTCTTTCTTTCTTTTTTATTTCCCACGTTCATTCTTTCTTTCTTTTTTCTTTCTTTCTTTCTTTCTTTCCTACGTTCTTTTTTCTTTCTTTCTTTCTTCATTCTTTCTTTCTTTCCTTCTTTCTTTTTTTCTTTCTTTCTTTCTTTTTTCTTTCTTTCTTTCCCACGTTCTTTCTTTCTTTCTTTTTAATTTCTTTCTTTCTTTCTTTCTTTTTTCTTTCTTTCTTTCTTTCTTCCTTTCTTTCTTTTTTCTTTCTTTCTTTCTTCTTTCTTTCTTTCTTTCCTTCTTTCTTTTTTCTTTCTTTCTTTCTTTTTTCTTTCTTTCTTTCTTTCTTTTTAATTTCTTTCTTTCTTTCTTTCTTTTCTACGTTCTTTGTTTCTTTCTTCTTTCTTTCTTTCTTTCTTTCTTACGTTCTTTCTTTCTTTCTTTTTTCTTTCTTTCTTTCTTTTTTCTTTCT
>JAVLUU010000585.1:42500-45000 GCA_032206185.1 Columba guinea | reverse complement strand
TCTTTCTTTTTTCTTTCTTTTATTTTCTTTCTTTCTTTCTTTCTTTTTTCTTTCTTTCTTTCTTTATTTTTCTTTCTTTCTTTTTTCTTTCTTTCTTTCTTTCTTTCTTTCCTTCTTTCTTTCTTTCTTTCTTTTTTCTTTCTTTCTTTCTTTCTTTTTTCTTTCTTTCTTTCTTTCTTTATTTTAATTTCTTTCTTTCTTTTTTCTTTCTTTCTTTCTTTCTTTTTTCTTTATTTATTTCTTTCTTTCTTTTTAATTTCTTTCTTTCTTTCTTTCTATCTTTCTTTCTTTCTTTCATTCCCACGTTCTTTTTTTCTTTCTTTCTTCTTTCTTTTTTGCTTTCTTTCTTTCTTTCTTTCTTTCTTTTTTCTTTCTTTCTTTCTTTCCTACGTTCTTTTTTCTTTCTTTGTTTCTTCATTCTTTCTTTCTTTCCTTCTTTCTTTTTTTCTTTCTTTCTTTCTTTTTTCTTTCCTTCTTTCTTTCTTTTTTCTTTTTAATTTCTTTCTTTATTTCTTTCTTTCTTTCCTACGTTCTTTGTTTCTTTCTTCTTTCTTTCTTTCTTTCTTTCTTTTTAATTTCTTTCTTTCCTACGTTCTTTTTTCTTTCTTTCTTTCTTACGTTCTTTCTTTCTTTCTTTCTTTCTTTTTTCATTCTTTCTTTCTTTTTTCTTTCTTACTTTCTTTTTAATTTCTTTCTTTCTTTTTTCTTTCTTTCTTTCTTTCTTTCTTTCTTTCCTTCTTTCTTTCTTTCTTTCTTTTTAATTTCTTTCTTTCTTTCTTTCTTTCCTAAGTTCTTTCTTTCTTTCTTTTTTCTTTCTTTCTTTCTTTCTTTCTTTCTTTCTTTCTTTCTTTCTTTCTTTCTTTCTTTCTTTTTTCTTTCTTTCTTTCTTTCTTTTTTCTTTCTTTCTTTCTTTCTTTATTTTAATTTCTTTCTTTCTTTTTTCTTTCTTTCTTTCTTTCTTTTTTCTTTCTTTCTTTCTTTATTTCTTTTTAATTTCTTTCTTTCTTTTTTCTTTCTTTCTTTCTTTCTTTTTAATTTCTTTCTTTCTTTCTTTCTTTCTTTTTCTTTCTTTCTTTCTTTCTTTCTTTCTTTTTTCTTTCTTTCTTTCTTTCTTTCTTTCTTTTTAATTTCTTTCTTTCTTTCTTTCTTTTTTCTTTCTTTCTTTCTTTCTTCCTTCCTTTCTTTTTAATTTCTTTCTTTCTTGCTTTTTTCTTTCCCACGTTCTTTCTTTCTTTTTAATTTCTTTCTTTCTTTCTTTCTTTCTTTCTTTCTTTTTAATTTCTTTCTTTCTTTCTTTCTTTCCTAAGTTCTTTCTTTCTTTCTTTCTTCTTTCTTTCTTTCTTTCTTTCTTTCTTTCTTTCTTTCTTTCTTTCTTTTTTCTTTCTTTCTTTCTTTCTTTATTTTAATTTCTTTCTTTCTTTTTTCTTTCTTTCTTTCTTTCTTTTTTCTTTCTTTCTTTCTTTATTTCTTTTTAATATCTTTCTTTCTTTTTTCTTTCTTTCTTTCTTTTTAATTTCTTTCTTTCTTTCTATCTTTCTTTCTTTCTTTCCCACGTTCTTTTTTTCTTTCTTTCTTCTTTCTTTTTTCTTTCTTTCTTTGTTTCTTTCTTTTTTCTTCCTTTCTTTCTTTCCTACGTTCTTTCTTTCTTTATTTCTTCTTCTTTCTTTCTTTCTTTCTTTTTAATTTCTTTCTTTCTTTCTTTCTTTCTTTTTAATTTCTTTCTTTCCTACTTTCTTTCTTTCTTTCTTTCTTTCTTTTTCTTTCTTTCTTTCTTTCTTTCTTTCTTTCTTTCTTTCTTTCTTTTTTCTCTCTTTCTTTTTTCTCTCTTTCTTTCCTATGTTCTTTCTTTCTTTTTTCTTTCTTTCTTTCTTTATTCTTTCTTTCTGTTTTCTTTCTTTCTTTCTTTTTAATTTCTTTCTTTCTTTCTTTCTTTCTTTCCTACGTTCTTTCTTTCTTCTTTTTTCTTTCTTTCTTTCTTTTTAGTTTCTTTGTTTCTTTCTTTCTTTCTTTCTTTTTTCTTTCTTTTTAATTTCTTTCTTTCTTTCTTTTTTTTTCTTTCTTTCTTTCTTTCTTTCTTTCTTTCTTTCTTACGTTCTTTCTTTCTTTCTTTCTTTTTTCTTTCTTTCTTTCTTTTTTCTTTCTTTCTTTCTTTTTAATTTCTTTCTTTCTTTTTTCTTTCTTTCTTTCTTTCTTTCTTTCTTTCTTTCTTTCTTTTTAATTTCTTTCTTTCTTTCTTTCTTTCCTACGTTCTTTCTTTCTTTCTTTTTTCTTTCTTTCTTTCTTTCTTTTTAATTTCTTTCTTTCTTTTTTCTTTCTTTCTTTCTTTTTAATTTCTTTCTTTCTTTCTTTCTTTTTTTCTTTCTTTCTTTCTTTTTCTTTCTTTCTTTCTTTCTTTCTTTCTTTCTTTCTTTCTTTCTTTCTTTCTTTTTTCTTTCTTTCTTTTTTCTTTCTCTTTCTTTCTTTCTTTCTTTCTTTTTAATTTCTTTCTTTCTTTCTTTCT
>JAVLUU010000585.1:30000-32500 GCA_032206185.1 Columba guinea | reverse complement strand
TCTTTCTTTCCTACGTTCTTTCTTTCTTTCTTTCTTCTTTCTTTCTTTCTTTCTTTCTTTCTTTTTTCTTTCTTTCTTTCTTTTTTCTTTCTTTCTTTCTTTCTTTATTTTAATTTCTTTCTTTCTTTTTTCTTTATTTATTTCTTTCTTTCTTTTTAATTTCTTTCTTTCTTTCTTTCTATCTTTCTTTCTTTCTTTCTTTCCCACGTTCTTTTTTTCTTTCTTTCTTCTTTCTTTTTTTCTTTCTTTCTTTCTTTCTTTCTTTTTTCTTCCTTTCTTTCTTTCCTACGTTCTTTCTTTCTTTATTTCTTCTTTCTTTCTTTCTTTCTTTTTAATTTCTTTCTTTCTTTCTTTTTAATTTCTTTCTTTTTTCTTTCTTTCTTTCTTTCTTTCTTTCTTTCTTTCTTTTTTCTTTCTTTCTTTCTTTTTTCTTTCTTTCTTTCTTTCTTTATTTTAATTTCTTTCTTTTTCTTTCTTTCTTTCTTTCTTTTTAATTTCTTTCTTTCTTTCTTTCTATCTTTCTTTCTTTCATTCTTTCTTTCCCACGTTCTTTCTTTCTTTCTTTCTTCTTTCTTTTTTCTTTCTTTCTTTCTTTCTTTCTTTCTTTCTTTCTTTCTTTCTTTTTTCGTTCTTTCTTTTTTTCCAACGTTATTTCTTTCTTTCTTTTTAATTTCTTTCTTTCTTTCTTTCTTTTTTCTTTCTTTCTTTCTTTCTTTCTTTCTTTCTTTCTTTCTTTCTTTCTTTTTACTTTCTTTCTTTCTTTCTTTCTTTCTTTTTAATTTCTTTCTTTCTTTCTTTTTTTCTTTCCTACGTTCTTTCTTTCTTTCTTTTTTCTTTCTTTCTTTCTTTCTTCTTTCTTTCTTCTTTCTTTCTTTCTTTCCTTCTTTCTTTTTTTCTTTCTTTCTTTCTTTTTTCTTTCTTTCTTTCTTTCTTTCTTTCTTTTTAATTTCTTTCTTTCTTTCTTTCTTTTCTACGTTCTTTGTTTCTTTCTTCTTTCTTTCTTTCTTTCTTTCTTACGTTCTTTCTTTCTTTTTCCTTTCTTTCTTTCTTTTTTCTTTCTTTCTTTCTTTCTTCCTTTCTTTCTTTTTAATTTCTTTCTTTCTTTCTTTTTTCTTTCTTTCTTTCTTTCTTTCCCACGTTCTTTCTTTCTTTCTTTCTTCTTTCTTTATTCTTTCTTTCTTTCTTTCTTTCTTTCTTTCTTTTTTCTTTCTTTCTTTTTTTCCTACGTTCTTTCTTTCTTTCTTTCTTCTTCTTTCTTTCTTTCTTTCTTTTTAATTTCTTTCCCTCTTTCTTTTTAATTTCTTTCTTTCCTACGTTCTTTCTTTCTTTCTTTCTTTTTAATTTCTTTCTTTCTTTCTTTCTTTCTTTTCTACGTTCTTTGCTTCTTTCTTCTTTCTTTCTTTCTTTCTTTCTTACATTCTTTCTTTCTTTCTTTCTTTTTTCTTTCTTTCTTTCTTTTTTCTTTCTTTCTTTTTAATTTCTTTCTTTCTTTTTTTCTTTCTTTCTTTCTTTCTATCTTTCTTTCTTTCTTTCTTTCTTTCCCACGTTCTTTCTTTCTTTCTTTCTTCTTTCTTTTTTCTTTCTTTCTTTCTTTCTTTATTTCTTTCTTTCTTTTTTCTTTCTTTCTTTTTAATTTCTTTCTTTCTTTCTTTCTTTCCTACGTTCTTTGTTTCTTTCTTCTTTCTTTCTTTCTTTCTTTCTTTCTTTTTAATTTCTTTCTTTCCTACGTTCTTTCTGTCTTTCTTTCTTTCTTTTTTCTTTCTTTTATTTTCTTTCTTTCTTTCTTTCTTTTTTCTTTCTTTTATTTTCTTTCTTTCTTTCTTTCTTTTTTCTTTCTTTCTTTCTTTATTTTTCTTTCTTTCTTTTTTCTTTCTTTCTTTCTTTCTTTCCTTCTTTCTTTCTTTCTTTCTTTTTTCTTTCTTTCTTTCTTTCTTTTTTCTTTCTTTCTTTCTTTCTTTATTTTAATTTCTTTCTTTCTTTTTTCTTTCTTTCTTTCTTTCTTTTTTCTTTATTTATTTCTTTCTTTCTTTTTAATTTCTTTCTTTCTTTCTTTCTATCTTTCTTTCTTTCTTTCATTCCCACGTTCTTTTTTTCTTTCTTTCTTCTTTCTTTTTTGCTTTCTTTCTTTCTTTCTTTCTTTCTTTTTTCTTTCTTTCTTTCTTTCCTACGTTCTTTTTTCTTTCTTTGTTTCTTCATTCTTTCTTTCTTTCCTTCTTTCTTTTTTTCTTTCTTTCTTTCTTTTTTCTTTCCTTCTTTCTTTCTTTTTTCTTTTTAATTTCTTTCTTTATTTCTTTCTTTCTTTCCTACGTTCTTTGTTTCTTTCTTCTTTCTTTCTTTCTTTCTTTCTTTTTAATTTCTTTCTTTCCTACGTTCTTTTTTCTTTCTTTCTTTCTTACGTTCTTTCTTTCTTTCTTTCTTTCTTTTTTCATTCTTTCTTTCTTTTTTCTTTCTTACTTTCTTTTTAATTTCTTTCTTTCTTTTTTCTTTCTTTCTTTCTTTC
>JAVLUU010000584.1:0-124291 GCA_032206185.1 Columba guinea | reverse complement strand
GCATCCCCCCCACCCTTTGGGTCCTCCCCGAACTCCTGGGTCCCCCCCCACATTTTGGGTCCCTCCCCCCACTCCTGGGTCCCCCCGAACTCCTGGGTCCCCCTGAACTCCTGGGTCCCCCCCCGAACTCCTGGGTCCCCCTGAACTCCTGGGTCCCCCCGAACTCCTGGGTCCCCCTGAACTCCTGGGTCCCCCCCCGAACTCCTGGGTCCCCCCCCACCCCTTTGGGTCCCCCCCCCACCCCTGGGTCCCCCCCGAACTCCTGGGTCCCCCCCCCACCCCTGGGTCCCCTCCTGCACTCCTAGGTCCCCCCCACCCTTTGGGTCCCCCCCACCCTTTGGGTCCCCCCCACCCTTTGGGTCCCCCCCACACTCCTGGGTCTCCCCCCGAACTCCTGGGTCCCCCCCACCTTTTGGGTCCCCCCCCGCACTCCTGGGTCCCTCCCCGAACTCCTGGGTCCCCCCCACCTTTTGGGTCCCCCCCGCACTCCTGGGTCCCTCCTGAACTCCTGGGTCCCTCCCCGCACTCCTGGGTCCCCCCCCGAACTCCTGGGTCCCCCCCACCTTTTGGGTCCCCCCCGCACTCCTGGGTCCCCCCGAACTCCTGGGTCCCCCCCCACATTTTGGGTCCCCCCCACCTTTTGGGTCCCTCCCCGAACTCCTGGGTCCCCCCCCACCCTTTGGGTCCCCCCCCCACCCTTTGGGTCCCCCCCCGCACTCCTGGGTCCCCCCCCAAACTCCTGGATCCCCCCAACCCCTGGGTCCCCCCCCCCACCCCTGGGTCCCCCCCGAACTCCTGGGTCCCCCCCACCCTTTGGGTCCCCCCCCACCCTTTGGGTCCCTCCCTGAACTCCTGGGTCCCCCCCGCACTCCTGGGTCCCCCCCACCTTTTGGGTCCCTCCCGAACTCCTGGGTCCCCCCCGCACTCCTGGGTCCCCCCGACCCCTGGGTCCCCCCCCACATTTTGGGTCCCCCCCCACCCTTTGGGTTCCCCCCGCACTCCTGGGTCCCCCCCGCACTCCTGGGTCCCTCCCCGAACTCCTGGGTCCCCACCCGAACTCCTGGGTCCCCCCCGCACTCCTGGGTCCCTCCCCGAACTCCTGGGTCCCCCCCCGAACTCCTGGGTCCCCCCCACACCCGGGTCCCCCCCCACCTTTTGGGTCCCCCCGCACTCCTGGGTCCCCCCGACCCTCGGGTCCCCCCCCACCTTTTGGGTCCCTCCCTGAACTCCTGGGTCCCCCCCACCCTTTGGGTCCCCCCGCACTCCTGGGTCCCTCCCGCACTCCTGGGTCCCCCCCCGCACTCCTGGGTCCCCCCGCACTCCTGGGTCCCCGTGTCCACCTGCACGCTGTAGTTGAATCGCTTTGCCGAGCGCAGGAACCGCTCGTACCCGTCGGTCGCCTCGGTCGCCACCGTCAGCACCAGCAGCTGCTCTGGGGTCAAAGGTCGTGACCTCTGACCCTGCCCCCGTGACCTCTGACCCCTCCCCGTGACCCCTAACCCTCCACATTCCCGCCAACAAACACTGACACCCCCCCCCCGTGACCTTTGACCCCTGGTGACCCCGAACCCCCCAGCATTGCCCTTGTGACCTTTGGCCCCCCGGTGACCTCCGTCTGCTCCCTGTGACCCCTGACCCCCAATGATCTCTGAGCCAAATGACCCCTGACCCCTCCACGTGACCCTTGACCCCTACCCCGTGACCTCTGATGACCCTGACCCCCAGCATCACCCTTGTAACCTTTGACCCCATCTGATACCTCCCCGTGACCCTCGGCCCCTCTCCTACAACCTCTGACCCCCAATAACCCCTGACCCCGACCCCCGTGACCCCCAATGACCCCTGGACCCTCCCCCAGACCCCGTGACGCCTGACCCCAACGACCCCTGGCCCCTCCCCAGTGACCCCGACCCCCAATGACCCCCTTGCCCCCTCCGCACCCCCTTCCCCGTCTTGCTGACCCCTGACCCCCGTGACCCCGTGACCTACCAGGCCCGGGCGGCCCTCGGGAGCCCGCAGGGGGCAGCAACACCCCCAAAAGAACCGGGAGCAGCGGCAGCAGCGGCCGCGGGGCCCGAACCGGCAGCTCCGCCATGGCGGCGGCACCGAGACTGCCGCGGGGGCGTGGCCAAGCAGGGGGCGTGTCCTCCTCCCTCCAATCCGCGCCCTCCGCCCCGCCCCGCCAGCCAATGCGAGCAGAGGAGGGGCGGGGTCGGAGCGCGCTGCCACGTGGAAAAGGGGGCGTGGCTTGTGTGGAGGGGGCGCGCCCACAGCGAATTGGGCGGGGAAGCGGAAGAAAGTGGGTGAGGGCGGAAGTGGGTGGGGTAACGTGGCGGAAGTAGCGTCGGTGAGGGCGGAAGTAGCGTCGGTGAGGGCGGAAGTGGCGCTGCGGAGCAAGATGGGGGAAAAGAAGGTGTCGGGTCGGTCGCGGTTCGGGGGGTCCCGGTTATTGGGGGGGGGGGGGGGGGTTTGGGGATCGTGGGGGCCCAGGGGGTGGTTCACGGAGTCTCGGCGGCTCCGGGGGGCTCCCCATGTCCTGGGGTGGGGGGGTTTGGTGGCCCCGGTAACGGTCCCGGTGGCCCCGGGAGGGGGGTCCCATTAACGGGTCCAGCCGCAGTTTCGGGATCCAAAGGGGGGTCCCCCAGCCCCGTTACCGGCTCCCCCCTCAATTTTGGGCTCCCAGGGGTTCCCCGGTGTCCCGGGTCGAGGCTCCCGGTGTCCCCAGTAACGGTCCCGGTCACAATGGGGGGGGTCCCCGAGCCCCGTTACCGACTCCCCCCGCAGTTTTTGGGGTCCCGCTCCCCCCAGCAAGCCCCCCGTTTCCAGGGCGGGTCCCGGAGGCCGCTCAGCGGCGGGTCCTGGACCGGGCGACCCGGCAGAGGCGGCTGAACCGGCAGCTGGAGGCGCTGGAGAACGATAATTTCGGGGACGACCCCCAGGCGGGGCTGCCCCGGCCCGGGAAACGGCTCCCGAACTTCGCCGATACCGCCGAGACGGGTGCGAGGGGGGGGAACCGCGATTTGGGGGGGGAAATAGGGAGATTCAGTTCGGGAAACGGGTCCCGAGTTTCGCTGGACACCGGGGTTGGGGGGCACCAGGACCCGGTTGGGGGACACTAGGACCCGGTTGGGAGCACTAGGGCGGGGCGGCACTAGGACCCAGAGAAGCACTAAGACCGGGTTGGGGGGCACTAGGACCCAGAGAAACACTAGGACCTGGTTGGGGGGCACCAGGACCCAGAGAAGCACTAAGACCCGGGGTGGTGGGCACAAGGACCCAGTTGGGGGGCACTAGAACCCGGTTGGGGGGCACTAGGACCCAGAGAAGCACCAGGACCCGGTTGGGGGGCACAAGGACCCAGAGCAACACTAGGACCCAGGGTTGGGGGGCACTAGGACCCGGTTGGGAGCACTAGGACCCAGAGAAGCACTAAGACCGGCTTGGGGGGGGGCACTAGGACCCGGCTTGGGGGGCACTAGGACCCAGTTGGGGGGCACTAGAACCCGGTTGGGGGGCACTAGGACCCAGAAAAACACTAGGACCCGGTTGGGGGGCACTAGGACCCGGTTGGGGGCACTAGGACCCAGAGAAGCACTAAGACCGGGTTGGGGGGGGGCACTAGGACCCAGTTGGGGGGCACCAGGACCCAGAGAAGCACCAGGACCCGGTTGGGGGGCACAAGGACCGAGAGAAACACCAGGACCCGGTTTGGGGGGCACTAGGACCCGGTTGGGAGCACTAGGGCGGGGGGGGCACTAGGACCCAGAGAAGCACTAGGACCCGGTTGGGGGGCACTAGGACCCAATTGGGGGGCACTAGGACCCAGAGAAACACTAAGACCCCGTTGGGGGGCACTAGGACCCAGTTGTGGGGCACCAGGACCCGGAGAATCACTAGGACCCGGTTGGGGGGCACTAGGACCCAGAAAAACACCAGGACCCGGTTGAGGGGCACTAGGACCCGGTTGGGGGCACTAGGACCCAGAGAAGCACTAAGACCGGGTTGGGGGGGGGCACTAGGACCCAGTTGGGGGGGCACCAGGACCCAGAGAAGCACCAGGACCCGGGGTTGGGGGGGCACTAGGACCCGGTTGGGGGCACTAGGGCGGGGGGGGCACTAGGACCCAGAGAAGCACTAGGACCCGGCTTGGGGGGCACTAGGACCCAGTTGGGGGGCACTAGGACCCAGAGAAACACTAGGACCGGGTTGGGGGGCACTAGGACCCAGCTGGGGGGCACTAGGACCCGGGGGGAACTGGGAGAACTGGGGGTACCCAGGGGCATTGGGGTAGAATTGGGGGGCCTGGGGTTGAACTGGGTGTCTCATATTGGGGGGGTCTCATATTTGGGGGGGGTCCCAGGCAAGAAGAAGAAGAAAACTCGGGGTGACCATTTCAAGCTGCGGTTCCGCAAGAACTTCCAGGCGCTGCTGGAGGAGCAGGTTTGGGGGGGGGGTACAAATTTGGGGGTCTCAGAGTGTTTTTGGGGCGCTGGGTTAATTTGGGGGGCTTGGGGGGGTCTCAAGTGCATTTGGGGGCTCTGGGGGCTCATTTTGGGGTGTTTTGGGACATTTTGGGGGGATTTTGGAGACTCTGGGGGACCTTTCTGGTGCATTTTGGGGCACCCAGGGGAAGATTTAGGGGTACAAGAGAATATTTGGGGGGCTCTTGAAGCTCTTTGGGGGGTCTCAGTGTGGTTTTGGGGCCCTGGGTTGATTTGGGGGGGTTGGGGGGGTCTCAAGTGCATTTTGGGACATTTTGGGGGTTCTTGTGCCCATTTTGGGGGCTCTTTTTGGGGTAGTTCTGATGTATTTTGGAGGGTATTTGAGGCACCCAGGGGGGGATTTAGGCGCTCAAGATCAATTTTGGGGGGTCTCAGTACATTTTTGGGGCACAAGGTGAATTTTGGGGTGTTTTGGGACATTTTTGGGGGGGTCTTGTGCCCATTTTGGGGACTCTGGTGGCTCTTTTTGAGGCATTTTGGAGCATAATTGGGGCACCAAGGGATGAATTTAGAGCTACAAGACACTATTTTGGGGGGTTCTTGGAGCTTTTTGGGGGGGTCTCAGTGTGGTTTTGGGGCCCTGGGTTAATTTGAGGGGGTGGGGGGGGTCTCAGGTGCATTTTTGGGGCATTTTTGGGGGCTCTGGGGTCTCTTTTTGGGGTAGTTTGGGTGTATTTTGGGGCATATTTGGGTCACAAGGGACGCACTTAGAGCTACAAGAGCCTATTTTGGGGGGGTCTTGAAGCTTTTTGGGGGTGTCTCCGCACACTTTTGATGCACAAGATGAATTTCGGGGTGTTTTGGGCCATTTTTGGGGGGGGTATCAAGCACATTTTGAACCTTTTGTGTCGTTTTTTGGGCCATTTTTTGTGTGTTTCCCCCTCCGGGATTTCGCGGGAACTTTACGACTTTGGGGTCACTTTGACGCCACGGGGGTCGATTTTGGGGTGACCCCCCCATTGTGTGTCCCCCCCCCAACCAGAACCTGAATGCGGCCGAGGGTCCCAACTACGTGTCGGCCTGTGCGGGCCCTTCCCGCCGCCCCCCCCGCCATTTTTGCGCCGTCTGCGGTTTCCCCTCGGCCTACGCCTGCGTGAGCTGCGGCGCCCGCTTCTGCTGCGCCCGCTGCCTCGGGACCCACCGCGACACACGGTGACACGGGGGGGGACACGGCGGGGGCGCCCCTGGGGGTGGGAGGGACGGTGGGGGTACGTTTGGGGGTCATTTTGGGGGGCAGTGGTGGCTCTTGGCCTAGGCCTGTGTAGGCCGTGGCGCCATGTTGTGTTGGGCCTGCTGGCTCGGGACCCACTGGGACACCCCGTGAAATTGGGGGGGACACCCTGGAATGGGGGGGGGATGTTGGGGGGACACCCCTGGGGGTGGGGGGGGACATTGGGGGGACGTTTGGGGGTCATTTGGGGGGCAATGGTGGCTCTTGGCCTAGGCCTGTGTAGGCCGTGGCGCCATGTTGTGTTGGGCCCGCTGGGTTGGGACCCACTGGGACACCCCATAAAATTGGGGGGGACACCCCGTAAAATTGGGGGGGACACCCTGGAATGGGGGGGGGATGTTGGGGGGACACCCCTGGGGGTGGGGGGGACATTGGGGGGACGTTTGGGGGTCATTTGGGGGGACAATGGTGGCTCTTGGCCTAGGCCTGTGTAGGCCGTGGCGCCATGTTGTGTTGGGCCCGCTGGTTCGGGATCCACTGGGACACCCCGTGAAATTGGGGGGGGACACCCCGTAAAATTGGGGGGGACACCCTGGAATGGGGGGGGATGTTGGGGGGACACCCCTGGGGGTGGGGGGGACATTGAGGGGACGTTTGGGGGTCATTTGGGGGGCAATGGTGGCTCTTGGCCTAGGCCTGTGTAGGCCGTGGCGCCATGTTGTGTTGGGCCCGCTGGTTCAGGATCCACTGGGACACCCCGTGAAATTGGGGGGGACACCCTGTAAAATTGGGGGGGGACACCCCTGGAATGGGGGGGGATGTTGGGGGGACACCCCTGGGGGTGGGGGGGACATTGGGGGGACGTTTGGGGGTCATTTGGGGGGGCAATGGTGGCTCTTGGCCTAGGCCTGTGTAGGCCGTGGCGCCATGATGTGTTGGGCCCGCTGGTTCAGGATCCACTGGGACACCCCGTGAAATTGGGGGGGACACCCCTGGAATGGGGGGGTGACACTGCTGATGTGCGGGGGGGGGGGATATTGGTGGGACATTTGGGGGATTTTGGGGGTCATTTGAGTGACATTTGGGGGGACAATGGTGCCCCTTGGCTTAGGCCTGTGTAGGCCGTGGTGCCCACAAGGACACACGGTAAATGGGGGGGATGGAAATGGGGGGACATGGGGATATGTGGGGGACACATCTGGTATGGGGGGGACACTTGGGGGGGTGTTTTGGGTGACATTTGGGGGTCATTCGTGGGGACAATGGTGCCCTTTGGCCTGTGTAGGCCGCGACGCCCAAAGGGACACGTGGTAAATGGGGGGGACGGACATGGGGACACGTGTGACAAGGACCTGGGGGTCACACGGGACCCCCCTGACCTTCCCCTCCCCCCACAGGTGCCTGAAGTGGACGGTGTGACGAGGGCGGCGACGTCACCGCTGCGGCCAATGGGGACGCCCGGTGTCACCCACCCCCCCCCAGTGTCACCCACCCCCCCCAGTGTCACCCACCCCCCCAGTGTCACCTCTGGGGACAATAAATGGATGGTAAAGGCACCCGGTGTCAATGTGTGGGGCCGACGCGAGGGGGGTGGGGCCGACTCGAGGGGGTGGGGCCGACTCGAGGGGGGTGGGGCCGACGCGAGGGGGGTGGGGCCGACGCGAGGGGGGTGGGGCCGACGCGAGGGGGGTGGGGCCGACGCGAGGGGGGTGGGGCCGACGCGAGGGGGGTGGGGCCGACGCGAGGGGGGTGGGGCCGACGCGAGGGGGGTGGGGGCCGACGCGAGGGGGGTGGGGCCGACGCGAGGGGGGTGGGGCCGACGCGAGGGGGGTGGGGGCCGACGCGAGGGGGGTGGGGGCCGACGCGAGGGGGGTGGGGGCCGACGCGAGGGGGGTGGGGGCCGACGCGAGGGGGGTGGGGCCGACGCGAGGGGGGTGGGGGCCGACGCGAGGGGGGTGGGGGCCGACGCGAGGGGGGTGGGGGCCGACGCGAGGGGGGTGGGGCCGACGCGAGGGGGTGGGGCCGACGCGAGGGGGTGGGGCCGACGCGAGGGGGGTGGGGCCGACACGAGGGGGTGGGGCCGACACGAGGGGGTGGGGCCGACACGAGGGGGTGGGGCCGACACGAGGGGGTGGGGCCGACACGAGGGGGTGGGGCCGACACGAGGGGGTGGGGCCAAGATGGCCGCCCGCACGCTGCCCCTTTAAGAGCCCCGCCCTGGTTGGGGGAACAAGATGGCCGACTCCAGAACCTCTTTTTTGAGCAAAAGTCTTGGGTTTTTTCTACAGGAAATTCCCCCCCAGCGCCGCCCCCTGAGCTGCTTTTGGGGTGTTTTTGGTCTACAGATGAAAATCCCTGAGATTGAGGCTAAAATGGCCGACGGCGGCCGGGGGGGAGGGGTGGACGGACGGACAGACTGACAAGGGGGGTTTAAATCGAGAAATGGGAGGGCATGAAGCTAAAAAAAACCCCAGTAAGTGAGTGTCCCTTTAAGAGCCAATGGATGGCGCCATTGGCCTCCAGCCACGTTTCCAAGATGGCCGCTTTCCAAGATGGCCGCCCAAAGTGGCCGCCTTGAAGATGGCCGCTCAAAATGGCCACCGTTCAAAATGGCTGCTGCCCAAGATGGCCGCCATCCAAAATGGCTGCTTTCCAATATTACCGCCTTGCAAGGTGAGCACTTTCCAAGGTGGTCACCATCTAATATGGCCGCCCACAATGGATACACAAGATGGCGGCCTTCCAATAGGGCTGCCACAAGATGGCGGCCTTCCAAGATGGCCACCTAATATGGCTGCCCACAATGGGTACGCAAGATGGTGGACTTCCAATATGGCTGTCCAATATGGCCGCCCACAATGGATACACAAGATGGCGGCCTTCCAATATGGCTGCCCACTGTGGCCACCTTCCAAGATGGCTGCCTTCCAAGATGGCTGCCATCCAAGGTGGCTGCCCACCCCCCAAGGGCCCTCCCCCCTTTAGTGTGTCTTGATTGGCTGGGCTGCCGTGGCCCCGCCCCCTCCCCGGGGACTTCCTGCCCCGCCCCTTTTTTTTACATGAGTCTGGGAGGGGTGTGGCCCCCACCAGCATCCACTTCCTGTGCTGCAACCAATCAGTGCGTCCGGCTCCTCCTCCTGCTGTCCCATGATGCTCCAGGTCCCGCGATGCCCCGGGGCGGGGGGAGGGGCGGGGGCGGGGTCTGCAGGGTGGAAACCATAGAGATAACATAGAGATACTATAGAGAAGGAGCTGGCGGGGTATGGGAGGGGGGACACTCTGGTTGTGGCATCTCTATGGTCTCTGTGGTTATAGAGCAGCCAGGGTGGGGGGAGGGGGTAGGGGGTGATTTAGCGCCATCTTTATGGTTTGGAGGACTCATCCCTCCCACTCTGTGACCATAGAGAAGGGCGGGATGGTGGTGTAGAGGGCCTCTCCTGGGGTAAAACTCTGTGGTGTGGAGGACTTGGTGCCCAAAGCTCTCAATGGTTTGGAGGACTCCCCACTGCCCTGTGACCATAGAGAAGAGTGGGATGAAGGTACAGAGTGGCTCCCTTGTGGTAAAACTCTATGGTCTTGGAGGATCTGTGGAGGTGCAGAGGGGCTCCATGAGGGCACTCTACCTCCCTCTCTATGGTCTGGAGGACTCTGCTTGCCCTGTGGCCATAGAGAAGGGTGGGATGAAGATGCACAGTGGCTTCCTTGGGTTAAAACTCTATGGACTGGAGGACTCCACACCCGTGAGGATGCTTGACTCTGGTGGGCGGGGCTTGTTGGCCGGGGGGTGGGGCTTGGGTGGGGGCGGGGCTCACCTGGGGGGACTATTTGAGCACCTGCCCCGGCCGGGCCTTTTCCAGCTTCTTCCGCCGCTCGGCCGGGATCTCGTCCAGGCTGATGCCGTGGTTGCTGGCCCTGAGGGGACCCAGGCGTTCGGGAGGGGACCCAGGCATCCGGGGGGGACCCAGGTGTCCGGGTAACCCCCCTCCCCCACCCCCAGGGACACAGGTGTTTGGGGGGGGGACCCAGGCATCCGGGAAATCCCACCCCCTCCCAGGGACCCATGTGTCCGGGAGGGACCCAGGTGTCCAGGGGGGACCCAGGCATCCGGGGACAACCCCCACAAAGTGCCCCCCCAGGAGACCCAAATGTCACCCCAAAGGGACCCCAAATTATCCCCCCAAGCTGACCCCAAATTATCCCCCCAAGGGGACCCCAAAGCCCCCCAGGGGACCCAGGCGTCCGGCTCACCCGGGCAGCAGGTCGGGGGGGGTGGGGATGGGTTTGGTGAAGCCCTCGCGTCCCACCAGCCAATAAGTGTCCTCGATCCCCTTCCCCTGCAGAGGAACCACCGTCGGCAATTAGGGGTAATTAGGAGTAATTAGGGGGTAATTAGGGCAAATGGGGACAATAAGGGGGCAATAAAGGGACAATAGGGGCAATAAGGGGTAATTAGGGTCAATGGGGCAATAAGGGGGTGATAAGGGGTCAATAAAGGAACAATAAGGCAATAAGGGTCAATAAGGGGTAATGAGGATCAATGGGGGCAATTAAGGGGGTAATAAGGGGGCAATAAAGGGGCAATAAGGGGTAATTAGGGTCAATGGGGACAATAAGGGGTCAATGGGGCAATAAGGGGGCAGTAAATGGACAATAGGAGCAATGAGGGGTCAATAAGGGGTAATTAGGGTCAATGGGGGCAACAAGGGGGCAATGGGGGCAAGAAGGGGGCAATTAAAGGACACTAGGGGTAAAAAGGGGTCAATCAGGGGTAATTGGGGTCAATGGGGGCAATAAGGGGTCAGTGGGGGCAATAAGGCAGCAATAAAGGGTAATTAGGGGTAATGGGGGTAATAAGGGATCAATGGGGCAATAAAAGGGGCAATAAAGGGTCAATGGGGCAATAAAGGGGGCAATAAAGGGACAGTAGGGGCAATAAGGGGTCAATAAGTGGTAATTGGGGTCAATGGGGGCAATAAGGGTTCAATGGGGGCAATAAAGGAACAGTAGAGGCAATAAGGGGTTGATAAGGGGTAATTAGGGGCAATAAGGGGGCAGTAAACGGACAATAGGAGCAATAAGGGGCAATTAGAGTGATTGGGGGCAATAAAGGGACAATAGGGGCAATAAGGGGTCGATAAGGGGTAATTAGGGTCAATGGGGGCAACAAGGGGACAATGGGGGCAATAAGGGGGTGATAAGGGGTCAATGGGGACAATAAGGGGTCAATGGGGGCAATAAGGGGCAATTAGGGTCAAGGAGGACACTGAGGGGACACTGGGGGACACCTTGAGCTCGGTCTTGCCCCGGATGTCCAGCTTGAACCCCTCCTGCAGCGCCTGCAGGATGGCCACGGTGCGGGCGTTGACGTGGATGCGGTACGCTGGGGACAGGGACGTCCTCGCGGTCACCCGGTGTCCCCATGTCCCCCTGTCCCCATGTTCCCATATCCCCATGTTCCCATATCCCCATGTCCCCATGTCCCTATATCCCCTTGTCCCCATGTCCCCATGTTCCCATATCCCCATATCCCCATGTCCCTATATCCCCTTGTCCCCCTGTCCCCATGTTCCCATATCCCCATATCCCCATGTCCCTATATCCCCTTGTCCCCCTGTCCCCATGTTCCCATATCCCCATATCCCCATGTCCCTATATCCCCTTGTCCCCCTGTCCCCATGTTCCCATATCCCCATGTCCCCATGTCCCTATATCCCCTTGTCCCCCTGTCCCCATGTCCCCCTGTCCCCATGTCCCCCTGTCCCCATGTCACCCTCTCCCCATGTCCCCATATCTCCCTGTCCCCATGTCCCCCTGTCCCCCTGTCCCCCTGTCCCCCTGTCCCCATGTTCCCATGTCCCCCTGTCCCCATATCCCCATGTCCCACTGTCCCCATGTCCCCCTCTCCCTCTGTCCCCATGTCCCTATATCCCCCTGTCCCCCTCTCCCCCTGTCCCCATATCCCCCTCTCCCCATATCCCCATGTCCCTATATCCTCCTGTCCCCCTCTCGCCATGTCCCCCTGTCCCCACATGCCCCTGTCCCCATATCCCCGTGTCCCCATATGCTCCTGTCACCAAGTCCCCCACAGGTCCCCACCATCACCCCTCAGCCCCCTCCGTCCCCCCACATTCATTTGGGACAGGTTGGGGACACCCAGGGGTTGGAGACACCTTGGGGACATTGGGGACACTCACACAAAGGTTGGGGACACCTTGGGGACCCCCAGGTGTTGGGATAGACTGGGAACACTCAAAGAGGGCTTGGGGACACCTTGGGGACACCTTGGGGACACTCACGCAGGCCGGTGGACTCCATGCGCGACGCAGTGTTGACGGTGTCCCCGAACAGGCAGTACCGCGGCATCGTCAGCCCCACCACGCCGGCCACGCAGGGCCCTGCAGGGGGCGGGGCCTCAGCGGGGGGGGCGGGGCCAGCATGGGCGGGGCTTCGGCTTGGGGACGTGGCCAAGGGTTAAGGCCAATGAGTGTTGGCCATGTTGAGTGTTGGCCATGTTGAGTGTTGGCCAAGAGATGATGAGTTGGGGTGTGGTAAAGATGGGGCGGGGAGGTGGGCGTGGTCATTATGGGCGTGGTCTTTGGGGCGTGGTTAGTGGGCGTGGCCAAGGGTTACAGCCAATGAGTGTTGGCCAATTGAGTGTTGGTCAAGTTGGGTGTTGGCCAAGAGACAATGAGTTGGGGTGTGGCCAAGAAGGGGAGTGGCCAATATGGGATGGGCGTGGTCATTAGGGGCGTGGTCATTAGGGCCGTGGTAACTTGGGGTGTGGCCAATGGGCGTGGCCAATGGTTACGGCCAATGAGTGTTGGCCATATTGAGTGTTGGCCAAGAGATGATAAGTTGGGGTGTGGCCAATATGGGGCTGGGAGGTGGGCGTGGTCATAAGGGCGTGTCTAAAGGGCGTGGCCAATGCTTATGACCCAACCACCAGGTGGCAGCCATCTTGAAGCTTGGCCAAGACCCAATGGAGCTTAATGACTCATGACACAAGAACGGGACCTATCAAGAGGGGTGCGGCCAAATGGGCGTGGCCACGGGGGCGTGGCCAAAGGGCGTGGCCGGGGGGTCATGGTCATGCCTTACAACCACCAGGTCCAAAACAAGAGCTGGCGGCCATCTTGAATATTGGCCAAGACCCACCAGAGCTTGGTGACTCATGACACGAAAATAGGACCTATCAAGAGGGGAGTGGCCAAATGGGCGTGTCCCAAGGGGGGGCGTGGCCACGGGGCGTGGCCAAAGCTTATGACCCAACCACGAGGTGGCGGCCATTTTGAATATTGGCCAAGACCCAATGGAGCTTGTCGACTCATGACACAAGAATGGGACCTATCAAGAGGGGTGCGGCCAAATGGGCGTGGCCACGGGGGGCGTGTCAAAAAAAAAGGGGGCGTGTCCTCACCTGAGTGGAGGCCGATGCGGATGCGGACGGGCACCTCGGGCATGTGGCGCATCTTGAAGGTGCCGACGGAGCTGAGGATGTCCAGGGACATGTTGGCGATCTCACCGGCGTGACGGTTGCCGTTGCGCTTGGGCAGCCCCGAGGCCACCATGTAGGCGTCACCGATGGTCTCCACCTGGTCCGGGGAACACGGGATGTGTCACCCAGGGTGGGGGGGACATGTCCGAGGACGCCCCAACGTCAAGATGGTGCCTTCTGGTTGGTGGGGTTGGGATTGGCGTGGTTGTGGCTCTTGGTGGCCACCATGGTTTGGAGGCCACCAGGGAGACGTGGCAGCTTGGGGGTGACACTTGAGGACCTTGGGGACACTGAACCATATCGAGGTGGCCAAAGTATGTCCCCAGGGGTCAGTGGGGTGGGGGGTGAGGGGTGGGTGGGAGGTTCTAGAGATGTTTGGTGGGTTCTGGAGGTGTTTGGGGGGTCCTGGAGATACTTGGGGGGTCCTGGAGATGTTTTGAGGAGTCCTGGAGGTACTTATGGGGCTCTAGAGACATTTGGGGGGGTCCTGGAGATGTTTGGGAGGTTCTGGAGATACTGGGGGGTCCTAGAGTTGTTTTGAGGAGTCCTGGAGATACTTGTGGGGCTCTAGAGACATTTGGGGGGGTCCTGGAGATGTTTGGGAGGTTCTGGAGATAACTGGGGGGGTCCTGAAGGTACTTCAGGGATGTTACTAAGGTCCCAGGAGAATGTGGCCACCAGAGTCACAAACACCTCAGAGATGTCACTAAGGACCTTGGGGACCCCTTGCCACCTTCATTTGGTGGCCGTGACCCCTTGGGTGGGCCCGTGGCCACCTGCACCACAAGGTGGCCACATCACTTTGGAGATGTCCCCAAGGACCACGGGGACACCTGCGGTGGTCACGTTAGAAGCCGTGACCCGAGGGGACAAGGACGCCACGTGTCCGCGGGGGTGGCCACGTCACCTTGTAGACGTCGTGGGAGCCGATGATGGCGTCGAAGAGGGTGTAGAGGTCGTTGAGGAGGTCGACCACCTCGATGGGTTCACTCATGGCCGAAATGGTGGTGAAGCCCACGATGTCGCTGAAGTAAAGCGTCACCTCCTCGAAGTACTCGGGCTCCACGGGCGTCCCCATCTTCAGAGCTTGGGCCACCGACCTGCGGTGACACCAGGGGCACATGGGGACTCAGCGGTGGCCACCGACTCTAAGGTGGCCAAGGTTCTCCAGAACTTCCCCGAGGCCCTAGAGGGACCCACGTGTCCTGAGCGGGGCCTTGGCCACCAGTTTGTGGTGGCCCTGGGGACAACGGGGACTGTGGGGGTCTCCAGGATCTCCAGAACTTGCCCTTGGCCCAGGAGGGACCATTGTGGCCCCATGTGGCTACCTCAACACCCTCCAGCCCCACGTTTATGGGTGGGGTCAACAGACCATGGTCAATGTGTCATGGTCAATGGGTCATGGTCAACAGACCATGGTCAACCTCAACCTGCCCCACATGGCCACATCTCAACCCCCTCCAGCCCCACAGAGGTGGGTGGTGCCAGTGGGTCATGGTCAACAGACCATGGTCAACCTCAACCTGCCCCATGTGGTCACCTCAACCCCCTCCAGCCCCACAGATTCAGGTGGGGTCAATAGGTCATGGTCAACAGACCATGGTCAACCTCAATGGCTACATCTCAACCCCCTCCAGCCCCACAGAGGTGGGTAGTGTCTATGGGTCATGGTCAATGGGTCATGGTCAATGGACCATGGTCAACCTCACTGGCCACATCTCAACTCCCTCCAGCCCCACAGAGGTGGGTGGTGTCTATGGGTCATGGTCAATGGGTCATGGTCAATGGACCATGATCAACCTCACTGGCCACATCTCAACCCCCTCCAGCCCCACAGAGGTGGGTGGTGTCTATGGGTCATGGTCAATGGGTCATGGTCAATGGACCATGATCAACCTCACTGGCCACATCTCAACCCCCTCCAGCCCCACAGGAGGTGGGTGGAGCCAACAGGTCATGGTCAATAGATCACGGTCAACAGACCATGGCCAACCTCAACCTGTCCCCAATGGCCACCTCAGCCCCCACCGAGCTCCATGCCACCACCCCAACCCCCCACCTGTGACCTCCACCGCCCCATACGACACAATACGGCCGCGTCCCCGCCCCGGGCACCCACGGGGGCAGCATCTGGGTGAGGAGCCGGTCGGTCTTCTGCTTCTCGATCTCCAGCTCCTCAGTCCTCTCACGGATCAGGTCCTCCAGGTTGCTGGAGTATTGCTCCAGCATGCGCAGCATCGAGTCGATGATGTTGGTCTTGCGGCCCTTGTTGATTGCCTTGAACTTGGGAGGGGGACACAGGGGGC
The DNA here is from genome assembly GCA_032206185.1 of Columba guinea. NCBI lineage: Eukaryota > Metazoa > Chordata > Aves > Columbiformes > Columbidae > Columba > Columba guinea. Next base: position 108,817 of record JAVLUU010000584.1, on the reverse strand, counting down.
CGTATAGGCCCATATAGACCCATAGAGACCCATAGAGACGCATAGAGACCCATAGAGACCAGCATCAAGTCAAGGGCATTGGTCTGGTGGCCCTTGTTGATGGTCTTCAACTGGCCAGGGAAGGGGACATAGGCTCCCTATAGGCCCATATAGACCCATCTAGACCCATAGAGTCCTATACTGGTCCCATATCACCCCGTACTGGTCCCACCACCCCATACTGGTCCCACACCTCTCATACTTGTCCTACCTCCCCATACATGTCCCAGTTCCCCATAACTCATCCCACCCCACCCATACTGGTCCCATGACCCCCATACTGGTCCCACCTCCCCCATACTGGTCCCACAGCCCCGTAATTGCTCCCATCACCCTATACATGCCCCAGTACCCCATAACTCATCCCACCCCACCCATACTGGTCCCACCTCCCCCATACTGGTCCCACCTCCTCCATACTGGTCCCACCTCCTCCATACTGGTCCCACAGCCCCGTAACTGGTCTCACCACCCCGTACATGTCCCAGTCCCCCATAACTCATCCCACCCCACCCGTACTGGTCCCAGCAGCCCCTACTGGTCCCACCTGGTCGAAGATCTGGTCGATGGTGGGTCTGCGCTCGGGCTGCTCGCTCCAGCACTGCTTCATCAGGTGGATGCACTCCAGCGGGGCCTGGTCGGCCGAGACGGCCGGGCGACACAGCGGGGGTGGCCGGCGCACCTTCTCGATGATCTCTGGGGACACCCGTGTCACCAGGGTGGGGGGCCAGGGGGCGGGATGGGGGCCCATGGGGAGCTGGAGGGGTTGGGGGTCAACTGGTGGGGGTGGAGATGGGGGTGAGGGGACGTGGGAGGTTCTGGAGATGTTTGGTGGGTTCTGGAGATACTTGGGGGGCTCTGGAGATGTTTGGTGGGTTCTGGAGATACTTGGGGGGCTCTGGAGGTTATGGGGGGTTCTAAAGATACTTGGGGGGTCCATGGGGAGCTGGAGGGGTTGGGGGTCAACTGGTGGGGGTGAAATGGGGGTGAGGGGAGGGTGGGAGGTTTTGGAGATGTTTGGTGGGTTCTGGAGATGTTTGGTGGGTTCTGGAGATACTTGGGGGGTTCTGGAGATACTTGGGGGGCTCTGGAGATGTTTGGTGGGTTCTGGAGATACTTGGGGGGCTCTGGGGGCTATGGGGGATTCTGGAGGTAACTGGGGGGTCCTGGATGCAATAGGGGGACTGGGATTTTACTGGGGGTGTTACTGGGAGGTCACTGGTGATACTGGGAGGTTACTGGTGATACTGGAAAGTCACTGGTGGGTTACTGGGAGGTCACTGATGTTACTGAGAGTTCACTGGTGATACTGGGAGGTCACTGGTGGATTAATGGGAGGTCACTGATGTTACTGGGAGGTCACTGGTGTTACTGGTGGGTTACTGGGAGGTCACTGGTGATACTGGGAGGTCACTGATGTTACTGAGAGGTCACTGGTGATACTGGGAGGTCACTGGTGGGTTACTGGGAGGTCACTGGTAATACTGGAAGGTCACTGGTGGGTTACTGGGAGGTCACTGGTGTTACTGGGAGGTTACTGGTGGGTTACTGGGAGGTCACTGGTGATACTGGGAGGTCACTGGTGTTACTGGGAGGTTACTGGTGATACTGGGAAGTCACTGGTGGATTGATGTGAGGTCACTGGTGATACTGGAAGGTCACTGGTGGGTTACTGGGAGGTCACTGGTGTTACTGAGAGGTCACTGGTGATACTGGGAGGTCACTGGTGTTACTGGGAGGTTACTGGTGGGTTACTGGGAGGTCACTGGTGATACTGGGAGGTCACTGATGTTACTGGGAGGTCACTGGTGATACTGGGAGGTCATTGGTATAACTGGGAGGTCACTGGTGATACTGGAAGGTCACTGGTGGGTTACTGGGAGGTCACTGATGTTACTGAGAGGTCACTGGTGGGTTACTGGGAGGTCACTGATGTTACTGGGAGGTCACTGGTGATACTGAGAGGTGACTGGTGGGTTACTGGGAGGTCACTGATGTTACTGGGAGGTCACTGGTGATACTGGGAGGTGACGGGTGTACCTTCGGGGGGCAGCCCCAGCATGCAGTAGGGGGCGCTGCGGCAGATCACCTCCTGCATGATGATGCCGATGCCGTAGACATCGCCGCGGAAGGAGCCGCGTCGCTCAAGCGCCGCGTCGCGCAGCAGCTCCGGCGCCGTCCACAGCCGCTCTGGAAGGGGCGGAGCCGCGCTGGGACACGCCCCCTACTCCATAAGCCAAGCCCCTTCCCGCTAAGCCACGCCCCTTTGAGTGGGGACACACCCATGGGGGGAGACGTCCCGGGATGTTGTGGGTGGAAGATGCCTCCAATGCGAGGTCACGCCCACTACTGGAAGCCACTCCCCCCGCCGCCAAGCCACGCCCCTTTCCATTAACCCATGCCCCCTTGAGCAAGGAGACGCCCACGGGGTGGGGATGTCCTGGGAGGCCATGCCCACATCATGGAGGCCACGCCCCTTATGCTATGGCCACGCCCACATCCCGGGGCCCACACCCCTAATCCAAAGGCTCCACACATGTCACAGAGGCCCCGCCCCCAGATCTATGGCCCTACCCACATCCCAAAGGCCACGCCCACTGCATGGAGGCCCCGCCCCCAGTTCTATGGCTCCGCCCACATCCCAGAGGCCGCACCTCTTATCCAAAGGCCCCGCCCCAGGTTCTAACGCCCCACCCACATAATGGAAGCCCCTCCCACATCACAGAGGCCACACCCCTAATCCAAAGGGCCAGCCCTTGGTTCTATGGCCACGCCCATATCCTGGAGGCCACACCCCTAATCCGAATGCCCCACCCCCGGTTCTATGGCCACACCCACATCACAGAAGCTCCGCCCCCACCCCGAGGCCCCACCTCTCATCCATCATCCCATTGATCTTCACCTCCCACCTCAGACCAAACCCCACCCACCCCAGGCCCCACCCCCGGACCACACCCCAATCAGAGGCCCCGCCCCCATCTCAGAGGCCCCGCCCCCTCACCCTGAGCCTGGGGGGCGGGGGTCAGCACCCGCTGGGCCTCCAGCAGCTCGTTGTAGCCGTGGTCGGTGACCTTGAGCACGAAGCGCCCGTCCACCACGCAGTTGCGCGACTTGAGGCGCCCGTGGACCACGTCGCGGTGGTGGAGGTAGCGCACCCCCTAGAGGACACCGGGAGACACACCCTCATGGCCACCACGACCCACGACGGCCACGGGCATGGGCGTCAACATGGCCAACACAATGGGCATCAACATGGCCAATATCATGGCCACCAGCATGGACTTCAACATGGCCACCACCAGGGCCAATATCATGGCCACCACCACCACCATCATGGCTACCACCATGGGCATCAACATGGCCAACACGATGGCCACCATCATGGCCAACACGATGGCCACCATCATGGCCACCACCACCAACACAATGGCTACCATCATGGACATCAACATGGACACCACCATGGCCAATATCATGGCCACCACCACCAACACAAGGGCCACCATCCTGGACATCAACATGGCCAACACATTGGCCACCACCAAGACCATCTCCCTGGCCACCTCCATTCCCACGGCCACCGCGTCCCCCCCGAGCTGGTTGTCACCTTGATGAGGATGATGAGGAGGGAGGACTTGAACCAAGACCATCTTCATGGCCACCAACACCACCAAGACCATCTCCATGGCCACCAGCACCACCATGGCCACCACCAAGGCCACCCCCATGGCCACCAGCACCACCATGGCCACCACCAAGACCATCTCCATGGCCACCAGCACCACCATGGCCACCACCAAGACCATCTCCATGGCCACCAACACCACCATGGCCACCAGGAAGGCCACCCCCGTGGTCACCACCACCATGGCCACCACCAAGACCATTTCCATGGTCACCAACACCACCATGGCCACCACCAAGACCATTTCCATGGCCACCAGCACCACCATGGCCACCACCAAGACCATCTCCATGGCCACCAACACCACCATGGCCACCAGCAAGGCCACCCCCATGGCCACCACCACCATGGCAACCACCACCATGGGCACCACCAAGACCATCTCCATGGTCACAACCACCACCACGACCATCTCCATGGCCACCAGCATGATCAAGGCCACCCCCATGGCCAACACCACCAAGACCATCTCCAATGGTCACCAACACCACCATGGTCACCACCACCACGGCCACCACCAAGACCATCTCCATGGCCACCAACACCAGCAAGACCATCTCCATGGCCACCTCGGCTCCCACGGCCACCGCGTCCCACCCGAGCTGGTTGTCACCTTGATGAGGTCGATGAGGAGGGAGGACTTGAACATCCAGTCGAGCTTCATGTCCTCGTTGCGCAGCAGGTCCTCCAGGCTGCCGCGCGAGCAGTGCTCTGACACGATGGCGAAGATCCCGCAGTCGTGGAAGAAGCCCAGGAACAGGTTGACGTTCTCGTGCCGCAGGTCACGCAACTGTCCCCAAGGCAGAGGACAACGTGGGACGGGGCCCCAGGGGTGTCCCCAAGGCCTGGGGTTGTCCCCATGACCCAACGTTGAACCCAAGACCCATCTTTGTCCCCCGTGATCCAATGTTGTCCCCATGACTCAACCTTGTCCATCATGACCAAGTGATGCCCCCACGACCCAACATTGTCCCCATGACCCAACATTGTCCCCATGACCCAACATTGTCCCTCATGACCCAACATTGTCCCCATGACCCAACATTGTCCCTCATGACCAAGTGATGTCCCCACGACCCAACGTTGTTCCCATGACTCAACCTTGTCTATCATGATCAAGTGATGTCCCCATGACCCAACATTGTCCCCATGACCCAACATTGTCCCTCATGACCAAGTGATGTCCCCATGACCCAACGTTGTTCCCATGACTCAACCTTGTCCATCATGATCAAGTGATGTCCCCATGACCCAACATTGTCCCCATGACCCAACATTGTCCCTCATGACCAAGTGATGTCCCCACGACCCAACGTTGTTCCCATGACTCAACCTTGTCCATCATGATCAAGTGATGTCCCCATGACCCAACATTGTCCCCATGACCCAACATTGTCCCTCATGACCAAGTGATGTCCCCACGACCCAACGTTGTTCCCATGACTCAACCTTGTCCATCATGATCAAGTGATGTCCCCATGACCCAACATTGTCCCCATGACCCAACATTGTCCCTCATGACCAAGTGATGTCCCCATGACCCAACGTTGTCCCCATGACTCAACCTTGTCCATCATGACCAAGTGATGTCCCCATGACCCAACATTGTCCCCATGACCCAACGTTGTCCCCCATGACCCAACATTGCCCCTCATGACCCAACATTGTACCCATGACCCACCATTGTCCCCATGACTCAACGTTGTCCATCATGACCAAGCAATGTCCCCATCACCAAATGTTGTCCCCCATGACCCAACATTGTCCCTCATGACCCAACATTGTCCCCATGACCCATCATTGTCCTCATGACCCATTGTTGTCCTCATGACCCATCGTTGTCCCCCATGACCCAACATTGTCCCCATGACTCAACCTTGTCCATCATGACCAAGCAATGTCCCCATGCCCCAACATTGTCCCCCATGCCCCAACATTGTCCCTCATGCCCCAACATTGTCCCCATGACCCCATATTGTCCCCCATGCCCCCATATTGTCCCCACCTTGCAGAAGACCAACTTGGTGGCTGGTTTCACCTCACTGTGCTGCTCTCCAGGGAACTTCTTCAGCCACACCCAGTCACCCTGGGGGACAGAGTGGGTGACACCTGAGCACCCCGGAACCTGCCCCACCACAACACGTGGGGTACACCCGGAGGTGACACCTTCCTCGTCCTCCAACCCCCCATGTCAACCAGAAGCCACCAACTCACCCCAAACCCACCCCCAATCCCAAATCAAGGTAGGGTGGTGGGTGGGGGATGGGGTGGAGCAGGAGTGGTTTTTTGGGGTGAAACGGTGGGTTTTTGGCTTTCAACTTACCTGCACGGAGGCGACAAGGCCCTGCTGGTTAAACAAAAGGAGGAGGAGGGGGAGGTGACTGTTGCCCTTCGTGTTTTCGGCTCCCTGTGGGTAAAGGGAGCTTGTCAATCATGGCCGCCTAAGGCTGTCAATCATCCGGCCGGGACATGGGGTGGGGTCTCCCAGGTGGGGAGGGGTCACCCCACCCACTCATGGTGGGCGGGAGGGGACAGGGGTGTCCCTGGGGTTGGTGGCCTTGTCGCCCCCGGAGGTGGCAGTTGGGGGAATAGGGGGAGTTGGGGTGATAGGGACATGGGGAGGGGTGGTGGGGACACACACACAGGGGGAGGGGGACGTGGGGACATCTCACCTCGGCGATGGCCACGTTGGTGTTGTCGGGGGCGGCGGTGACGCTCTTGACGCTCTTGGTGTCCCCGGCGCTGCGGCCGGCCAGGCTGGTGCGGCTGCCGTCCACCTGGGGGTGGGGACACGAGGGGACAAGAGGGGACATGTCAGCTGTGGGGGTGTGGTGGCCAAGGGGACACATCACCCATGGGGACCCACCAGCCAATGGATCTTCTCCAGGGCAGAACTTGGCCCTGGGGGTGACTTCAGGTCATGGGGACACGTCACCCATTGGGACATGTCACATATGGGGACACGTCACCTATGGGGACCCACCTTGGGCCATGGGGACACGTCACCCAGTGGGACAAAACTCAGGTCATGGTGACATGTCACCCATGGGGACACATCACCAATGGGGACCCACCAGCCAATGGATCTTCTCCAGGGCAGAACGTGACCCTGGGGGTGACTTCAGGTGATGGGGATATGTCACCCATTGGGACACATCACATATGGAGACATGCCACCCATGGGGAAATGTCATGACCCAAGGGGATCTTGGTCACGGGGGACATCTTAAGCCACAGGGACACTGGAGACGTCACCCACAGGGACACGTCACCCATGGGGACCTCACAGCCCACAGGTGTCCTCTCCAAGGCCATGGGGACCCATCAGCCATGGGGACACGTCACCCATGAGGACACATCACCCATGAGGTCCCACCAGCCCACGTTCTCTTCCTAAGGCCAAAACCAACCACAGGCTGGACTCGAAGCCACAGCATCACCTTCCCGGCCACCCCAGGTGCCACCAAGTCCCCTGAGCCACTGTGGCCACCACAGAAATGGTGTCCCTCACCCGTTTGCTGCTCTGGGTGTTGATGAAGGTCAAGTCCTCCATGGTCAAGATGATCTTGTTGGGTCCCTTCATCAACTGGGCTTGTTGGATGCGGCGCCTGCAGGGAGGGGACACGGGAGCTGCCGGGTTGTCCCCAAAGTGTCCCCAGGTGTCCCCCCAGGAGGTGGTGGCACCCACCTGATGTAGCAGGCGAGGGCGGCGCCCGCTGCCACCAGGGCGGCGATGAGGAGGAAGAGGAGGAGGATGAAGGTGGCGTCCAGGCCTGGGGTGGAGGGAAGGGATGGAGGGGTGGGATGGAGAAGCCACCCGTGGTGGCCCGTGGTCACCTACGGCACCCATGGCCACCTTATGGTCATGGATGGCAACCACGGTCACCTCTGGTCACCTTTGGTCAACTGTGGCCACCTGTGGCACCCATAACACCCCATGGTCACCTCTGGTCAGCCGTGGCCGCCTACAACACCCATGATCATCTATGGCCACCTTATGGTCATGGATGGTCACCTGCGGTCACCTCTGGTCAACCATGGCCACCTGTGACATCTGTGACACACGTGGTCATCCATGGTCACCTGTGGTCAAACGTGGCCACCTCTGGTCACCCATGGCCCCTAGTGACACCCATGACACACCATGGTCACCTGTGGTCAACCATGGTCAACTATGACACACATGGTGACCCATGGCCACCTATGACACCCATAACACCCCATGGTCACCCGTGGCCACTTCTGGTCACCTGTGGCCACCTATGGCATCCCCTGGTCACCTATGGTCAACCATGGCCACCTATGACACCCCATGGTCACTCATGGCCACCTCTGGTCACCCATGACCACCTATGACTCACCATGGTCACCCATGGCCACCTGTGACACCCATGATACCCCATGGCCACCCATGGCCACCTATGGCCCACCATGGTCACCCATGGCCACCTGTGACACCCATGATATCCCATGGTCACCCATGGCCACCTATGGCCCACCATGGTCACCCATGGCCACCTCTGGTCAACCATGGCCACCAATGGCCACCCATGGTCAACCACAACCACCTACGACACCTATGACCCCCTCTGGTCACCCATGGCCACCCATGACCCGCCGTGGTCACCAGCCTGCACCACTCACCCCCATTGCAGATGGTCCCCGACTCAAACCAACACCCGGCGTCGGTGCCGGGGCTGGAGCCGTGTGGCCAATGGACACGGTGGCCACGGTAGCTCAACCCCCGCGTCCCCGGGTCCAGCCCGTAGACTGGCCACAGGTGGTCGCCCTTGTTGTCCGTGTCCAACACCACGTAGGGGACGGTGACGTCCCCATCCTCGCCAATGGAGAAGTTCTGGCAGAAACCCTCCAGCTGGAAGTCGCGGATGTTCTCGGCCACGCTGGTGCCCATCACCCAGCGGCCCGTCCGGCGCGTGGCCTCCACGGCCGCCGCCAGGAAGTGGATGGAGTTGTAGATGGTGGCGAAGAGGGGGTGGACCTGGGTGGGGGGAGAGAGAGGAGGTGACACGGGGTGACAAAGGGGCCACCAGGAGCTCCAGGTGGTCATGGTGACACCTGGAGGATGATGGTGTTGGGTGGGGTCATCTCCACCCAAGCTGTGGGCATCTCTACCCAATGATGTTGGCCATGGTCATCACCCAATGCTGTTGGCCATGGTCATCTCAATGCTGTTGGCCATGGTCATCACCCGATGTTGTTGGCCATGGTCATCTCAACTCAACGCTGTTGGCCATGGTCATCACCCAATGCTGCTGGCCATGGTCATATCTATCCAATCCATGGTCATCTCTACCCAATGACATTGCCCGTGGTCATCACCCAATGATGTTGGCCATGGTCATCTCCACCCAACTCAATGCTGTTGGCCATGGTCATCTCTACCCCATCTATGGTCATCTCTACCCAGTGACGTTGGCCATGGTCGTCTCTACTCAACTCAACGCTGTTGGCCATGGTCATCTCCACCCAACTCAACACTGTTGGCCATATTCATCTCCACCCAATCCATGGTCATCTTCACACAACTCAGTGTTGTTGGCCATGGTCATCTCTACCCAATGATGTTGGCCATGGTCATCTCTACTCAACTCAACGCTGTTGGCCATGGTCATCACCCAATGCTGTTGACCATGGTCATGTCAACTCAATACTGTTGGTCATGGTCATCTCCATCCAATCCGTGGTCATCTCTACCCAACACTATTGGCCATGGTCATCTCAACTCAAATCAATGCTGTTGGCCATGGTCATCACCCAATGCTGTTGGCCGTGGTCATCTCAACTCAATGCTGTTGGTCATGGTCATCTCTACCCAATCCATGGTTATCTCAACTCAACGCTGTTGGCCATGGTCATCTCCCCTGGAGATGCCTCCAGTCTCCCTGGAGATGCCTCCAACCCCCCTGGAGATGCCACCAAACCCCCCAGAGATGCCACCAAACCCCCCAGAGATGCCACCAAACCCCCCAGAGATGTCACCAAACCCCCTGGAGATGCCTCCAAACCCCCTGAAGATGCCTCCACCCCCCTGGAATTGTCCCCAAACCCCCTGGAGTTGCCACCAAACCCCCTGGAGATGCCTCCAAACCCCTCAGAGATGCCTCCACCCCCCTGGAATTGTCCCCAAACCCCCTGGAGTTGCCACCAAACCCCCTGGAGATGCCTCCAAACCCCTCAGAGATGCCTCCACCCCCCTGGAATTGTCCCCAAACCCCCTGGAGATGCCACCAAACCCCCTGAAGATGCCTCCACCCCCCTGGAATTGTCCCCAAACCCCTCAGAGATACCACCAAACCCCTCCCACCTCACCTGCGCGGGGTCAATGTGCGCGGGGACCTCATAGGCCTCCTTGGCCTCCTGCAGAACCTCGCGGAAGTTGCTGTCGGGCGAGTCGATGGTGACGGTGAGGACGGCGTCGTAGGCCAAGCGCAGTTTGGTGTTGTTGGCCAGCGCGGGGTAGGAGATGCGGCGATAGGGCAGGGGGAAGGTGAGGGCGTCATAGGGGACGAAGACGTAGGTGCCATCGGTCATGCCCAGGTCCTCGGCCTCCTCCAATAGGACGCGCTGCTCCTCGCCGCCCAGCAGGACCGAGTGCATGCACATCAGCACCACTGCGGGGACACGGGGACAGCGGGGTCACGGGGGGACATGTGGGGACATGAGGGGACATGGGGGGACATGGGGGACATGGGGAGACACGTGGGTCATGGGGGTGATGGTGGGAACATGTGGGTTATGATGGGACAATGGGGGGATGTGGGGATCATGGGGAGACATGGAGGTCATGGTGGGGACATGGGGGTGACACATGGGACATGGGGGTGATGGTGGGGGCACGTGGGACATGATGGGACATGTGGATCATGGTGGGACATGGTGGGACATGACACATGGGGGTGATGGTAGGGACACGTGGGACATGGAGGGACATGATGGGACATGTGGGTCATGGGGGGACATGGGGGTGACACATGGGACATGGGGGTGATGGTGGGGACACGTGGGTCATGATGGGACAATAGGGGGATGTGGGGATCATGGGGAGACATGTGGGTCATGGTGGGGACATGTGGGTCATGATGGGGACATGGGGGCCATGGGGGGACATAGGGACACATGGGGATATGTGGGTCACAGTGGGTACTCCATCTCCATCTGTCCATCTGTCCAACCACATTCACCTCCATCATCTCCATCCACCTTCATCCAACCACGTCCACCACCTCCATCTCCATCTCCATCTCCGTCTCCATCTCCATCTCCATCTCCATCTCCATCTCCATCTCCATCTCCATCTCCATCCAACCACGTCCACCTTCTTCATCTCCATCCATCTGTCCATCCATCCATGGCCACCATCTCCACCTGTCCATCCATCCATCCATCCAGGTCCACCTCCTCCATCTTCATCTTCATCCATCTCCATCCAATCACATCCACCTTCTCCATCTCCATCGAGCCTTCCTCCATCCATCCATGGCCACCATCTCCATCCATCCATCCATCCATCCATCCACCCATCCATCTAGGTCCACCTCCTCCATCTCCATCTCCATCTCCATGATCTCCATCCATCTGCATCCATCCATGTCCACCATCTCCATCCAACCATGTCCACCTTCTCCACCTCCACCTCCATCTCCATCCATCTCCATCTCCATCCATCTCCATCCATCTCCATCTCCATCCATTTCCATCCATCTCCATCTCCACCCATCTTCATCTTCATCCATTTCCACCTCCATCCATCTCCATCTCCATCCATCTTCATCCATCTTCATCTCCATCCATTTCCACCTCCATCTCCATCCACCTCCATCTCCATCCATCTCCATCTCCATCTCCATCCATCTCCATCTCCATCCATCTTCATCTCCATCCATCTCCATCCATCTTCATCTCCATCCATCTCCATCTCCATCTCCATCCATCTCCATCCATCTTTATCTCCATCCATCTCCATCTCCATCCATCTCCATCCATCTTCATCTCCATCCATCTTCATCTCCATCCATCTCCATCTCCATCCATCTCCATCTCCATCTCCATCCATCTCCATCTCCATCTCCATCCATCTCCATCCATCTTCATCTCCATCCATCTCCATCTCCATCTCCATCTCCATCTCCATCTCCATCCATCTTTATCTCCATCCATCTCCATCTCCATCCATCTCCATCTCCATCCATCTTCATCTCCATCCATCTCCATCCATCTTCATCTCCATCCATCTCCATCTCCATCCATCTCCATCCATCTCCATCTCCATCCATCTCCATCCATCTCCATCTCCATCCATCTTCATCTCCATCCATCTTCATCTCCATCCATCTCCATCTCCATCCATCTCCATCTCCATCCATCTTCATCTCCATCCATCTCCATTCCCATCTCCATCTCCATCCATCTCCATCTCCATCTCCATCCATCTCCATCCATCTTCATCTCCATCCATCTCCATCTCCATCCATCTCCATCTCCATCCATCTCCATCTCCATCCATCTTCATCTCCATCCATCTCCATCCATCTTCACCTCCATCCATCTCCATCTCCATCCATCTCCATCTCCATCTCCATCCATCTCCATCCATCTTCATCTCCATCCATCTCCATCTCCATCTCCATCTCCATCTCCATCTCCATCTCCATCTCCATCTCCATCTCCATCCATCTTTATCTCCATCCATATCCATCTCCATCCATCTCCATCTCCATCCATCTTCATCTCCATCCATCTTCATCCATCTTCATCTCCATCCATCTCCATCTCCATCCATCTCCATCTCCATCCATCTCCATCCATCTCCATCTCCATCCGTCTTCATCCATCTTCATCTCCATCCATCTCCATCTCCATCCATCTCCATCTCCATCCATCTCCATCCATCTCCATCTCCATCCATCTTCATCTCCATCCATCTCCATCCATCTTCATCTCCATCCATCTCCATCTCCATCCATCTCCATCTCCATCCATCTCCATCTCCATCCACCTCCATCCATCTCCATCTCCATCCAACCTCCACCATCTCCCCCCGTCCCCCCGTTACCTCTGACCCCGTCCGCCCTCTGCACCCTCCTCAGCGCCTCCCGGGCCTCATCCTGCTGCGTCCCCAGCGCCGTGACCACGGTGACCGGCAGCCCCCGCGCCCGCAGCTCCTGGGCCACTCCCTGGCCCACCTCCCGCCACGCGTCCCCCGCCGACGTCACCACGGCCACGTGCGCCCACCGGAAGTATCTCAGCACCTCGTGGAGAACCCCAACGGGCTCCGGCATCGGCACCACCAACGTGTCCAACCCCTCGGCGTCCCCCAAGCAGGACCAAGACACCAACGGCTTGTTCCAGGCAGCGGCCAATAGGCCGGCGGCACCGCAGGCGGCCGGGTTGAACGGGCCAATCAGGGCGGCGGCATAACGGTCGAGGTTGAGGAGGTTGGTGACAGCCTGGGGGGTGTCGCAGGGCTCGGTGACCACCACGGCGTCCCACCAGTAGCCGCGGTTGAACGCCGGGTGGCGGTTGAGGCGGGCGACGGCCAATCGGGAGGCGACGTCCGGGAGGGCGTGGCTCAGGATGGGGTCACATGACCAGGGGCCCATGACGCCCATCTTGAAGGTGGCGGCTGAGGTTGGGGACGGGGGGAGGAGGAGGAGGAGGAGGAGGAGGAGGAGGTGACGAGGCCACCGCGGGTGGTGGGACAGGCCCAGGAGGGAGGGGGATGGGGTGGGGACACTTGGGGAGGTGGCACCATGGGAGGTGGCACCATGGTGGGACTCAACGTCATGGGAGATGCCACCACCACCATGGGAGATGTCACTGTGCAAGATGCCACCATGAGAGACGATGTCACCATCATGGGAGATGCCACCATGATGAGAGATGTCACCATAGGGGATGTCACCATCATGGGAGATGTCACCATCATGGGAGATGTCACTGTAGGAGATGGCACCACTGTAGGAGATGCTACCACCATGGGAGATGTCGCTGTGCAAGATGTCACCATAGGAGATGTCACCACCATGGGAGATGCCACCACTGTAGGAGTCGCCACCATGGGAGATGTCACCATCATAGGAGACGTCATCATAGGAGATGTCACCACCATGAGAGATGTCACTGTGCAAGGTGCCACCATGATGGGAGATGTCACCATCATAGGAGACATCACCACAGGAGATGTCACCATTATGGGAGATGTCACCACTGTAGGAGTTGCCACCACTGTGGGAGTTGCCACCATGGGAGATGTCACCATGATAGGAGATGTTGCCATCGTAGGAGATGCCACCATCATGGGAGATGTCACCATCATTGGAGATGTCACCACCATGGGAAATGTCACTATGCAAGATGCCACCATGGGAGATGCCACCATCATGGGAGATGTCACCACTGTAGGAGATGCCACCACTGTAGGAGATGTCACCATCATGGGAGATGTCACCATGATGGGAGGTGTCACCATGGGAGATGTCACTGTAGGAGATGTCACCATCATGGGAGATGTCACCATGATGGGAGGTGTCACCATGGGAGATGTCACTGTAGGAGATGTCACCATCATGGGAGATGTCACCATGATGGGAGGTGTCACCATGGGAGATGTCACTGTAGGAGATGCCACCATCATGGGAGACGTCACCATCATAGGAGATTTCATCATAGGAGGTGTCACCACCATGGGAGGTGTCACTGTACAAGATACCACCATGGGAGATGTCACCATCAAAGGAGATGTCACCATTATGAGAGATGTCACCATGATGGGAGATGCCACCACCATGGGAGTCACTGTCATGGGAGATGTCATCATATGAAATGTCACCATGGGAGATGCCACCACGATGAGAGATGCCACCATGACAAGAGATGTCACCACGAGAGACGATGTCACCTTGGGAGATGCCACCATGACAAGAGATGTCACCACGAGAGACGATGTCACCTTGGGAGATGCCACCATGAGAGACGATGTCACCTTGGGAGATGCCACCATGGCAGATGCCACCACTATGGACGACGTCCCTGCTCTGAGAGATGCCACCACCATGGGACATGACATTACGGGAGATGCCACCATTGGGGGAGACGATGACGATGTCACAGGAGGTGCCACAATGCTGGGAGATGCCACCATAGGAGATGCCACCATGGGAGATGCCACCATGGGAGATGCCACCACAGGTCCCATCCCTGTGGCTGGTGCCACCATGGGGCCACACAGTCATGGGGACATTGGGGACGTCGGGGCCATGGGGGCCACTATTGAGGTCATTGGGGACCTGGAGGATCTTGAGGACGTTGGGGACGTCATTGGAGCCATTGGGGACATTGTTGGGGTCATTGGGGTCATTGAGGACATTGGGGCCATTGGGGATGTCATTGGGGTCATTGGGGACATTGTTGGGGTTGTTGGGGACGTTGTTGGGTACATTGGGGTCCTTGGGGCCATTGAGGCCACGAGGGACATTGGGAACATCATTGGGGTCATTTGGGCCATTGGGGACGTTGTTGGGGTCCTTGGGGACATCGTTGGGGACATTGGGGACGTCGGGTCGGGGGCTCCTCACGCCCGGGGGGGTCCGGTGGCCTCGGGCGATGTCACCATGGTGGGACGGCGGGGACGATGTCACCATGGTGGGACGTCACCTGGGAGAGAGCGAGGGGGTCAGGGGGGTGCCCGGACGCCTGGGTCCCTTTTTGGAGGGTCCCTGGATGTCTGGGTCCTGTATGGGGGATCCCCGAATGCCTGGGTTCCTTATAGGGATCCCCGGATGCCTGTGTCCCTTATGGGGGTTCCCGGACGCCTGGGTCCCATATGGGGGTCCCCGGACGCCTGGGTCCCTTTTTGGAGACTCCCTAGACCCTGGATCCCTTATGGGGGTCCCCGGACGCCTGGGTCCCTTATGGGGGTTCCCAGATGCCTGGGTCCCTTTTTCGAGTGTCCCCGGATGCTTGGGTCCCTTGTGGGGGTCCCCGAACGCCTGGGTCCTCACAAGGGGGGGAGGGCGGAGCCAGCCCCTCCCCCTCCTTCCCCCGTTCCCATCATCCCCCGCGCCTTCTTTAATCCCCCCGGGGGGGGTTAAAACCGGGATTATCCACCCCTTCCCCACCCCCCCCCCCCACCAAGGCCACGTGCGGGGACGGGGTGGGGGGAGGGGAGGGGACACGTCACACACACCCCCCCCCCCAATAATCCCCTCCCCCCCCGGTTATTTCTGTCACCTTCATCCCCCGCGGACGGGTCACCCCGTGTGACACCGACGTTGTCACACACGCGTGTGAACGGGACACGTGTCGCACACACACACGGGGGACAGGGACCCAGGCGTCCGGGAGGGACCCAGGCATCCGGGGGGGGGGGACACTAATAGGGGACCCTGACACCCTAATAAGGAACCCAGGTGTCTAGGAGGGACCCAGGCGTCCGGGAGAGGACCCAGGCGTCCGGGAGGGACCCTAATACCCCAATAAGGGACCCAGGTGTCCAGGAGGGACCCAGGCGTCCAAGAGGGGACCCTAATATCCCAGAAAGGGACCCAGGCATCCGGGAGAGGACCCAGGTGTCCAGGGGGGGACCCTAATAGGGGACCCTAATATCTCAGAAAGGGACCCAGGCATCCGGGAGAGGACCCAGGTGACCAGGGGGGGACCCTAATATCCCAGAAAGGGACCCAGGCGTCCGGGAGGGACCCAGGCATCTGGGAGGGGACACTAATAGGGAACTCAAGTGTTCAGGGGGACCCAGGCGTCCGGGAAGGGACCCCCAATAACCCAATAAAGGACCCAGGCATCCGGGTGGGCAGAACCCCAGGACTCCAATAGAGGACCCAGGCGTCCGGAGGGGGGAACCCCAATACCGAAGAGGGGATCCAGGCATCCGGGAGGGGGGGACCCCAATAAGGGACTCGTGTTTGGGAAGGGACCTTAATAGGGGACCCAGGCATCTGGGGGGGGACCCTAATACCCCAGGAAGGGACCCAGGTGTCCAGGAGGGCACCCCAATACCCAAAAGAGGACCCAGGCATCCGGGAGGGGACCCCCTAATAACCCAATAGGGGACCCAGGTGTCTGGGAAGGGACCCAGGTGTCCGGGTGGAGACCTCAATATGTGACCCTAATACCCCAGGAAGGGACCCAGGTGTCCAGGTGGGGATCCCAATAAGGGACCCAGGCATCCGTGGAGGGACCCAAGTGTCCGGTGGGGGACCCCAATACCCAATAGGGGACCCAGGCATCCGGGGGGACACACCCCAATAGAGGACCCAGGCGTCTGGGTGGGGACCCTAATACAGGACCCTAATACCCCAGGAAGGAACCCAGGCATCCAGGTGGGGACCCTGAAAGAGGACCCAGGCGTCCGGGAGGGATCCCCCAATAACCCAATAGGGGTCCCAGGCGTCCGGGAAGGGACCCAGGTGTCCAGGTGGGGACCCCAATACAGGACCCTAAAACCCCAGGAAGGAACCCAGGCATCCGGGAGTGGACCCCCCAATAATCCAATAGGGGACCCAGGCACCCGGGCAGGGACCCAGGTGTCCGGGTGGGGACCCCAATATGTGACCCTAATACCCCAGGAAGGGACCCAGGCGTCCGGGTGGGGACCCAGGCATCCGGGTGGGGGCCCAGGGGAGGGGTGGGGGTTGGAGGGTCCCTTACCTGTCCCCAGGCCCCGCTGGGTGGGTGCTGGGGGGGGGGGGAGGGTTGGGGGGGGGAGAGGATCCGTTGCCCCCCCCCGGACGCCTGGGTCCCCCCCGGACGCCTGGGTCCCCAGGGTGCCCCCACGGCCACCAGCTCCGTGTGCGGCCTGAGCGGGGGGGGGGGGGCCCTAATCCCCCCCCCCCAACCAGCCAACTAACCCCCCCCCATGTGGGTGTTAATCAGCTTAATGAGACGGGGATTGGGGGTTGGGGACAGACGGTGGCACTTGTCGGGGGGACATGAGGACAATGGGGACAATGCGGGGGGAACACAGGGACCTCGGCCCCCCCCTTGTGTGATCCCGCCCCCCCAATTCCCAGCAGAAGCCCCAAAATCGCCGTTTTCAACCCTAAAATCGCTGATTCCAGCCCCGAAACGCCCCCGCCTGTCACTCAAGGCCCGGCCACGCCCCTCGCTGCCAGACCACGCCCCCGCAGACAGAGAGCCAATCACTGCCATGACCACGCCCCCTCCCTGCGACCACCACGCCCTCCTCCGCTCCACCCCGCCCCTTCGGTCCACGGCCACGCCCCCTCCTCGTGACCACGCCCCTTCCCTCCCGGCGCGGCCGCGGGCGCCATGTTGGGTGAGGGCGGAAGCGAAAGCGGCGGAGGCGACGGGGCTGGGCGGAAGTGAGGGTGGAGGTGAGGAGGTGCGGGAACTGGGGGATACTGGAGGGATATTGGGGGATATTGGGGGATACTGGGGGGACTGGGAGGGGCTGGGGGTGACTGGGGGGATACTGGGGGGACTGGGAGGGGCTGGGGGATACTGGGAGCACTGGGAGGGGCTGAGGGCAATGGGACTGGGAGATACTGGGAGGTGCTGGGGGGCACTGGGAGATACTGGGAGGTACTGGGGGGTACTGGGGGATAATGGGAAGTACTGGGAGTTACTTGGGGTACTGGGGTGCACTGGGAGATACTGGGGGGCACTGGGATTGAGGTTACTGGGAGCACTGGGGGATACTGGGAGATACTGGACGGCACTGGGAGATATTGGGGGACTCTGGAGGATACTCGGGGTCACTGGGATATACTGGGAGGTACCGGGGGGCACTGGGAGGTATTGGGGGTAATGGTACTGGGAGTGCTGGGGGATACTGGGAGCAATGGGACTGGGGGCACTGGGGGGCAATGCGAATGGATATACTGGGAGCAATGGGAATGGGGGATACTGGGAGGTACTGGGGGTGCTGGGACTGGTCCATACTGGTCCATACTGGTGTCCCGCAGATGACGATCCACAACCTGTACATCTTTGACCGGGGGGGGACGTGTCTGCACTACAGCGAGTGGCACCGGAGGAGGGGGACGGGGATCCCCCGGGAGGAGGTGACGGGGGGACAGGGGGACACTGCGGGGACGGGGAGACATTGGGGGGACAGAGGGGACAAGGGGACACTGCGGGGACGGGGAGACATTGGGGGGACAAGGGGACACTGGGGGGGTGGGGGGACAGGGGGGACAAGGGGACACTGGGGGGACAAGGGGGCATGGGGGGATATGGGGACATGGGACGTGGGGACGTGACTTGGGTCACTGGGAGGGCTCTAGGACCCTGGGGGTCACTGGGGGGGGGATTTAGGACCCTGGGGGTCACTGGGGACAATGGGCAATGTTGCGTTGCTCCCAGTATCCCCCAGTACCTCCCAATATCTCCCAGTACCCCCAGTGCCTCCCAGTATCTCCCAGTGCACCCCAATGCCCCCCAATATCCCCCAGTGCCCCCTGTTGGTCCCAGTGCCCCCCATTACCTCCCAGTATATCCCAGTACCTCCCAATATCCCCCAATGTCCCCCAGTATCCCCCAGTGCCCCCCATTACCTCCCAGTATATCCCAGTACCTCTCAATATCCCCCAGTGCCCCCAGTACCTCCCAGTATCCCCCAGTCCCATTGCTCCCAGTATACCCAGTCGCATTGCCCCCCACTATCCCCCAGTCCCAGGGTCCCCCAGTATCCTCCAGTGACCTCCAGTCCCATATCCCCATTTCCCAGCGGGGAGCACTGGGGGATACTGGGAGCAATGGGACTGGGAGATACTGGGGGGCACTGGGAGCTCTGGGGGTACTGGGGGGCACTGGAGGATACTGGGAGCAATGGGACTGGGAGATACTGGGGTGCACTGGGGCTAATGGGGAACACTGGGAGATACTGGGAGCAATGGAACTGGGAGATACTGGGGGGCACTGGGATGTACTGGGAGGTTCTGGGGGATACTGGGCTGCACTAGGGGATAGTGGGAGCAATGGGACATTGCCCATTGTCCCGAGTGACCCCCAGGGTCCTAACCCCCCCCCCCCCTGTGACCCCTAGGGTCCTGAGACCTCCCCGAATGACCCCCAGGGTCCTAAACCCCCCCCCCAGTGACCCCCAGGGTCCTACCCCCCCCCCCCCCAACCAAGTGACCCCCAGGGTCCTAAGACCCCCCCCCCGAGTGACCCCCGGGGTCCTAAAACCCCTCCCAGTGACCCCCAGGGTCCTAAACCCCCCCCCCCCCCCGAATGACCCCCAGGGTCCTAAGACCCCTCCCAGTGACCCCCAGGGTCCTAAAGCCCCTCCCAGTGACCCCCAGGGTCCTAAGACCCCTCCCAGTGACCCCCAGGGTCCTAAAGCCCCTCCCAGTGACCCCCAGGGTCCTAAAGCCCCCCTGTCCCCATATCCCCCTGACCCCCATATCTCCCCAGTGTCCCCCTGTCCCCCCAATGTCCCCCTGTCCCCCCAATGTCCCCATGTCCCCCCAATGTCCCCATGTCCCCAGGAGTTCAAGCTCATGTTCGGGATGCTTTTCTCCCTCCGTTCCTTCGTGGCCAAGATGAGCCCAACCGACATGTATCCACTTTTTGGGGAACCCCCCCTTTGGATTTGGGGGTGTCCTCTCAATTGGGGGGACACCAGGGACTTGGGGGACCCCGGGGGTGTTGGGGACACAGAGGGGACATCAAGGAATTGGGTCCCCAAAGGGGGATTTGGGGGGACCCCAAGGTTTTTCATCTTGGGGGTTTTGGGGGATAATCCCATAGATATGGGGGGACCCTGGTGGTTTGGGGTGACCCTGTGGGTTTTGGGATGACCCTGGGGACTTGAGGGACCCGCTGTCGGTTTTGGGGTGACCCCCAGGGTTTAGGGGTCCTTGGGGAATTTGGGGGGGACCCCGGGAATTTGGGACATCCCTGAAACAATTGGGGGGGACCCCAAGGATTTGGGAGTTCCCTGAGGCATTTGGGTGGCTCTGGGGGGCTTGGGGGGGACCCCAGAGCTTTGGGGTGACCATGTGGGCTTTGGGGTGTCCCCATGGGTTTGGGGGACCCCCTGTAGGTTTTGGGGTGACCCCCAGGGTTTAGCGGTCCCTGAAGCATTTGGGGGGGACCCCAAAGATTATGGGGGACCCCAAGGATTTGGGAGTTCCCTGAGGCATTTGGGTGGCTCTGGGGGGTTTGGGGGGGACCCCAGAGATTTGGGGTGACCGTGTGGGCTTTGGGGTGTCCCCATGGGTTTGGGGAACCCCCTGTGGGTTTGGGGTGACCCCCAGGGTTTAGGGGTCCCTGAAACATTTGGAGGGGGGACCCCAAAGATTTAGGGGGACCCCAAGGATTTGGGAGTTCCCTGAGGCATTTGGGTGGCTCTGGGGCGTTTGGGGGTGACCCCAGAGCTTTGGGGTGACCGTGTGGGCTTTGGGGTGACCCCATGGGTTTGGGGGACCCCCTGTAGGTTTTGGGGTGACCCCCAGGGTTTAGGGGTCCCTGGGGAATTTGGGGGGGACCCCAAGGATTATGGGGGACCCCAAGGCATTTGGGAGTTCCCTGAGGCATTTGGGTGGCTCTGGGGGGTTTGGGGGTGACCCCAGAGCTTTGGGGTGACCGTGTGGGCTTTGAGGTGTCCCCATGGGTTTGGGGAACCCCCTGTGGGTTTGGGGTGACCCCCAGGGTTTAGGGGTCCCTGGGGAATATTAGGGGGGGACCCCAAAGATTATGGGGGACCCCAAGGATTTGGGAGTTCCCTGAGGCATTTGGGGGGCTTGGGGGGGACCCCAGAACTTTGGGGTGGCCGTGTGGGCTTTGGGTTGTCCCCATGGGTTTGGGGGACCCCCTGTAGGTTTTGGGGTGACCCCCAGGGTTTAGGGGTCCCTGGGGAATTTGGGGGGGACCCCAAGGATTATGGGGGACCCCAAGGATTTGGGAGTTCCCTGAGGCATTTGGGTGGCTCTGGGGGGTTTGGGGGGGACCCCAGAGCTTTGGGGTGACCGTGTGGGCTTTGGGGTGTCCCCATGGGTTTGGGGAACCCCCTGTGGGTTTGGGGTGACCCCCAGGGTTTAGGGGTCCCTGGGGAATTTGGGGGGGACCCCAAGGATTATGGGGGACCCCAAGGCATTTGGGAGTTCCCTGAGGCATTTGGGTGGCTCTGGGGGCTTTGGGGGGGACCCCAGAGATTTGGGGTGACCGTGTGGGCTTTGGGGTGACCCCATGGGTTTGGGGAACCCCCTGTGGGTTTGGGGTGACCCCCAGGGTTTAGGGGTCCCTGAAACATTTGGAGGGGGGACCCCAAAGATTTAGGGGGACCCCAAGGATTTGGGAGTTCCCTGAGGCATTTGGGTGGCTCTGGGGGGTTTGGGGGGGACCCCAGAGCTTTGGGGTGACCGTGTGGGCTTTGGGGTGTCCCCATGGGTTTGGGGAACCCCCTGTGGGTTTGGGGTGACCCCCAGGGTTTAGGGGTCCCTGGGGAATATTAGGGGGGGACCCCAAAGATTATGGGGGACCCCAAGGATTTGGGAGTTCCCTGAGGCATTTGGGGGGCTTGGGGGGGACCCCAGAGCTTTGGGGTGGCCGTGTGGGCTTTGGGGTGTCCCCATGGGTTTGGGGAACCCCCTGTAGGTTTGGGGTGACTCCCCAGGGCTTAGGGGTCCCTGGCGAATTTGGGGGGGACCCCAAGGATTATGGGGGACCCCAAGGCATTTGGGAGTTCCCTGAGGCATTTGGGTGGCTCTGGGGGGTTTGGGGGGGGACCCCAGAGCTTTGGGGTGACCGTGTGGGCTTTGGGGTGACCCCATGGGTTTGGGGGGACCCCCTGTGTGTTTGGGGGGTCCCCCCTGTGCCGTTGGGGTCCTTATTGCGCAGGCGGGACGGCTTCGTGTCCTTCCTCACCAGCAAGTACCGGCTCCATTACTACGAGACGCCCACGGGGCTGCGGCTGGTCCTCAATACGGACCCGGGGGTCACGTCGGCCCGGGAGGCGTTACAGCACATCTACAGCCATGTGAGGGGACCCCCAAAACCCCTGAACCCCAAAAGAGTGCACCCCAAAAAGCGCCTGTACCCCAAAAGCCAAAAAGGCCCCAAAAACCAGGCCCAAAGTAGGCCCCAAATCTGCCCTCAAACCAGCCCGTGGGCACCAAAAACGGCCCAAAAATGAGCGTTTGGACACAAAAATGAACCCCAAAATCAACCCCACATCTACAGTCATGTGAGGGGACCTTAAAAAGCTTGAACCCCAAAGATCTGCACCCCAAAAATGCCCTGAACCCCAAAAATCTGCACCCAAAACACAGGCTGAGAATCTGCCCCCAAACCAGCCCCTGGGCACCAAAAACAGCCCAAAAATGAGCGTTTGGACCCAAAAATTAACCCCTAATCAACCCAATATCTGCAGTAATGTGAGGGGACCCTAAAAACTGTGAACCCCAAAAATGTGCACCCCAAAAAGCGCTTGTACCCCCAAAACCCCCCAAAGAACAGGCCCAAAATGTGCCCTCAAACCACAAAAAAACGCCCAAAAATCAACATTTGGACCCAAAAATCAACCCCAAAATCAACCCCACATCTACAGTTATGTGAAGGGACCCTAAAAAGCATGAACCACAAAAATCTGCTCCCAAAAATGCCCTGGACCCCAAAAATCTGCACCCCAAAACCAGGCCCAGAATCTGCCCCCAAACCAGCCCCTGGGCACAAAAAACAGCCCAAAAATCAGCATTTGGACCCAAAAATCAGCCCCCAAAATCAACCCCACATCTACAGTCATGTGAGGGGACCCTAAAAAGCATGAACCCCAATAATCTGCACCCCTAAATTGCCCTGAACCCCCAAAATCTCACCCAAAAACCAGGCCCCCCAAACAGGCCTAAAAATCAGCCCCTGGACACAAAAAATAGCCCCAAAAATCAGCGTTTGGACCCCAAAATGTGCCCCACATCTACAGTCATGTGAGGGGACCCTAAAAAACATGAACCCCAACGATCTGCACCCAAAAATTGCCCTGAACCCCAAAAATCTGCACCCAAAAATGCCCCTGAACCCCAAAAAACACCCCAAACCCAGCCCCTGAGGCCTAAAAATTCAGGCCTTAGGACCCAACCTGCCCCACATCTCCAGCCCTATGAGGGGACCCCAAAACCATCCGAACCCCAAAATCTGTGCCCTGAAATGTCCTGAGCCCCCCACATTTCACCCCAAAATCCTCTGACCCCCAAAACCCCCCAAAAATCACCCCAAAAATCAGTCCCTGGGCCCCCAAATCTGCCCCTGAGGCCTAAAATTGGGCCTGGACACCGGGGTCCCCCCAGGTGGGATTTTGGGGGGGTCTTTGGGTTCTGGGGGGGGTCCCCAATATCAGGGTCCCCTTGGGTGACATTTTGGGGGGTCCTTGGATTCTAGGGGGGGGGTCTCTGGGTTCTGGGGGGGTCCCCAATATCAGGGCCCCCTTGGGTGACATTTTGGGGGGGGGTCCCCAATATCAGGGTCCATTGAGGTGACATTTTGGGGGGGTCTCTGGCTTCTGGGGGGGGTCCCCAATATCAGGGCCCCCTTGGTGACATTTTGGGGGGGGTCCTTGTGTTCTGAGGTGGTCCCCAATATCAGGGCCCCCTTGGGTGACATTTTGGGGGGGGGTCCCCAATATCAGGGTCCATTGAGGTGACATTTTGGGGGTGTCTCTGGCTTCTAGGGGGGTCCCCAATATCAGGGTCCCCTTGGTGACATTTTGGGGGGGTCCTTGTGTTCTGGGGGGTCCCCAATATCAGGATCCATTGAGGTGACATGTTGGGGGGGGTCTCTGTATTCTGGGGGGTCCCCAATCCCCTGTGTCACTTTGGGGACCCCCCCCAAGTGACATTTTTGGGGTGTCCCCCCCCCCCAACAGCTGTTTGTGGAGCTGGTGGTGAAGAACCCCCTGTGCCCCCCCCGGCAGCCGGTGCAGAGCGACCTGTTCCGCTCCCGCCTCGACGCCTTCATTCGGGGGCTCCCCTATTTCAACCCCCGCCCCACATGAACCCCAAAACCCCCCCATCGTGTCCCCCCGACTCCCCCGAACCCCCCCTGGGAGCCCCAAATCTCTGCGACCCCCCAAATTCCTTTGGGATCCCCCAAAATGCGCTGTCCCCCCCCACCCCGGCCTGCTCCCACCTCAACACCTTCATTTGGGGCCTCCCCTAATTCAACGCCCCCCCCAACTGAACCCCAAAACCTGGGGGGGTCCCAATACACCCCTGAACCCCCCAGACAACCCCAAACCCCCCCTGGGAGTCCCCAGTCTCTGCGACCCCCCAAATTTCAATGGGACCCCCCCAAAATGTGCTGCCCCCCCCATGAACCCCAAACCTTAATTCGGAGGTTCCCCTATTTCAACCCCCGCCCCACATGAACCCCAAAACCCCCCCATCGTGTCCTCCCCACTCCCCTGAACCCCTCCTGGGAGCCCCAAATCTCTGCGACCCCCCCAAATTTCAACGGGACTCCCCAAAATGCGCTGCCCCCCTCACCCCGGCCTGCTCCCACCTCAACACCTTCATTTGGGGCCTCCCCTAATTCAACGCCCCCCCCAACTGAACCCCAAAACCTGGGGGGGGTCCCAATACACCCCTGAACCCCCCAGACAACCCCAAACCCCCCCGGGAGTCCCCAATCTCTGTGACCCCCCAAACTTCAATGGGACCCCCCAAAATGTGCTGCCCCCCCCATGAACCCCAAGCCCCCATGAACCTTCATTTGGGGGTTCCCCTATTTCAACCCCCTGAACCCCAAAACTTGGGGGGGCGGGGTGTCCCCAAAAACCCCGGGACCCCCAAACCCTGTCAGGGGGTCCCACCCCCCCCAAAATGGAATAAAAGGGTTTTGATGGTTTTGGGGTGTCCAGAGATATTGGGGGACATGGGGGGGGGTCCCCAAAATCAACACGGAGCCACAACAAACAGGATTTATTTATACATGGGGGGGTCCCCCTTTTCTGGGGGGGACCCCCCCCAAGTGACAACAAGTGTAGGGGGTTAAATTGGGGGGACTCATGTTTTGGGGACCCTCCCAACTTTTGGGGTGTCCCTCCCTTTCTCTGGTGGTGGTGGGGGAGTGTGTTGGCTTTTGGGGGGGTCCCCCCCCCATTGCATTTAATGTTGGGGTCCCCCCATTTTCCAGCCCCCCCATACCCCAATTTGGGGGTCCCCAATTTTAACACCTCCTATCCCATATATTCTATGGAGACCCCCCAATTTTGAGCCCCCCCCTTCCATATATTCAATGGGGACCCCCACATTTTACCCTACCCCCCATTCCATATATTCTATGGGGACCCCCAATTTCCAGCGCCCCCCCCATGCCCCAATTTAGGGGCACCCCATTTTTACCCCCCCCCATATATTCTATAGGGACCCCCAATTTCCAGCCCCCCCCATACCCCAATTTAGGGACCCCCCAATACTTCAATTTAGGGCACCCCAATCTTAAGCCCCTCCCCTCCATATATTCTATAGGGACCCCCAATTTCCAGCCCCTCCCCCCAATTTAGGGACCCCCCAATATTAAACTTCCCCCATATTCCCCAATTTAACCCCCCCATTCCATATATTCAATGGGGACCCCCAATTGTGAGACCCCCCCCATACCCCAATTTAGAGCACCCCCAATTTTGCCCCCCCTATTCCATCTATTCAATGGGAACCCCCAATTGTGAGACGCCCCTTTGAATACCCCAATGTAGGGGACCCCCCCAATTCTGAGCACGCCCCCATACCCCAATTTGGGGGTCCCCCACTTTCAATCCCCCCCATTCCATATAATGTTGGGGTCCCCCAAACTTGAGCCTCCTCCCCCCGCCCCCCCCCCCCCCATGTTTTGGGGTCCCCCCCCTCAGAGCACAACACACGTCCCCGACTTCACCCCCCCCCCGGGGGCGCTATTGGGGTCCAGATCCGGGGGGAGGCTCCCGGGGGGTCCCCAAACGTTGAGCTCCCCGAACACCCCGGTTTCGATCAGCTCCTCCTGCCAGGGGATGGGGACGGTCCCCGGTGGCGAAGGTCGCCCCGAAATCCGCGTCCCCCCCGTCCAGTTCCACCCCCCGCACCGTCGAGAACGCCCCCACGTCCCCCAGGTCCTTGGCGTAAACCCGGCGGGGGTCCGGGACGAACGGGGGGGGGCACCAAACCTGGGGGGACATGCCAAAATGGGGGGTCCCCTAAGTCCCCCGTTGAGGGCCCCAAATCATCTCTTGAGCACCCAATGGTCAATGAAGACCCCAACTCTTGAGCACCCAACGCCCATTGGAGACCCCAACTCTTGAGCACCCAACGCCCATTGGGACCCAACTCTTGAGCACCCAACACCCATTGGGACCCGACTCTTGAGCACCCAAAATCCAGTGGAGACCCCAACTCTTGAGCACCCAACGCCCATTGGAGATCCCAACTCCTGAGCACCCAAAGGTCTTTGTAGACCCCATTGTTGAGCACCCAATGCCCATTGGAGACCCCAACTCTTGAGCACCCAACACCCATTGGAGACCCCATCTCTTGAGCACCCAACATCCAATGGAGACCCCAACTCCTGAGCACCCAAAGGTCTTTGTAGACCCCATTGTTGAGCACCCAACGCCCATTGAAGACCCAACTCTTGAGCACCCAGCACCCATTGGGACTCATCTCTTGAGCACCCAACACCCATTGGAGACCCCATCTCTTGAGCACCCAATGGTCAATGAAGACCCCAACTCTTGAGCACCCAACGCCCGTTGGAGACCCCAACTCCTGAGCACCCAAAGGTCTTTGTAGACCCCATTGTTGAGCACCCAAAACCCATTGAAGACCCCAACTCTTCACCACCCAACACCCATTGGAGACCCCAACTCTTGAGCACCCAACATCCAATGGAGACCCCAACTCTTGAGCACCCAAAGGTCTTTGTAGACCCCATTGTTGAGCACCCAACGCCCATTGAAGACCCAACTCTTGAGCACCCAGCACCCATTGGGACTCATCCCTTGAGCACCCAACACTTATTGGAGACCCCATCTCTTGAGCACCCAATGGTCAATGAAGACCCCAACTCTTGAGCACCCAACGCCCGTTGGAGACCCCAACTCCTGAGCACCCAAAGGTCTTTGTAGACCCCATTGTTGAGCACCCAACGCCCATTGAAGACCCAACTCTTGAGCACCCAGCACCCATTGGGACTCATCCCTTGAGCACCCAACACCCATTGGAGACCCCATCTCTTGAGCACCCAATGGTCAATGAAGACCCCAACTCTTGAGCACCCAACAGCCATTGGGACCCATCTTTTGAGCACCCAATGGTCAATGAAGACCCCAACTCTTGAGCACCCAACGCTCATTGAGACCCAACTCTTGAGCACCCAACGCTCATTGGGACCTCAACTCTTGAGCACCCAAAGGTCATTGTAGACCCCATTGTTGAGCACCCAATGCCCATTGGGACCCATCTCTTGAGCACCCAATGGTCAATGAAGACCCATCTCTTGGCCACCCAACACCCACTGAATACCCCAACTCTTGAGCACCCAATGCCTATTGGAGACCCCAACTCTTGAGAACGCAATGGTCATTGAAGACCCCATCTCTTGAGCACCCAACGCCCATTGGGACCCAACTCTTGAGCACCCCATGGTCAATGAAGACCTATCTCTTGACCACCCAACACCCATTGGAGACCCCAACTCCTGAGCACCCAAAGATCTTTGTAGACCCCATTGTTGAGCACCCAATGCTCATTGGGACCCCAACTCTTGAGCACCCAATGGTCAATGAAGACCCCAACTCTTGAGCACCCAATGGTCATTGGGACCCCAACTCTCGAGCACCCAATGGTCAATGAAGACCCCATCTCTTGACCACCCAATGCCCATTGAATACCCCAACTCTTGAGCACCCAACGGTCAATGAAGACCCCAACTCTTGAGCACCCAACGCTCATTGGGACCCCAACTCTTGAGCACCCAATGGTCAATGAAGACCCCATCTCTTGACCACCCAACGCCCATTGAATACCCCAACTCTTGAGCACCCAATGCCCATTGGGACCCCAACTCTTGAGCACCCAAAGATCTTTGTAGACCCCATTGTTGAGCACCCAATGCCCATTGGGCCCCCAACTCTTGAGCACCCAATAGTCAATGAAGACTCCAACTCTTGAGCACCCAACGCCCATTGAGACCCAATTCTTGAGCACCCAACGCTCATTGGGACCCAACTCTTGAGCACCCAACGCTCATTGGTACCCCAACTCTTGAGCACCCAATGCTCACTGGTACCCCAACTCTTGAGCACCCAATGGTCAATGAAGACCCCATCTCTTGACCACCCAACACCCATTGGAGGCCCCATCTCTTGATCACCCAAAGGTCATTGTAGACCTCATTGTTGAGCACCCAACACCCATTGGGACCCCAACTCTTGAGCACCCACCACCCATTGGACGCCCCTCACCCTCCCACCCCGTCCCCCCCGTTGGTCCCCGGGGGTGGCGTTACCGGCCTCCAGTCTCCCCCAGTTGACGGCCCCGAACACGGGGTGGGCCTTGAGCTGGGCGCAGTCGTGGCCGCGGAAGCCGAGCCGGTCGCCGGGGTCCTTGGCCAGGAGCCCCTCGCACGCCGCCCGCGCCGCCGGGCCCACCCGCTCCGAGTAGGCGACGGCATCGTGGAGGATGCGCCGCGTCACCTCCTTGTTCTCCACCTGCCGTTTGGGGGGTTCCTGGAGGGTCTTGGGGGTTCTAGAAGGTTCTTGGGGTCTCCTTGGGGTTCTTGGGGGTTCTAGAAGGGTCTTGAGGGGGTTCTTGGGGGGTTTTGAGGGGGTTCTTGGGGGGGGTTGAGGTGGTTCTTGGGGGTTCTGGAAGGTTCTTGGGGGTTCTAGAAGGTTCTTGGGGTCTTCTTGGGGTTCTTGGGGGTTCTAGAAGGGTCTTGAGGGGGTCCTTGGGGGGCTTTGAGGTGGTTCTTGGGGGTTCTGGAAGGTTCTTGGGGGGGTTCTTGGGGGGGTTGAGGTGGTTTTTGGGGGCTCCGGAAGGTTCTTGGGGGGTTCCTGGAAGGTTCTTGGGGGTCTCTAGAAGGGTCTTTATGGGGTTCTTGGGTTTTGAGGTGGTTCTTGGGGGTTCTAGAAGGTTCTTGGGGTCTCCTTGGGGTTCTTGGGGGTTCTAGAAGGATCTTGATGGGGTTCTTCTGGGGTTTTGAGGTGGTTCTTGGGGGTTCTAGAAGGATCTTGGGGTCCCTGAGGGTTACTGGGGGTTACTGGGGGATACTGGGGTTATTGGGGGTTACTGGGGGTTACTGGGATGATATCTGGGGAGTCCCTGGGGGTTACTGGAGTTACTGAGGGTTACTGGGAGGATACCTGGGGAGTCCCTGGGGGTTACTGGGAGTTACTGGGGGCTACTGGGAGTTACTGAGAGTTACTGGGGGATACTTGGGGAGTCCCTGGGGGTTACTGGAGGTTACTGGGATGATACTTGGGGAGTCTCTGGGGGTTACTGGGAGTTACTGGGAAGTACTGGGATGATACGTGGGGAGTCCCTAGGGGATACTGGGGGTTACTGGGGGTTACTGGGGTTACTGGGACCTTCTCCCCCCGCCGTCGGAAGGGGCCCTTGGCCTCCAGCATCTCATAGAGCGTCACCCCCAGCGTGAAGTAATCGACGGCCCAATCGTATTCCTCGTCCTTCAGCACCTCGGGCGCCATGAACCCTGCGGGGACCCAGGCGTCCGGGAGGGACCCAGGCGTCCGGGAGGGACCCAGGAGTTTGGGAGGGACCCAGGAGTTCGGGGCGACCCAGGTGTCCGGGAGGGACCCAGGAGTTCGGGGGAGAAACCAGGTTTTGAGAGGGACCCAGGTGTCCGGGAAGGACAGCAGAGTTCAGGAGGGACCCAGGAGTTTGGGGGGACCCAGGTGTCTGGGAGGGACCCAGGTGTCCGGGGGGAACCCAGGTGTCCAGGAGGGACAGAGCAGTTCAGGGGGGACCCAGGAGTTCGGGGCGGGACCCAGGCATTCGGAAGGGACCCAGGAGTTCAGGAGGGACCCGTGCATCTGGGAGGGACCCAGGCGTCCAGGGGGGACCCAGGTGACCAGGGTGTCCCCCATGTCCCCTACCCGGGGTCCCGGCGTAGCCGCGGGTTTTGTTCTGTCCGTCCTTGAGCTCCACGGCCAGACCCATGTCAGACAGACGGACGTGGCCTGTGCCACCAGTATCCACCAGTAACCACCAGTATCCACCAGTAACCACCGGTAACCACCAGTAACTGCCCCTTGGGGACCCTCCCAGTTCTCTGCCCACACCAGTAACCACCAGTAACTCCATGTCCCTCTATAGCCTTCTGTGTCCCCATGTCCCCCTGTCCCCATATCCCCCTGTCCCCATATCCCTCTGTCCCCATGTCCCCACATCCCTACATCCCCACAATGTCCCCGTAATGTCCCTATGTCCCCATATCCCCATATCCTCGTGTTCCCCTGTCCCCATATCCCCATGTCCCCACATCCCCACAATGTCCCCACAATGTCCCCACTATGTCCCCATGTCCCCACATCCCCATATCCCCATGTCCCCATATCCTCCTGTCCCCATATTCCCCTGTCCCCATGTCCCCCTGTCCCCATGTCCCCATGTCCCCATGTCCCCATGTCCCCATGTTCCCCTGTCCCCATATCCCCATATCCCCACATGCCCACAATGTCCCCACATCGTCCCCACATCCCCATATCCCCCTGTCCCCCTGTCCCATATCCCCCTGTCCCCATGTCCCCCTGTCCCCATGTCCCCACATCCCCACAATGTCCCCATAATGTCCCCACATCCCCACGTCCCCATATCCCCCTGTCCCCCTATCCCCATCTCCCCACATCCCCCCATCCCCACAATGTCCCCACAATGTCCCTGCGTCCCCAGCGTCACCGGCGTCGTCCAGCAGGACGTTCTCTGGTTTCAGGTCCCGGTAGATGATCCGGTGCTGGTGCAGATGCTCCAAACCCAGCAGGATTTGTGCCGCGTAGAACACGGCGCGCGGCTCCGCGAACCCGGGGTTCTCCTCGTCCACGTTGTAGATGTGGTACCTGACACGCCAACAACACGCTAAGGACACGCTAAGGACCTGGGGACACTTGGGGACACCTTGGGGACACTTGGGGACGCTTGGGGACATCACAACTTGGGGGGAACTCAAGGGGTGGCCTCGTCCTCATGGCTTGAATGCGACATCTGGACACGCTAAGGACATGCCAGGACTTGGGGACACCTGGGGACCCTTGGGGACACTTGGGGACACGTTGGGGACACTTGGGGACATCACAACTTGGGGGGAACTCAAGGGGTGGCCTCGTCCTCATGGCTTGAATGCGACATCTGGACACGCTAAGGACATGCCAGGACATGGGGACACCTGGGGACCCTTGGGGACATGTCAGGGACACACTGGGGACACGTTGGGGACACTTGGGGACATCACAACTTGGGGGGGACTCAAGGGGTGGCCTCGTCCTTGTGGCCTCAATGCGGCATCTGGACACGCTAAGGACATGATAAGGACACACTAAGGACAAGCCAGGACTTGGGGACACCTGGGGACCCTTGGGGACACATTTGGGACCCCTTGGGGACACATTGGGGACGCTGGGGACATGTTGAGGACACTTGGGGACACATTGGAGACATGTCAGGGACACATTGGGGACATGTCGGGAACACTCAGAGACACATTGGGGACACATTGGGGCCACATCAGGGACACTTGGGGATGTATTGGGGTCACTTGGGGACCCTCAGAGACACATCGGGGACACATTGGGGACATGTCAGGGACACATTGGGGACACTCAAAGACACTTGGGGACCCTTGCGGCCACATTGGGGTCACTTGAGGACCATCAGGGACACATCGGGAACCACTGGTGACCCTTGGGGACACTTGGGGATACACTGGGAAGACTTGGGGACACATCAGGGACACTTGAGGACCCTCAGGGACACATCAGGGACACACATGTGACACATCAGGGTCACGTGGGGAGACTTGGGGACCCTCAGGGACGCATGGGGACCATATCGGGGACACATTGGGGACCTATTGGGGATCCTTGGAGACAGTTGGGGACACATCAGGGACACATTGGGGTCACTTGGGACCTCAGGGACACATCAGGGACACACATGTGACACATCGGGGTCACTTGGGGACACCTGGGGACCCTCAGAGACACATGGGGACCATATCGGGGCCACATTGGGGACCTGTTGGGGACCGCAGGGGACCCTTGGGGACACTTGGGGATACAGTGGGGAGACTTGGGGACACATCAGGGACACACATGTGACACATCGGGGTCACTTGGGGAGACTTGGGGACCCTCAGGGACACATGGGGACCATATCGGGGCCACATTGGGGACCTGTTGGGAACCCCTGGGGACTGTTGGGGACACATTGGGGACACCTGGAGACACATCAAGGACACACATGTGACACATCGGGGTCACTTGGGGAGACTTGGGGACCCTCAGGGACACATGGGGACCATATCGGGGCCACATTGGGGACCTGTTGGGAACCCCTGGGGACTGTTGGGGACACATTGGGGACACTTGGGGACACATCAGGTACACACATGTGACACATCGGGGTCACTTGGGGAGACTTGGGGACCCTCAGGGACACATGGGGACCATATCGGGGCCACATTGGGGACCTGTTGGGAACCCCTGGGGACTGTTGGGGACACATTGGGGACACCTGGGGACACATCAGGGACACACATGTGACACATCGGGGTCACTTGGGGACCCTCAGAGACACATTTGGACCATATTGGGGCCACAGTGGGGACCTGTTGGGAACCCCTGGGGACCCTTGGGGACAGTTGGGGACCCTTGGGGACAGTTGGGGACAGCCGGTGGCACGGACCTGAGGTCCCCGCCGTTCATGAGCGTCATGACCAGGCAGAGGTCGCTCTTGGTCTGGAAGGCGCAGGCCAGCGAGACGATGAAGCGGCTGTGGACACGGGCCAGGATGCGCTTCTCCACCAGCGCCGCCTGCGCCGGGACACGGACACGGCACGGTGACACGGGACGGACACGCGACGGTGTGACGGTGACACGGGATGGACACGGACACGGCACGGTGACACGGGACGGACACGCGACAGTGTGACGGTGACACGGGATGGACACGGACACGGCACGGTGACACGGGACGGACACGCGACGGTGTGACGGTGACACGGGATGGACA
This sequence comes from Columba guinea, assembly GCA_032206185.1. Taxonomy (NCBI): domain Eukaryota; kingdom Metazoa; phylum Chordata; class Aves; order Columbiformes; family Columbidae; genus Columba; species Columba guinea. The sequence goes on along the minus strand of JAVLUU010000584.1, from coordinate 74,884 downwards.
TGGGACAGCGTGACGGTGACACGGGATGGACACGGACACGGCACAGTGACACGGGACGGACACGCGACGGTGTGACGGTGACACGGGACGGACATGGGACAGCGTGACGGTGACACGGGATGGACACGGACACAGCACGGTGACACGGGACGGACACGCGACGGTGTGACGGTGACACGGGATGGACACGGACACGGCACGGTGACACGGGACAGACACGCGACGGTGTGACGGTGACACGGGATGGACATGGGACAGCGTGACGGTGACACGGGATGGACACGGACACGGCACAGTGACACGGGACGGACACGCGACGGTGTGACGGTGACACGGGACGGACATGGGACAGCGTGACGGTGACACGGGATGGACACGGACACAGCACGGTGACACGGGACGGACACGCGACGGTGTGACGGTGACACGGGATGGACACGGGACCACGTGACAGTGACACGGGATGGACATGAGACGGTGTGACGGTGACACGGGATGGACACGGACACGGCACGGTGACACGGGACGGACACGCGACGGTGTGACGGTGACACGGGATGGACACGGACATGGGACGGTGACACGGGACGGACACGCGACTGTGTGACGGTGACACGGGATGGACACGGACACGGCACGGTGACACGGGACGGACACGCGATGGTGTGACGGTGACACGGGATGGACACGCGACGGTGTGACAGTGACACAAGATGGACACGGACACGGCACGGTGACACGGGACGGACACGCGACGGTGTGACGGTGACACAAGATGGACACGGGACCATGTGACAGTGACATGGGATGTACACGAGACGGTGTGACAGTGACACGGGATGGACACGGACACGGCACGGTGACACGGGACGGACACGCGGCGGTGTGACAGTGACACAAGATGGACACGGACACGGCACGGTGACACGGGACGGACACGCGGCGGTGTGACGGTGACACGGGATGGACACGGACATGGGACGGTGACACGGGACGGACACGCGACAGTGTGACAGTGACACGAGGTGGACACAGACACGGGACGGTGACACGGGATGGTGACACGGGACAGACACACGACGGTGTGACGGTGACATGGGATGGACATGGGATGGTGTGACAGTGACACGAGGTGGACATGGACACGGCACGGTGACACGGGACGGACACAGGACGGTGTGACGGTGACACGGGATGGACACGGGACGGTGTGACAGTGATGCGAGGTGGACACGGAGCGTGTGATGGTGACACGGGATGGACACGGGACAGTGTGACAGTGACACGGGATGGACACGGACCGCGTGATAGTGACACGGAGCGCATGACAGTGACACAGGATGGACACGGGACCACGTGACAGCGACACAGGACGGGGACACTTTGGAGATGTCAAAGACAAGACCCGGGTGGGACACATCGCTGGGGACATGTCAAGAACACACCAGGGACATGGGAAGGACATAATGGGGGGACAGGGACAGGACGGGGGGACAGGGACACGTGGGACATGGGGAGGAGAATATGGCGGGGAGATGGATTTGGGGACTGATAAGTCAGAGGGACAGAGTTGGGGACATAAGAATCGATTTGGGGACACGGGGGTGGATTTGGGAGCAGATTTGGGGACATACAGATGGATTTGGGGACACAGGGCTGGATTTGGGGCCAGATTTGGAGACATAGGGATGGATTTGGGGACACAGGGATGGATTTACAGCCCCAGGGCTGGATTTGGGTCCAGATTTGGGGACCCAGGGCTGGATTTGGAGACATAGGGATGGATTCAGGGCCAGATTTGGGGACACAGGAATGGATTTGGGGCCATAGGGATGGATCTGGGTCCAGATTTGGGGACACAGGGCTGGATTTAGGGACATAGGGCTGGATTTGGGGCTCGGATTCAGGGACATAGGGATGGATTTGGGCCCAGAGGGTCCAAATTTGGGGACATAGGGATAGATTTGGGGACACAGGGATGGATTTGGGTCGAGATTCAGGGACACAGGGATGGATTTGGGGCCAGATTTGGGGATACAGGGATGGATTTGGGGACACAAGGATGGATGTGGGGACACAGGGATGGATTTGGGACCAGACTTGGAGATATAGGGATGGATTTGGGCTCAGATTTGGGGTCCTACGGATGGATTTGGGGACACAGGAATGGATTTGGGACCAGATTTGGGGACCCAGGGTTGGATTTACAGCCCCAGGGATGGATTTGGGACCAGATTTGGGGACCCAGGGTTGGATTTACAGCCCCAGGGATGGATTTGGGACCAGATTTGGGGACATACGGATGGATTTGGGGACACAGGGCTGGATTGGGGCCAGATTCGGGGAGCACAGGGCTGGATTTGGGACCAGATTCAGGGACACAGGGCTGGATTTGGGGACACAGGGCTGGATTTGGGGACACAGGGATGGATTTGGCTCTCAGATTTGGGCACCCAGGGCTGGATTTGCAGCCTCAGGGATGGATTTGGGACCAGATTCGGGGACACAGGGATGAATTTGGGGACACAGGGCTGGATTTGGGACCAGATTTGGGGACACAGGGATGGATTTGGGGACACAGGGCTGGATTTGGGACCACATTTGGGGACACAGGGCTGGATTTGGGACCAGATTTGGGGACACAGGGATGGATTTGGGGACACAGGGCTGGATTTGGGACCAGATTTGGGGACACAGGGATGGATTTGGGACCAGATATGGGGACACAGGGATGGATTTGGGACCAGATTTGGGGACACAGGGCTGGATTTGGGCTCAGATTCAGGGACACAGGGCTGGATTTGGGGACCCAGGGCTGGATTTGCAGCCTCAGGGATGGATTTGGGACCAGATTCGGGGACACAGGGATAGATTTGGGACCACACGGACACCCCCCTCCCCATCCCCTCGCGTCCCCGCGTCCCCACCTCGTATCCGCGCCGCTTCTTGAGCCTCTTCTTGTTGAGGCGCTTGTTGGCGTACATCTTGCCGGTGGCGCGGCGCTGGCAGGCGCACACCTCGCCGAAGCCGCCCTTGCCCAGCACGCGGAACTCGGCGAAGGCCTCGGCGCCCACCGGCTGCTCCTCCAGCCACTTGAACTGCACGAAGCGCCCGAACTCGGGGGACGCGCGGTACGGGCCCCACGCCGCCGCCTCCAGGTGCCGCAGCAGCTCGCGGCGCGCCAGCGAGAAGTCGTGGGGGGAGACGGCGTCGCCTGGGTGGGGGGGAAGGGTGATAATGTTGGGGAGGTGGAGAGAATGTTGGGGACGTGGTGATAATGTTGGGGAGATGGTGATGACGTTGGGGAGATGGTGATGACGTTGGGGAGATGGTGAGAACGTTGGGGAGATGGTGATGACGTTGGGGAGATGGTGAGAACGAGGGACATGGTGATAATGGGGGAGATGATGACGGGGAGATGGTGAGAACATTGGGGAGATGGTGAGAACGTTGGGGAGATAGTGAGAATGTTGGGGAGATGGCGATAATGTTGGGGACGTGATAATGTCGGGGACATGATGATAATGTTGGGGAGATGGTGATGATGTTGGGGAGATGGTGATGACGTTGGGGAGATGGTGAGAACATTGGGGAGATGGTGAGAACATTGGGGAGATGGTGAGAACGTTGGAGAGATGGAGAGAATGTTGGGGAGATGGCGATAATGTTGGGGACATGATGATAATGTTGGGGACATTATGACGTTGGGGAGATGGTGAGAACATTGGGGAGATGGTGATGATGTTGGGGAGATGGTGATGACATTGGGGAGATGGTGATGACGTTGGGGAGATGGTGATGACGTTGGGGAGATGGTGAGAACGTTGGGGAGATGGTGATGACGTTGGGGAGATGGTGAGAACGTTGGGGAGATGGTGAGAACGAAGGACATGGTGATAATGGGGGAGATGATGACGGGGAGATGGTGAGAACATTGGGGAGATGGTGATGACGTTGGGGAGATAGTGAGAACGCTGGGGAGATGGTGAGAACGTTGGAGAGATGGAGAGAATGTTGGGGAGATGGCAATAATGTTGGGGACATGATGATAATGTTGGGGACATTATGACGTTGGGGAGATGGTGAGAACATTGGGGAGATGGTGATGATGTTGGGGAGATGGTGATGACATTGGGGAGATGGTGATGACGTTGGGGAGATGGTGAGAATGTTGGGGAGATGGTGAGAACGTTGGGGAGATGGTGATGACGTTGGGGAGATGGTGAGAACGTTGGGGAGATGGTGAGAACGAGGGACATGGTGATAATGGGGGAGATGATGACGGGGAGATGGTGAGAACATTGGGGAGATGGTGATGATGTTGGGGAGATGGTGATGACATTGGGGAGATGGTGATGATGTTGGGCAGATGGTGAGAACGTTGGGGAGATGGTGATGATGTTGGGGAGATGGTGATGACGTTGGGGAGATGGTGATGACGTTGGGGAGATGGTGAGAACGAAGGACATGGTGATAATGGGGGAGATGATGACGGGAGATGGTGAGAACATTGGGGAGATGGTGATGACATTGGGGAGATGGTGATGATGTTGGGGAGATGGTGAGAACGTTGGGGAGATGGTGATGACGTTGGGGAGATGGTGAGAACATTGGGGAGATGGTGAGAACGAGGGACATGGTGATAATGGGGGAGATGATGACGGGAGATGGTGAGAACATTGGGGAGATGGTGATGACATTGGGGAGATGGTGATGATGTTGGGGAGATGGTGAGAACGTTGGGGAGATGGTGAGAACGAGGGACATGGTGATAATGGGGGAGATGATGACGGGAGATGGTGAGAACATTGGGGAGATGGTGAGAACGAGGGACATGGTGATAATGGGGGAGATGATGACGGGGAGATGGTGAGAACGTTGGGGAGATGGTGATGGCGTTGGGGAGATGGTGAGAACGTTGGGGAGATGGTGAGAACGAGGGACGTGGTGATAATGGGGGAGATGGTGAGAACATTGGGGAGATGGTGATGACGTTGGGGAGATGGTGATGATGACGGACATGGTGATAATGGGGGAGATGGTGATGAGGGGGAGATGGTGAGAACATTGAGGAGATGGTGAGGATGTTGGGGAGATGGTGAGAACAAGGGACACACCACAGAGTGTCATGGCGGCCATTTTGTTCCCACGGCCTCCCTGGAGGTATCATGGCCACCCTGGAGGTATCATGGCTGCCATTGGGCCTCATGGTGGCCATTTTGGCCTCATGGCCGCCCTGGAGGTATCATGGCCACCCTGGAGGTACCATGGCCACCATTGGGGTGTCATGGCTGCCATCAGATTCCTCATGGTGGCCATTTTAGTCTCCCAGTGGCCATTTGGGGTTCATGGCCACCACAGAGTGTCATGGTGGCCATTTTGTCTTCATGGCCACCCTGGAGGTATCATGGCCACCATTGGGGTGTCATGGCCGCCACCAGATTTCTCATGGCGGCCATTTTGGTCTCACGGCCGCCATTTTGGTCTCATGACTGCCGGAAATATCATGGCCACCATTGGGGTGTCATGGCCGCCATTTTGGTCTCATGGCCACCACTGGAACCATCATGGCCGCCATTTTGTTCTCACATGACACTCACAGAGTGTCATGGCTGCCATTTTGGCCTCATGGTGGCCATTTTGGCCTCATGGCCACCATGGAGTGTCATGGCGGCCATTTTGTTCTCACGGCCTCCCTGGAGGTATCATGGCCGCCCTGGAGGTGTCATGGCCGCCCTGGAGGTATCATAGCCACCACTGGGGTGTCATGGCCACCATCAGATTCCTCATGGCAGCCATTTTGGTCTAATGGCGGCCATTTTGGCCTCATGGCGGCCATTCTGGCCTCATGGCCACCATGGAGTGTCATGGCGGCCATTTTGTTCTCATGGCCTCCCTGGAGGTATCATGGCAGCCCTGGAGGTGTCATGGCCGCCATCAGATTCCTCATGGCAGCCATTTTGGCCTCATGGCAGCCATTTTGGCCTCATGGCCACCATGGAGTGTCATGGCGGCCATTTTGTTCTCATGGCCTCCCTGGAGGTATCATGGCCGCCCTGGAGGTATCATGGCCGCCATGATGGGTGCGTCGCTCACCTGCGGGCGCGGTGGCGGCGGCGCTGAGGAAGCCGCAGTGCTGGGCCCCTCCCGGCGTGAAGAAGCGGCTGCGGATGGCGGCGGCCATGACACTCCGCTCCCCCTCCTCACAGCGCTCCAGCTCCTCCAGCTCCGCCCACAGCGCCCCAGCCGCAGCCAATCCCGGCTCCCCTTCCAGAAACCGCCGAAACAGCAGCTTCCCGATTGGCTGCTCCACGCACTGCCACCTGAAGGAAGTGTCCTCCCCAAGATGGCCGCCCCCACTCACGCCGCCATCTTGGGAACCGCCCCCCCCGCCGCCATTTTGGGTCCCCCCGACGCCATTTTGGGCCCCGCCACCGCCGCCATCTTGCCCCCCGACGCCGCCATTTTGAGCCCCCCCGACGCCATTTTGGGCCCCCCCGGCCAATCGGGCGCGCAGGGCCTGGCACTGGGAGATGTGGGGCAGGCGCAGGCGCTGCCGCCGGTCGCGGTTCGAGCCCCCGGCGCCGCCGCCGCCCCCCCGGGCCGACACGTAGGCCGAGTTGGCCACCACCGTCTCCAGGCCGCCGATGTCCATTCTGGGGGGGGACACGGGGGAAATGGGGGGGTTGAGTGTCTGTGCGACCCACGAGGGGGTTAATGGGGGTCTATGGGGCGGGGGGACCCTCGTGTAACAGGTGGGGGGGTTAACGGGGGGGTGGGGGGACCCATGTGGGATGCACGAGGAGGATCCAATAGGGGGATGCACGTGTGACCCAGGGGGTGGTGTGAGCAGCTTGGGGATGGGGGGGCTCCCGGATGCCTGGGTCCCTTTGTGGGGTGGGGGGTCCCAGACGACTGGGTCCCCTGTGGGGTTTAAAGGAAGAGTGGGAGCTTCCCGGACGCCTGGGTCCCTTTCTGGGGGCGGTTCCCGGATGTCTGGGTCCTTTTAGGGGTGGGGCGTCCCGGACGCCTGGGTCCCCCGAGGTCAAGGGTCAGGGGTCTCCTGAATGCCTAAGACCCCTGTGGGGGATTAAAGGGAGAGTGGGGGGTCCTGGACGCCTGGGTCTCTTGAAGGGGGGGGGGGGGGGTTCCCGGACACCTGGGTCCTTTTAGGGGTGGGTGGGGGAAAAGGGGGGGATTAACCCCAAGGTCATGGCTCTTAAAGGGCCAGCGCTATAATTAGCGGCCAAAGCGGCTTCTCGTGAATTAAGCGGCTTCGCACGAGTGACACCCCCCCCCCGACCCCCCACTATCCCATAATGCACCAGGGTGGGGACACACACACACACACACACACACACCCCAGCGCCCCCTGTAGGATGAAAATGGGGCCGCAAAGGATTCTGGGAGAAAACACCACCCCCTCATCCTCCCCCCCCATCCCACGGGGCTTTGGAGCAAAATAGGGGGGAGGGACCCAGGCGTCCAGGTGAGCACAACACCCCCCCCACCCAGGGGACCCAGGCGTCCGGGGGACCCCACCCCTAAAGGGACCCAGGTGTCCGGGACCCCCCACTCCACCTTTAACCCCCAACAGGGGACACAGGCATCCGGGACCACCCACCACCAGGGGACCCAGGAGTCTGGGAACCCCTCCTCTAAAGGGACCCAGGTGTCCGGGAGCCCCCTGACCCTTGACCCTGGGGGACCCAGGCATCCGGGACGCCCCCCCAATTGACCCCAGGAAACCCAGGCGTCCGGGACCCCCCCCACTCTCCCTTTAACCCTCAACAGGGGACCCAGGTGTCTGGGAGACCCCACCCTTAAAAGGACCCTGGTGTCTGGGACAAACCCTCCCAAAGGGACCCAGGCATCCGGGAGACCCCCATTCTTGACCCCAGGGGACCGAGATGTTCAGGAACCCCCAATCTAAAGGGACCCAGGTGTCCAGAAGACCCCTGATCCTTGACCCCAGGGGACCCAGGCATCCAGGAGACCTCCACCCCTAAAAGGACCCTGGCATCCGGGACCCCACACCCTAAAGGGACCCAGGCATCCGGGACACCCCCACTCTCCCTAACCCGCCTCCAGGGGACTCAGGCGTTCAGGAGACCCCACTCTCAAAGGGACCCAGGAGTCCGGGACCCCCCAAAGGGGACCCAGGCAGCTGGGACCACCCACCCTAAAGGGACCCAGGCATCCGGGACCCCCCACTCTCCCTTTAACCCCCCAAAGGGGACCCAGGCATCTGGGACCCCCCACCCTAAAGGGACCCAGGCGTCAGGGAGCCCCCTGACCCTTGACCCCAGGGGACCGAGGCATCCGGGACCCCCCCCCCTCCCCAAGACAGGGACCCAGGCGTTCGGGGACCCCCCCAACCCCCCCCATCACCTGCTCGGCTCCGCTGTCCCCGGTGGGTCCCGGTGGCCCCGGGCCCGGATTAAGCCCCGCCCGGGATTAACCAAATCCCCCTGGGTGGGGCGGGACCGGGGGGGGACCCAGGCGTCCGGGGAGCCCCCCCTCCATTCACCACAGAGGACCCAGGCGTCCGGGAACTCCCCCAACGGACTCAGGCGTCCGGGAACACCCCCCATTGACTCCGAGGGACCCAGGCGTCCGGGACCCCCCCACATTGACTATGGGGGACCCAGGCGTCCGGGACTCCCCCACGTTGACTCCGGGGGACCCAAGCGTCCGGAGGACTCAGGCGTCCGAGGACCCCTCCCCACATCCACCATGGGGGACCCAGGCGTCCGGGACCCCCGACCTCCATTGCCTCCGAAGGACCCAGGTGTCCGGGATGTCACCCCTAAACTGTTCCCAGGGGACCCAGGAGTCCGGTCCCCCTTCCCCCTCCCTCCCCACTGTCCCCAGGGGACCCAGGCGTCCGGGGAGGGACCCAGGCGTCCGAGGGACCCAGGCGTCCGGGGGAAGGCGGGGGGGGTTTGGCTGGCGCTGCCCGGTGGGACGAGCCGTTACCGGGGAGCCCGGAGCGATCGGCCGGGAACGCCTGGGTCCCCCGGACGCCTGGGTCCCCCCCCGGACGCTTGGGTGCCCCCCCCGAACTCCTGGGTCCCTCCTGAATTCCAGGGTCCCTTCAAACTTCTGTGGCTCCTCCCAAACTCCTGGGTCCCTCCCGAACTCCTAGGTCCCCCCCCCCGGACGCCTGGGTCCCCTGCGGATGGAGGAACGGAGTGTGGGGGGGTGTCTCCCCACATCCTTGACCCCGAGTGACCTCCCCGGCTCCGCCCCCTCTTTAAGCCCCGCCCCCTCTTTAAGAAACAGGCGAGGAATCCCCAGTGCTCCCAGTAACCGCCCAAGTGATCTCCGGTGCTCCCAGTAACGCCCCCAGTAGCCCCCAGTATCCCCCCCGCCCCCCCCCTTCCGGGCCCTTTAAGACGCCCCCCCCTTTCCAAATCTCTCAATGGGAACCGGTGGGAACCGCCGCGGGACGCTCCGCCCCCCTCATTAGCATAAGTAGGCGGGGCGAGGTGGATCCAACGCGTTCAATTGGCCGGGAGCCGTGGTGACGCGCGGGGGCGTGGCCAAGCGGCTTCACAGCGCCTTATTTGCATAAGGGGAGTGGCCAAGTGGCTTTGCAAGGCTATATTTGCATAAGGGGCGTTGCCGAGCGGCGGTGGGCGGAGCCTCCGAACCCATATAAGGCGGCGCGGCGGCAGCCGCTGCGAGTCGCGGGTTCGAGTCCCGGCGCGGGCGGAGCGAGGCGACACCGGCTTAATTTGGGGGGTGTGACAGCGAATTGAGCGGGGGGAGTGACACCGAATTAACGGGGGGGTCACTAGGGAACCCCCCATCATGGCTCGGGACAAGGAGAAGCGGAGCTGCGGGCAAATCATGGCCGAATGGCGGGAGTTTATCTGGGACCCCCGGAGCCGCCAGTTCCTGGGGAGAACTGGGACCAGTTGGGGTAGGTCGGGGGGGGTGGGGGGGAGGATATTGGGGATCCCCCCCTATAATTTTAAAGGGTGCAAATGGGGCGGGAAACACCCTTTGGGGTGCATAGAGACCCCCCCCCGTTAAGCGGGGTGCAAAGCGCACTCCTATAGGGGGCGCAATGATGTGGGGGGGGATTTGGGGTCCCCGCTTATTTAAAAGGGGTTTAGGCCGCTCCTATAGGGGGCAGTGCGGAGGGGACACCCCCATATGGCTCCAACAGGGGTTTAATTTGGGGGGGGGGGGTTATAACCCCCCCCCAAATATCGATGCAAAATGAGTGGGGGGGTTAAACAGAGGGCCCCCCCCTCTATAATGTCAGGGGGTTCCCCGCTATGGGGGGGTTATTAGGGGGGGGACAGGGGGTGGGTTTATATCCCCCCCCCCCCCCCCCCATCTGTCGCGTTCCGGCCGCTTAAGTAGGTCATGGGCGGGGGGGGGAGGGGCGCGACGGGACCCCCCCGAGTGCGGGGGGTGACCCGCTAGGGGGCGGTTCTGCCCTTGGGTTTTACCCCTTTTTGGGGTGTTTTGCACCATTTTGGGGGTATTTTTGCATTTTGGGGCATTTTCCCCATATTTACCCCCCCCCCCAGGGCTGTTTCTTGTTCTTATAAAGTGAATTTTGGGGTCAATTCGGAGCAATTTTGGGGCTTTTCACCCAGTAGGGGGCAGTTTATGAGTCTTTTTTACCCCCTTGGGAGTATTTTTTCCCATTTTGGGGCATTTTCCCCCATTTTTGGGGCATTTTCCCCCATTTTTGTGGTATTTTCCCACATATTTTACCCCTCCAGGGCTGTTTGTTGTTCTTATAAAGTGAATTTTTGGGTCAATTCGGAGCAATTTTGGGGCTTTTCACTCAGTAGGGGGCAGTTTATGGGTCTTTTTTACCCCCTTGGGGGTACTTTGTCCCATTTTTGGGGTGCTTTTCCCATTTTGGAGCATTTTCCCCCATTTTCCAGGCCTGATCCTGTTCTTCCAAATAGATTTATTTTGGGGTTTTCTTGCCATTTTTGAGGCATTTTTGCCCCATTAACCTGAGAATTAGAATTACTTTAATTATTATTATTGTCCCTGGGGGGTTATTTTGTGTTGGGGGCTGTTTTTTTGGGGTATTTTCCCCATTTCCCCCCATTTTCCAGGCCTGAACCTGCTGTCCTACCTGCTCTTCCAAATCAATACATTTTGAGGTTTTATTCCTATTTTTGTGGCATTTTTCCCCATTAACATGAAAATTATAATAATTTTTAATTTCCTGGGGGGTATTTTTGGTCAGGGGGGTCATTTTTTGGGGGTATTTTCCCCCTTTTCCCCCATTTTCCCGCCATTTTCCAGGCCTGACCCTGCTCTCTAAACTAATGTCTCTGACAGGATTTTGCTCATTTTTGAGGCATTTTTGACCCTAATGAGTGAAGTTTTTAATTATTATTATTATATTTTTGTTCCTGGGGGGTTATTTTGGGCCAAGAGCTGAATTTTTGGGTTGTTTTCCCCCATTTTCCCCCTTTTCCCCCATTTCCCTGCCATTTTCCAGGCCTGCCCTGCTCTTCTAAACTGATGTTTCTGACAGGATTTTGCTCATTTTTGAGGCATTTTTGACCCTAACAAGGGAAGCTTTTAATTTTTATGATTATATATTTGTTTCTGCGGGGTTATTTTGGGGGGGGGGGTGTCATTTTTGGGGTGTTTTCCCCCATTTTCCCCTTTTCCCCCATTTTCCCGCCATTTTCCAGGCCTCACCCTGCTCTTCACAACCGACTTTTCTGAGAGGATTTTGCTCATTTTGGGCCATTTTTTCCCCATTAACCTGTGACTTCTAAATTTTTTTACAATATTTTTGTTCCTGGGGGTTTATTGGGGGGGGGGGTTGCATTTTTGGGGTGTTTTCCCTCATTTTCCCCATTCCCCCCATTTTCCCGCCATTTCCCAGGCCTGACCCTACTCTTCTAAACTGACTTTTCTGGGAGGATTTTGCTCATTTTTGAGGCATTTTTGACCCTAACGAGGGAAGTTTTTAATTTTTATGATTCTATATTTGTTCCTGGGGGTTTATTTTGGGGGTGTGTGTGTCATTTTTGGGGTGTTTTCCCCCCTTTTCCCCATTTTCCCGCCATTTCCCAGGTCTCACCCTACTCCTCTAAACCGACTTTTCTGACAGGATTTTGCCCATTTTTGAGGCATTTTTGACCCTAACAAGGGAAGTTTTTAATTTTTATGATTATATATTTGTTTCTGCGGGGTTATTTTGGGGGGGCGGTGTCATTTTTGGGGTGTTTTCCCCCATTTTCCCCCTTTCCCCCATTTTCCCGCCATTTTCCAGGCCTCACCCTGCTCTTCACAACCGACTTTTCTGAGAGGATTTTGCTCATTTTGGGCCATTTTTTCCCCATTAACCTGTGACTTCTAAATTTTTTTACAATATTTTTGTTCCTGGGGGTTTATTGGGGGGGGGGGTTGCATTTTTGGGGTGTTTTCCCTCATTTTCCCCATTCCCCCCATTTTCCCGCCATTTCCCAGGCCTGACCCTGCTCTTCTAAACTGACTTTTCTGGGAGGATTTTGCTCATTTTTGAGGCATTTTTGACCCTAACGAGGGAAGTTTTTGATTTTTATGATTCTATATTTGTTCCTGGGGGTTTATTTTGGGAGGGGGTGTCATTTTTGGGGTGCTTTCCCCCCTTTTCCCCATTTTCCCGCCATTTCCCAGGTCTCACCCTACTCCTCTAAAGCGACTTTTCTGGGAGGATTTTGCCCATTTTTGAGGCATTTTTGGCCCTAAGGAGGGAGGATTTTTAACTTTGATCATTATTTCATCTCGACGGGTCGTTTTTTTGGGGTGTTTTACGTGATTTTCCCCGTTTTCAGGGCTGATCCTGCTGTTCTACCTGGTGTTCTATGGCTTCCTGGCCGGGCTCTTTGCTCTCACCATGTGGGTTTTGCTGCAAAGCGTCGACCCCCACAAACCCACCTACCAGGACCGGCTGCACACGCCCGGTGAGCGCACGAGGGTTTGCACGAGGATCCCTTTGCACGAGGATCCCTTTGCACGAGGGTTTGCACGAGGGTTTGCACGAGGGGTCGTTTGCACAAGTGTTTGCACAGAGGAAACATCGAGGTTCACACAAAGGGAAACACAAGGGGAGGAGGGGGGTCCTTTGCACGAGAGTTTGCACGAGGGTTTGCACAAGGATCCCTTTGAACAAGGGTTTGCACAAGGCATCTTTTGCACAAGGGTTTGCACAAGGATCCCTTTGCACGAGGGTTTGCACGAGGGTTTGCACGAGGGGTCGTTTGCACAAGTGTTTGCACAGAGGAAACATCAAGGTTCACACAAGGGAAACACAAGGGGAGGAGGGGGGGGGTCGTTTGCACGAGGATCCCTTTGCACGAGGGTTTGCACGAGGATCCCTTTGCACGAGGGTTTGCACGAGGCTTTGCACGAGGGGTCATTTGCACAAGTGTTTGCACAGAGGAAACATCGAGGTTCACACAAGGGGGAACACAAGGGGAGGAGGGGGGGTCCTTTGCACGAGGGTTTGCACGAGGATCACTTTGCACAAGGGTTTGCACAAGGATCCCTTTGCACGAGGGTTTGCACGAGGGGTCGTTTGCACAAGTGTTTGCACAGAGGAAACATCGAGGTTCACACAAAGGGAAACACAAGGGGAGGAGGGGGGTCCTTTGCATGAGAGTTTGCACGAGGGTTTGCACGAGGATCCCTTTGCACAAGGATTTGCACAAGGCATCTTTTGCACGAGGGTTTGCACGAGGATCCTTTTGCACAAGGGTTTGCACGAGGATCCCTTTGAACAAGGGATTGCACGAGGGTTTGTACGAGGATCCCTTTGCACGAGGGTTTGCACGAGGATCCCTTTGCACAAGGGTTTGCACGAGGCATCTTTTGCGCAAGGGGTAGCATGAGGGGTCTTTTGCACGAGGATCCCTTTGCACGAGGGTTTGCACGAGGATCCCTTTGCACAAGGACTTGCACGAGGGGTAGCATGAGGGGTCATTTGCACGAGGATGGATCCCTTTGCACAAGGATTTGCACGAGGCATCTTTTTGCACAAGGGGTAGCATGAGGGGTCATTTGCACGAGGGTTTGCACGAGGATCCCTTTGCACAAGGACTTGCACGAGGCATCTTTTTGCACAAGGGGCAGCATGCGGGGTCTTTTGCACGAGGGTTTGCACGAGGGTTTGCACGAGGGGTCGTTTGCACAAGTGTTTGCACAGAGGAAACATCGAGGTTCACACAAGGGGGAACACAAGGGGAGGAGGGGGGGTCCTTTGCACGAGGGTTTGCACGAGGATCACTTTGCACGAGGGTTTGCACAAGGATCCCTTTGCACGAGGGTTTGCACGAGGGGTCGTTTGCACAAGTGTTTACACAGAGGAAACATAAAGGTTCACACAAAGGGAAACACAAGGGGAGGAGGGGGGTCCTTTGCATGAGAGTTTGCACGAGGGTTTGCACGAGGATCCCTTTGCACAAGGATTTGCACAAGGCATCTTTTGCACGAGGGTTTGCACGAGGATCCTTTTGCACAAGGGTTTGCACGAGGATCCCTTTGAACAAGGGATTGCACGAGGGTTTGCACGAGGATCCCTTTGCACAAGGGTTTGCACGAGGATCCCTTTGCACAAGGGTTTGCACGAGGATTTGCACGAGGGTCCCTTTGCATGAGGGTGGGCCCAAGGGGTCCTTTGCACGAGGGTTTGCACCAGGGGTCTCTTGCACAAGGGTTTGCGTGAGGATTTGCACGAGGGTCCCTTTGCACAAAGGTTTGCAGGAGGGAAACATGAGGGTTTGCACAAGGGGTCTTTTGCACAAGGGTTTGCACAAGAGGTAACACGAGGGGTCCTTTGCACGAGGGTTTGCACGAGGGGCGCTTTGCATGAGTTTGCACAAGGGGTAACATGATGGATTTGCACAAGAGGTCCTTTGTACGAGGGGAACTTTGCACGAGGAAAGCACGAGGGGTCCTTGTTTGCACAAGGGGTCCCTTGCACGAGGGTTTGCACAAGAGGCTCTTTGCACGGGGGGTCCTTTGCATGAGGGGTCTTTTGCACAAGCATTTGCACGAGGGGTGGCGTGATGGTTCACTTGCACAAGGGGTCTTTTGCATTGGGGTCCCTCTTGTGCATCGCACAGCCTGCGCTCCTCGTGCAAAGGCCTCGTGCGAGGCTGCTGGGGCTTTTTGCACGTTGTGACAGGTGCACACGGGGCATGTCCTTGTGCAAGCCGTGTCCTTTCTCAAGGTCCCAGTGCGAGGCACATCCTCGTGCAAGGTCCCCGTGCGAGGTGTCTCCCCGTGTAAGGAAGGCCTGTTCCCGTGCAAGGTGCGTCCCTGTGCGAGGTCCCCGTGCAAGGTGTGCCCCGTGTGACGCGTGTCCTCGTGCAAGGCCCTCGTGTGAGCCCCGTGCCAGCCGGGCCTTTGCGAGCGTCCCTGTGCGAGCCCCATCCTCGTGCAAATCCCACCATTGTGTGAGCCCTCGTGCAAGCCCCGCTCCCATGCGAGCCCCGTCCCCGTGCAAGTCCTCGTGCAAGGTCCTTGTGCAACCCCCACCCCCATGCAAGTCCTCGTGCAACCCCCATCCTCGTGCAAATCCCATCCTTGTGCAACCCCCATCCTCGTGCGAGCCCTTGTGCAACCCCCACCCCCGTGCAAGGCCCGTCCTTGTGCAAATCCCATCCTTGCGCAACCCCATCCTCGTGCAAATCCAGTTCTTGTGTAACCCTTGTCCTTGTGCAAATCGTGTCCTCGTGCACCCCTGTCCTCATGCAACCCCCGTCCTCGTGCAAATTCCATCCTTGTGCAAGGTCCTTGTGCAACCCCCATCCCCATGCAAATCCCGTCCGTGTGCACATCCCATCCTTGTGCAATCTCTGTCCTCGTGCAAATCGTCTCCTCGTGCACCCCCCATCCTTATGCAACCCTCGTCCTCGTGCAAGCCCTTGTGCAACTCCTATCCCCGTGCAAATCCCATCCTCATCCAACCCCTGTCCTCATGCAAACCCTCGTGCCCCTGTCCTTGTGCGAGCCCTTGTGCAAGGTCCATCCTTGTACAATCCCCATCCCTGTGCAAATCCCATCCTCGTGCAAATCCCGTCCTTGTGCGAGCCCTTTTGCAAGGTCCATCCTTGTACAATCCCCATCCCTGTGCAAATCCCATCCTCGTGCAAATCCCGTCCTTGTACACGCCTTGTCCTTGTGCACCCCCCATCCTCGTGCAATCCCCGTCCTCGTGCAAACCCTCGTGCAAATCCTTGTGCGCAGGGATGATGATCCGCCCCCGGGCTGAGGGTCTGGACGTCACGTTCAACGTCACCCAGAGCCAGACCTGGAGCCACCTTGTGCGCGGCCTCCACCAGTTCCTGGAGCGTGAGCAACTGGGAGCACTGGGAGGGACTGGGAAGGAACTGGGGGGCAACTGGGGGGACTGGGAGGGGAATGGGAGGGACTGGGAAGGAACTGGGGGGCAACTGGGGGGACTGGGAGGGGAATGGGAGGGACTGGGAAGGAACTGGGGGGACTGGGAGGGGAATGGGAGGGACTGGGAAGGAACTGGGGGGACTGGGAGGGGAATGGGAGGGAGTGGGAAGGAACTGGGGGGCAACTGGGGGGACTGGGAGGGGAATGGGAGGGACTGGGAAGGAACTGGGGGCCAACTGGGGGGACTGGGAGGGGAATGGGAGGGACTGGGAAGGAACTGGGGGGCAACTGGGGGGAGTGGGAGGGGAATGGGAGGGACTGGGAAGGAACTGGGGGGCAACTGGGGGGACTGGGAGGGGAATGGGAGGGACTGGGAAGGAACTGGGGGGCAACTGGGGGGACTGGGAGGGGAATGGGAGGGACTGGGAAGGAACTGGGGGGCAACTATGGAGACTGGGAGGGGAATGGGAGGGACTGGGAAGGAACTGGGGGGCAACTGGGGGGACTGGGAGGGGAATGGGAGGGACTGGGAAGGAACTGGGGGGACTGGGAGGGGAATGGGAGGGACTGGGAAGGAACTGGGGGGACTGGGAGGGGAATGGGAGGGAGTGGGAAGGAACTGGGGGGACTGGGAGGGGAATGGGAGGGACTGGGAAGGAACTGGGGGGACTGGGAGGGGAATGGGAGGGAGTGGGAAGGAACTGGGGGGCAACTGGGGGGACTGGGAGGGGAATGGGAGGGACTGGGAAGGAACTGGGGGGCAACTGGGGGGACTGGGAGGGGAATGGGAGGGACTGGGAAGGAACTGGGGGGCAACTGGGGGGACTGGGAGGGGAATGGGAGGGACTGGGAAGGAACTGGGGGGACTGGGAGGGGAATGGGAGGGAGTGGGAAGGAACTGGGGGGCAACTGGGGGGACTGGGAGGGGAATGGGAGGGACTGGGAAGGAACTGGGGGGCAACTGGGGGAGTGGGAGGGGAATGGGAGGGACTGGGAAGGAACTGGGGGGCAACTGGGGGAGTGGGAGGGGAATGGGAGGGACTGGGAAGGAACTGGGGGGCAACTGGGGGGACTGGGAGGGGAATGGGAGGGACTGGGAAGGAACTGGGGGGCAACTGGGGGGACTGGGAGGGGAATGGGAGGGACTGGGAAGGAACTGGGGGGCAACTGGGGGGACTGGGAGGGGCTGGGAGGGACTGGGAGGGACTGGGATGGAACTGGGGGGCAACTGGGGGGAGTGGGAGGGGAATGGGAGGGACTGGGGGGCACTGGGAAGACCCTAATCCATACTGGGATGACCCTTAATCACACTGGGAGCCTCCTGCGTGGCACTGGGAGTCTCCCAGTCCATACTGGGATGCACTGGGATGACCCTAACTCATACTGGGATGACCCTAACTCATACTGGGAGGGCCATAACTCATACTGGGAGGACCCTGGCTGGCTCCCTGTTCATACTGGGAGACACTGGGAGGTCTCTGGCCTGTACTGGGAGGCACTGGGAGGTCTCTAGTCCATACTGGGAGACACTGGGAGGCCCCAAATCCATACTGGGATGACCCAAAATCATACTGGGATGACCCAAACGCCTACTGGGAGGGCACTGGGAGTCTCTCAGTCTGTATTGGGAGGCACTGGGAGGCCCAAATCCATACTGGGATGCCCCAAATCCATGGTAGGAGTTACTGGGATGACCCTTATTCATACTGGGATGACCCTAATTCATACTGGGATGACGTCAATCATACTGGGAGTTACTGGGATGACCAAAATCCATACTGGGATGACCCTTATTCATACTGGGAGGTACTGGGATGACCAAAATGCATATTGGGAGGCACTGGGATGACCCAAAATCATACTGGGATGACCCAAAATCATACTGGGATGACCCAAATCCATAATGGGAGTTACTGGGATGACCCAAATCCATACTGGGAGGACTCTAAACCCTGCTGGGAGAAGCCTGATTCATACTGGAATGCACTGCGATGACCCCAAAATCATACTGGGATGACCCAAACTCCTACTGGGAGGGCTCTGGGAGTCTCCCAGTGCATACTGGGAGTCACTGGTGTTACTGGTGTCACCCCAGCGTACAACGACAGCGTCCAGGCTGCACTGGTCCGTACTGGGATGGCCCAAAATCATACTGGAATGACCCTAACTCATACTGGGATGACCCAAACTCCTACTGGGAGAGCACTGGGAGTCTCTCAGTCTGTACTGGGAGGCACTGGGAGGCCCAAATCCATGGTGGGGGTTACTGGGATGACCCTTATTCATACTGGGATGATCCTAATTCATGCTGGGATGACGTTGGTCATACTGGGAGTTACTGGGATGACCGAAATCCATACTGGGATGACCCTTATTCATACTGGGAAGTACTGGGATGACCCTTATTCATACTGGGATGACCCTTAGTCATACTGGGAGTTACTGGGCTGACCAAAATGCATATTGGGAGGCACTGGGATGACCCAAAATCATACTGGGATGACCCAAAATCATACTGGGATGACCCAAATCCATAATGGGAGTTACTGGGATGACCCAAATCCATACTGGGAGGACTCTAAACCCTACTGGGAGGAGCCTGATTCATACTGGAATGCACTGCGATGGCCCCAAAATCATACTGGGATGACCCAAACTCCTACTGGGAGGGCTCTGGGAGTCTCCCAGTGCATACTGGGAGTCACTGGTGTTACTGGTGCCCCCCCAGCGTACAACGACAGCGTCCAGGCCGCCCGCAACGCCGCCTGCGTCCCCGGGCGCTACAACGAGCAGCCTGACGACTCGGTGCCCAATTACCCCAAACGAGCCTGTCGCTTCAACCGGTCCATACTGGGACCCTGCGCCGGACTGGGACCGGGCGACGACACCTACGGCTACAGCACCGGCCGGCCCTGCGTCCTGCTCAAGGTCAACCGGGTGAGTCGCTGCTGGGAGCACTGGGAGCACTGGGAGGCACTGGGAGCATTGGGAGGGACATATTTCAGTGTATTGGGGGTCTTGTATTGATTTTAATGGGACTGGGAGGCACTGGGAAGGACTGGGATGGTCACTGGGGAAGCGCTTGGCGATGAACTGTCATCATCTGTTGAACTGGGAGGCACTGGGAAGGACTGGGAGTTACTGGGAGCACTGGGAGGGACTGGGACGTTCAATTGTAAAACTCAACGGTGCTTTGTATTGGTTTTAATGGGATTGGGAGCACTGGGAAGGACTGGGATGGTCACTGGGGAAGGGTTTGGCAATGAACTGTGGTGTTTTGTTGAACTGGGAGGCACTGGGAAGGACTGGGAATGACTGGGAGGCACTGGGAGGGACTGGGACGTTCAATTGTAAAACTCACGGTGCTTTGTATTGGTTTTAACGGGACTGGGAGCACTGGGAGGGACTGGGACAGACTGGGATGTTCAAGTTCTAAAGCATTCTGCTGCTGTGTATTGATTTTAATGGGACTGGGAGCACTGGGAGGCACTGGGAGGGACTGGGATGTTCAATTGTAAAGACTCACAGTGCTTTGTATTGGTTTTAATGGCACTGGGAGGGACTGGGAGCACTGGGATGTTCAAGTTGAAAAGACTTGTGGTGGTTTGCATTGATTTTAATGGGACTGGGAAGGACTGGGAGACACTGGGAGGGACTGGGATGTTCCTTATTGCTGGGCCTTGCTTTGCACTGGTCCGTACTGGGCTGTACTGGGATAAACTGGCGATACTGGGAAGCACTGGGGGTTTCCTTATTGCTGTGCATTGCTTTGCACTGGTCCATACTGGTCTGAACTGGGAGGCACTGGGATAAACTGGTGATACTGGGAAGCTCCTATTGTTGTGCCTTGCTTTGTACTGGTCCATACTGGCCCAAACTGGTTCATACTGGTCTGTACTGGTTCATACTGGTCTGTACTGGTCCATACTGGTCTGTACTGGTTCATACTGGTCTGTACTGGTCCATACTGGGTGCTGACCCCCCCCCCCTTCCCCTGCAGGTCATTAATTTCTTTCCGGGGAGGAACAAGAGCATCAATGTCGAGTGTGCGGCGAAGGTGACACCCCAATGTCACCCAGTGTCACCCTCAATGTAACCCCCAGTGTCACCCCAATGTCACCCCCGGTGTCACCTCTAAAGTCTCCCCCAGTGTCCCCATGTGTCACGTCTATTGTCCCCAATGTCCCCACATGTTCCCTGTATCACCTCAGTGTCCCCATGTGCCACCCTGTGTCCCCCTTGTCCCCCAACGTCCCCATTGTCCCCCATGTCCCCAATGTCTCTCTGGTCTCTCCCCAGCGGCCCCGGGCGAAGGGCGACCCGGTAAGGGGTGGGGGTCAGCCCCAAAATCACCCAAATTCACCCCAAAATCCACCTAGTTGTCCCAAAATCTGCTAGAATCACCTCAAAATAGCCTCATTTCACCCCAGAATCCTGCTAGATGTTTCAAAATAGCCAGAATTCACCCCAAAATCCCTCTAGATGTGCCAAAATAGCCAAGATTCACCCCAAAAACTTGCTAGATGTCCCAAAATATGCTGGTTTCATCCCCCCAAATCTGCTGGGTTTACCCCCAAAATGCTGCTGAGTGTCCCAAAATCTGCTGGTTTTCCCCCCAAATAGCCGAGATTCACCCCAAATCCTGCTAGATGTCCCCAAGTCCGCTCTTTTTACCCCAAAATCTGCTGGTTTCGCCCCAAAATGCTATTTTGTGTGTGTGTCCCCAAGGGGTCACTGATGTCACCTGTTATCCCCCATGTTCCCGTCCCCATGTCCCCAACGTTTCTCTCTCTCCCCCTTTGCCGTCACAGGCACAATCGGACTCCAGCGTAAGGGAGGGGGACACTGGGCCAAACTGGGAGGCACTGGGATGGGGGGGGTCCACTGGGGTCCTGGGGGGATTTGGGATGGGGGGGATCCCAGGGGGGTATTTGGGGTGGGAGTATTTAAGGGGGGTTATAAGGGGGTAGACGGGACCGCCCTGAGGTATATGGGATAGATGGGGCCGCCCTGGGTGTATATAGGGGTAGATGGGGCTACCCTGGAGGCGTATGGGTAGTATTTAGGGTGGTCCCGAGGGGTATTTAAGGGAAAGGTATACGGAGGGCTTGGAGGGTATTTGGGGGTTAATTGGGGGGATATTTGGGGTTCGGGGGGGTATTCAAGGGGGTTTAGATCGGGGTAGACGGGGGAGCCCTGCGGGGGTCTGTGGGGTATATGGGATAGACGGTGCAGCCCTGTGGAATGTATGGGTGTATATGGGGGTAGATGGGGACACCCTGAGGGGATATGGGGTGTATTTAGGGTGGTCCCGAGGGTATTTTAGGGGAGGGTATATGGGGGGTTTGGGAGGTATTTGGGGTTAATTGGAGGCGTATTTGGGGTTCGGGGGGGGGGCATTTAGGGGTCATATGGGGGTAGATGGGGCCACCCTGGGTGCGTATGGGTGATGGGGTGTATATGGGGTAGACAGGGCCGCCCTAGGTGGGGGCGGTATTTGTAAGGGATCCCGGGGGGGAATTTAAGGGGAGGTAAATGGGGTGGTTGGAGGGTGTTTGGGGGGAAATTCGGGGGGCCCTAAAGGGGTATTTGGGGTTCGAGAAGGTTATTTGAAGGGGTTTATATGGGGGTAGACGGGGAAGCTCTGCGGGCGTATATGGGATATATGGGGCCGCCCTGGGAGTAATGACCTGTATGGGGTAGACGGGGACACCCTGAGCGGGAAGATGGGGTGTATTTAGGGTCGTCCTGGGGGATTTAAGGGGGAGGTATATGGGGAGCTTGGGGGGTATTTGGGGGTCAACTGGGGGCATATTTGGGGTTCGGGGGGGGGGGGGCATTTGAGGATTATATTGGGTAGACGAGGCCGCCCTGGGGGTATATGGCACTTATATGGGGGTAGAAGGGGCCGGCCTGGGTGGGGGGACATTTAATGGGGTCGCTGTGGGGTATTTAAAGGGGCCCTGGAGGGTGGATTTTGAGGGGGGGTGTCTAAGGAAGTAGTGGGGGGGTCTGTGGGGGTGTCACCCCCAGGGGACAGGGCTGACCCTCCCATGTCCCCCCCAGCGGGAGGAGGACGCCGCCCTCCTGGGGCCCCTCCAGCTCTTCCCCCCCAACGGCTCCATCGACCTCATGTATTTCCCCTACTACGGCAAGAGAGTCCATGTGAGCCGGATGCCTGGGTCCCCCCCAAACTCCTGGGCCCCCCCAGCTCCTGGGTCCCTCCCGAACACCTGGGTCCCCCAAACTCCTGGGTTCCCCCCGAATTCGTTGGTCCCCTCCTGGACTCCTGGGTCCCCCCCTGAGCTCCTGAGTCCCCTGAGCTCCTAGATCCCCCCGAACTCCTGGGTCCCCCAAACTCCTTGATCTCTCCCGAACTCCTGGGTCCCGCCCCGAGCTCCTGGTTCCCCAAACTCCTTGATTCCCCCGAACTCCTGGGTCCCCCCACCCCAAACTCCTGAGTTTTCCTGAACTCCTGGGTCCCTCCTGAGCTCCTGGGTCCCCTGAACTCCTGGATCCCCCCGAACTCCTGGGTCCCCCAAACTCATTGATCTCTCCCGAACTCCTGAGTCCCCCCCGAGCTCCTGGTTCCCCCAAACTCCTGGGTCCCCCCACCCCAAACTCCTGAGTTTTCCTGAACTCCTGGGTCCCCCCTAAACTCCTGGGTCCCCCCAATTCCTCTGTCCCTCCCAAACTCCTGGGTCCCCCAAGCTACTTGATCCTCCCGAACTCCTGGGTCCCCCCTAAACTCCTGGGTCCCCCCAATTCCTCTGTCCCTCCCAAACTCCTGGGTCCCCCAAGCTACTTGATCCTCCCGAACTCCTGGGTCCCCCCCCAAACTCCTGGGTCCCCCCCTGAACTCCTGGGTCCCTTCAGTTCTGCCCCTCCCAAACTCCCAAACTCCTTGATCCCCCTGAACTCCTGGGTCCCCCCCCCGCACTCCTGGGTCCCTCCTGAACTCCTGGGTCCCTCCAATTCTTCTGCCCCTCCCAAACTCCCGAACTCCTGGGTCCCTCCCCGAACTCCTGGGTCCCCCCCCGATCTCCTGGGTCCCCCCCGATCTCCTGGGTCCCTTCAGTTCTTCTGCCCCTCCCAAACTCCCAAACTCCTTGATCCCCCCGAACTCCTGGGTCTCCCCCCGAACTCCTGGGTCTCCCCCCGAACTCCTGTGTCCCTCCCGAACTCCTGGGTCCCTCCCGATCTCCTGGGTCCCCCCCATCTCCTGGGTCCCTCCCCGAACTCCTTGATCCCCCCGAACTTCTGGTTCCCTCCCCGATCTCCTGGGTCCCTCCCCGAACTCCTGGGTCCCCCCCGAACTCCTGGTTCTCCCCCCGATCTCCCGGGTCCCTCCCCGATCTCCTGGGTCCCTCCCGATCTCCTGGGTCCCCCCCGATCTCCTGGTTCTCCCCCCGATCTCCCGGGTCCCTCCCCGATCTCCTGGGTCCCCCCCGATCTCCTGGGTCCCCCCCGAACTCCTGGTTCCCTCCCCGAACTCCTGGTTCCCTCCCCGATCTCCTGGGTCCCCCCCCCGAACTCCTTGATCCCCCCGAACTTCTGGTTCCCTCCCCGATCTCCTGGGTCCCTCCCCGAACTCCTGGTTCCCCCCCCCGGTCTCCCGGGTCCCCCCCGATCTCCTGGGTCCCTCCCCGAACTCCTGGGTCCCCCCCCCGATCTCCTGGTTCCCCCCCCCGATCTCCTGGGTCCCTCCCCGAACTCCTTGATCCCCCCGAACTCCTGGGTCCCCCCCAAACTCCTGGTTCTCCCCCCGATCTCCCGGGTCCCCCCCGATCTCCTGGGTCCCCCCCCGATCTCCTGGGTCCCTCCCCGAACTCCTGGTTCCCTCCCCGAACTCCTTGATCCCCCCGAACTCCTGGGTCCCTCCCCGATCTCCCGGGTCCCTCCCCGATCTCCTGGGTCCCCCCCCCCGAACTCCTGGTTCCCTCCCCGATCTCCTGGGTCCCCCCCTGAACTCCTGGTTCCCCCCCCGATCTCCCGGGTCCCCCCCGATCTCCCGTGTCCCCCAGGTGAACTACACGCAGCCCGTGGTGGCCGTTCTGTTCGCCAACGCCACGTCCAACGTGGATCACCACGTGGAGTGTCGGCTCCGGGCCGAGGGGCTGCGGCCGCACGACGAGCGCGACAAGTTCGCCGGCCGCGTCGCCTTCCGCCTGCGCATCAACCGCGAATGAGCCCCAGCGCCCCCCCCAAAAACCGACCCCCCAAACCCCGACCCCCCAAACCCCGAGTCCCCCCAACCTCCCCCTTCCCACCCAAAATGTCCCTTTGCCGCCAGAAAAGCCGATTTTCCCCGAAAAAATCCTCGTTATTCCACCCAAATTTCACCTAAAAATGTGTCATTTTTCACCCCAAATTTCACCTAAAAATCCTCATTTTCTGCCCCAAATTTCACCGAAAAAATCGTCATTTTCCCCCCAAATTTCACCTAAAAAATTGTAATTTTTCCCGAAAATTTCACCTAAAAATCCTCATTTTCTGCCCCAAATGTCACCTAAAAAATTGTAATTTCCCCCCAAATTTCACCTAAAAAATTGTAATTTTTCGCAAAAATTTCACCTAAAAATCCTCATTTTCTGCCCCAAATTTCACCTAAAAAATCGTAATTTTCCCCCCAAATTTCACCTAAAAAAATTGTAATTTTTCCCAAAAATTTCACCTAAAAAATCCTCATTTTTGCCCCCAAATTTCACCTTAAAATTGTAATTTCCCCCAAATTTTGCCTAAAAAATCCTCATTTTTTGCCCCAAATTTCACCTAAAACCTCCTAATTTCCCCCAAATTTGACAATTATCCCCCAAATTTCACCTAAAAAATCTGAAACTTCCCCCCAAATTTCACCTAAAAAAAATTCCTCATTTTTTGCCCCAAATTTCACCTAAAAAATAGCAATTTACCCCCAAATTTCACATTTTCCCCCTAATTTCACCTAAAAAATCCTCATTTTTCCCCTAATTTCACAATTTTTGCCTAAAAATTTTACCTAAAAAATTCTTTTTTCCCAAAAAATCACAATTCCCCCCCAAATTTCACCTAAAAAAAATCCTCATTTTTTCCCCAAATTTCACCTAAAAATCCTCATTTTCCCCCAAATTTGACCTAAAAATATTCCTAATTTCCCCTAAAATTTCACCTAAAAACTGGAATTTTCCCCCAAATTTCACATTTTCCCCCAAATTTCACTCTAAAAATTATATTTTTCACCCCAAATTTCACCTAAAAATCCTCATTTTCTGCCCCAAATTTCACCAAAAAAATCGTAAATTTCCCCCCAAATTTCACCTAAAAATTGTAATTTTTCCTAAAAATTTCACCTAAAAATCCTCATTTTTGCCCCAAATTTCACCTTAAAAATCTTCATTTTCCCCCCAAATTTCACCTAAAAAATCTTAATTTTTTGCCCCAAATTTCACCTAAAAATCATAGTTTCCCCCAAATTTCACCTCAAAAATCCTCATTTCCCCCCAAATTTCACTATTTCCTCCCCCAAACTTCCCATTGTCCCCTCCCAAAAATCCCATTTTCCCCCCAAAACCCCCATTTCCCCCCAAAAAATCCCATTTCCCCCCCAATTTCCCCCCATTTCCCCCCCAATTTCCCCCCTTTCCCCCCCAATTTCCCCCCTTTCCCCCCATATCCCTCCGCGCCGGGTCTAATTTCCCCCCCCTGCTCCTAATATAAGAATAATAAATGTACATAGATATTTTTATATGATTATCATTATTAAACGCTGCGCTAGGGTTTCCTCCCCCAAAACGCTCGTGTTTCACCCCAAAATTTGGCCTTATTTGGGGGGGGGGCGGGGCAAGATGGCCGCCATTGGTTGAACAGATTGGGAGCAAGATGGCCGCCATTGGCTGAGTGCATAAGGAACAAGATGGCCGCCATTGGTTGAGTGGATAAGGAGCAAGATGGCTGCCATTGGTTGAACAGATTGGGAGCAAGATGGCCACCATTGGTTGAACAGATAAGGAGCAAGATGGCCGCCATTGGTTGAGTGGAAATGGAACAAGATGGCTGCCATTGGTTGAACAGATAAGGAGCAAGATGGCCGCCATTGGTTGAACAGATAAGGAGCAAGATGGCTGCCATTGGTTGAGTGCATAAGGAGCAAGATGGCCGCCATTGGTTGAGTGGATAAGGAGCAAGATGGCCGCCATTGGTTGAACAGATAAGGAGCAAGATGGCCGCCATTGGTTGAACAGATAAGGAGCAAGATGGCCGCCATTGGTTGAGTGGAAATGGAACAAGATGGCCGCCATTGGTTGAGTGGATAAGGAGCAAGATGGCCGCCATTGGTTGAACAGATAAGGAGCAAGATGGCCGCCATTGGTTGAGTGGAAATGGAACAAGATGGCCGCCGTTGGTTGAGTGGAAATGGAACAAGATGGCCGCCATTGGTTGAGTGCATAAGGAGCAAGATGGCCGCCATTGGTTGAACAGATAAGGAGCAAGATGGCCGCCATTGGTTGAGTGCATAAGGAGCAAGATGGCCGCCATTGGTTGAGTGGAAATGGAACAAGATGGCCGCCGTTGGTTGAGTGGAAATGGAACAAGATGGCTGCCATTGGTTGAGTGGAAATGGAACAAGATGGCTGCCATTGGTTGAGTGGAAATGGAACAAGATGGCCGCCATTGGTTGAGTGGAAATGGAACAAGATGGCCGCCATTGGTTGAGTGGATAAGGAGCAAGATGGCCGCCATTGGTTGAACAGATAAGGAGCAAGATGGCCGCCATTGGTTGAGTGGATAAGGAACAAGATGGCCGCCATTGGTTAGACAGTTTGGGCCCAAGATGGCCGACGCTCTACGGTACATGGCGGCCATTGCTCTGTGCTGCTTGGGCCAAGATGGCCGCCAAGATGGCCGCCAAGATGGCCGCTGTCCAGCGGGTAGACCGAGACCAAGATGGCCGCCATGGCCACGCCCACAGGCCAAGATGGTGGCTGCTGGTGGCCATCTTGGCCTGGCGGCCATCTTGAATCCCATGGCCTATAGAAGAGGCTGGCGGCCATCTTGGTTGGGCAGCCATCTTGAATCCTGTAGCCTATAAAAGAGGCTGGTGGCCATCTTGGCCAGGCAGCCATCTTGAATTCCGTAGCCTATAGAAAGGCCTGGTGGCCATCTTGGTCAGGCAGCCATCTTGAATCCCATGGCCTATAGAGGAGGCTGGTGGCCATCTTGGCCTGGCGGCCATCTTGGCCCAGAGCCCCCCCTCTTTTTTTGGGGTGAATTTAGGGCTTTTTGGCTCCTCTGGGTGTTAATTTGGAGGCGGCCGAACCTTTTTTTGGGTGAATTTCCCCATTTTTGCCGATTTTTTCATTCCTGGGGCCTCTCGGGGCTGTTGGGCCCCTCCCCCTCCCCCGGACGCCTGGGTCCCTCTTGTGATTGGGGGGGGAGGGGAGGTGGTAATTAGGCCACAGGTTGTTAATGAGCCTGACGAGCTCATTAGGCCACTTGCCCGGACGCCTGGGTCCCTTTCACCCCCAGCTTTTGGCAGGCGTCCGGGAGGGACCCAGGCGTCCGGGAGGGGACCCAGGCGTCCGGGAGGGGGCGGGGCCACGTTGATGACATCACTGGGGGAGGGGGGAGGGGAAAAACACCAAAATCCCCCCGATTTTTCCCAAATTAACTCTGCTAATTAACCCCTAATTAACAGCCCCCCCGCCCCAATTAACGCAGCCCAATTAAAAAGGCCGCTAATTAACACCCCCCCCATAACTTCCCCAATTAACAGCCCCCTAATTAATGACCCACAATTAACACCTCCCATTAATATCCCCCATTAAGATCCTCTGATAGACCCTCCCCAATTAACAAACCAATTAATAGCCCAAATAGAGACCCCACTAATTAACACCCCAATTAATAACCCTTAATAATGACCCTCAATTAACACCCCGATTAATGTTCCCTAATAGAGATCTCTCTAATTAACACCCCAATTTATCACCCTTAGTAATGACCCCCAATTAACAGCCCCCAATAATTAACCCCTCAGATCCCACTAATTCACAATTTGCTCTAATTAATGCTCTAAGAACCATAAAGGCTATTAATTAATCATTATTAACTACAGAGCACAAATTAACTCTGTAATAACGATCCCCCTAATTACACCATTAATATAGAGACCCTCTAATTAACAAGCCCCCAATTAACAGCCCGTAACAGAGGATCCTAATTAACCAACCCCCCCCCAATTCACGTCCCCCTTTCAAATTAACCCCCATTTAATAAACCCCATTCATTACACCCCCATTAATTAACCCCCATTCATTAACCTCCTTCATTAAGCCCCCATAATCAACCCCTGCAAATCCTCCTAATTATAATTTAATTAATTAAATCCCCTTTAATTAACACCCCCCCCCCCATCCCATGAGCCACATGGGCGGGTGGGGGTGGGGAAAATCCCCCCTGATCCGAGACAGATGGTGCCATCCCCCCCCTCCCCGAACTCCTGGGTCCCTCCCGGACGCCTGGGTCCCCCCCCTCCCCTCCCCCCTCCCCCCCCCAGGATGAGTTTCAAGGTCACATGAAGGTGACAGAGGAATTTTCCGGAGTATGAGCGGGACCCAGGCGTCCGGGAGACCCAGGAATTGGGGAAGGACCCAGGTGTCAGGGAGGGACCCAGGAGTTCGGGGGGACCCAGGAGTTCGGGGAGGGACCCAGGAGTTTGGGGGGGACCCAGGAGTTTGGGGGGACCCAGGAGTTTGGGAGGGACTCAGGAGTCCAGGAGAACCCAGGAATTTGGGGGGGACCCCAGAGTTTGGGGGGACCCAGGAGTTCAGGGGACCCAGGAGTTTAGGAGGGACCCAGGAGTTCGGGAGGGACCCAGGAGTTCGGGGGGGACCCAGGAGTTCGGGGAGGGACCCAGGAGTTCGGGGGGGACCCAGGAGTTTGGGGGGGGACCCAGGAGTCCGGGAGGGACCCAGGAGTTCGGGGGGGACCCAGGAGTTCAGGAGGGACCCAGGAGTTCGGGGAGGGACCCAGGAGTTCAGGAAGGGACCCAGGAGTTTGGGAGGGACCCAGGAGTCCGGGAGGGACCCAGGAGTTCGGGGGGGGACCCAGGAGTTCGGGAGGGACCCAGGCGTTCGGGAGGGACCCAGGAGTTCGGGGAGGGACCCAGGAGTCCGGGAGGGACCCAGGAGTTCGGGAGGGACCCAGGAGTTTGGGAGGGACCCAGGAGTTTGGGGGGGACCCAGGAGTCCGGGAGGGACCCAGGAGTTCAGGAAGGGACCCAGGAGTTCGGGAGGGACCCAGGAGTTTGGGGGGGACCCAGGAGTTCAGGAAGGGACCCAGGAGTCCGGGAGGGACCCAGGAGTTCAGGAAGGGACCCAGGAGTTCGGGAGGGACCCACGAGTTCAGGAGGGACCCAGGAGTTCGGGGAGGGACCCAGGAGTTCGGGGAGGGACCCAGGAGTTCAG
Source organism: Columba guinea (assembly GCA_032206185.1). Classification (NCBI taxonomy): domain Eukaryota; kingdom Metazoa; phylum Chordata; class Aves; order Columbiformes; family Columbidae; genus Columba; species Columba guinea. The sequence continues at coordinate 45,053 of JAVLUU010000584.1, read as the reverse complement.
GAAGGGACCCAGGAGTTCAGGAGGGACCCAGGAGTTCGGGGAGGGACCCAGGAGTTCGGGGAGGGACCCAGGAGTTCAGGAGGGACCCAGGAGTTCGGGGAGGGACCCAGGAGTTCGGGGAGGGACCCAGGAGTTCAGGAGGGACCCAGGAGTTCGGGGAGGGACCCAGGAGTTCGGGAGGGACCCAGGAGTTCAGGAAGGGACCCAGGAGTTCGGGAAGGGACCCAGGAGTTCGGACACGTGTTGACAGGAACCGTTTTATTGAGCTGCGATTAAACACGTGCCCCATTGGGGGGGGGGAGGGGACACTGGGGGGGGGGGGTTTGGGGACACTTAGTGGGGGGGGGAGGGGACACCGGGGTCACCTTGGGGACACCGTTGTCCCCTCCCCCCCACCCCCCCCCCCGGGATATATATATATATATTCATATTTATAATTGCAGTGGTCCTCGTCACCCCCCCCACCCAAAAAAAAAGCGCCACCCCCCACCCAATGGGTGCTGCCCCCCCCCCCCACCCTCCCACCCCCACCCCAGCACCCATTTTTGGGGTGAAACGAGGCATTTCTGGCAGTGGGGGCCCCACCACCCCCCCCCAAAAAGGGAGGGGGGGGTGGGGGGGGGGATGGGGGGGTTTTGGGGACCCCCCCCCCCCCCCCACTTTTAGTCGTCGATACAAATCACCTCCCCCCCCCGTGGTTCTTTCTTCTCGGGGCCTTCGGCCTCGCGCTCCCGTTTCACCAGCACCGGGGGGGGCCCGTTGGCAGCGGCTGCGGGGAGGGGGGGGGAAGGGACCCAGGCGTCCGGGAGAAAGGGGGGGGGGGGTCAGGTACTGAACCCCTGAACCCCCCCCATTGACATCCAGGGACCCAGGCGTCCGGGAACCCCAAAAAGGGACCCAGGCGTCCGAGGACTCCTCCCTGCCACAAAAAGGGACCCAGGCATCCGGGCGGGGGTGGGGGGGACAGGTGCAGAAACCCCCCCCACCCCAGCATTGACACCCACACTCAGGGACCCAGGCGTCCGGGGACCCCCAAAAGGGACCCAGGAGTCCCCCCCACCCAGGGACCCAGGCGTCCGGGAACCCCCAAAAGGGACCCAGGAGTCCCCCCTCAACCCAGGGACCCAGGCGTCCGGGAACCCCCAAAAGGGACCCAGGAGTCCCCCCTCAACCCAGGGACCCAGGCGTCCGGGAACCCCCAAAAGGGACCCAGGAGTCACCCCCACCCAGGGACCCAGGCGTCCGGGAACCCCCAAAAGGGACCCAGGCGTCCCCCCACCCAGGGACCCAGGCATCCAGGGACCCCCAAAAGGGACCCAGGAGTTCCCCCCCACCCAGGACCCAGGTGTCCGGGAACCGCGAAAAGGGACCCAGGCATCCGGGAACCCCCAAAAGGGACCCAGGAGTCCCCCCCCAACCCAGGGACCCAGGCGTCCGGGAACCCCCAAATGGGACCCAGGAGTTCCCCCCCCAACCCAGGGACCCAGGTGTCCGGGAACCCCCAAATGGGACCCAGGAGTCACCCCCAACCAGGGACCCAGGTGTCTGGGATCCCAAAAAAAGGACCCAGGCGTCCCCCACCTAAGAACCCAGGTGTCCCCAACCCCCAAAGAGGGACCCAGGCGTCCGGGTGGGGGGCTCAGGTACTGAAGCCCTGAACCCCCCACCTTGACACCCACACTCAGGGACCCAGGCGTCCGGGAAGTCCAAAAATGGACCCAGGCGTTCGGGACTCCCATTTGTAGACCCAAGTGTCTGGGACCCCCTAAAAGGGACCCAGGCGTGCCCCCCACTCAAGGACCCAGGCGTCCGGGACCCGCAAAAAGGGACCCAGGCGTCCCCCCCACCCATGGACCCAGGCATCCGGGAACCCCAAAGGGAGCCAGGCATGCCCCCCACCCATGGACCCAGGCGTCCGGGAACCCCAAAGGGACCCAGGCATGCCCCCCACCCATGGACCCAGGCGTCCGGGAACCCCAAAGGGACCCAGACATGCCCCCCACCCATGGACCCAGGCGTCCGGGAACCCCAAAGGGACCCAGGCATGGCCCCCACCCATGGACCCAGGTGTCCGGGAACCCCAAAGGGACCCAGGCATGCCCCCCACCCATGGACCCAGGCGTCCGGGCGCTCACCGGTGATGAAGGACCCTGGTGGCATTTGGCTGTAGTTGGCGCCCCCGGGGGGGAGGGGTCCGGCCGGGGGGGTCCCAAAGGTGCCCCCGTAACTTTGGGGGGGTGGCGTAAGGACCCGGCGGGAACGTCTGGGGTGGGGGGGGGGGACATGGGGGTCACCTCCTGTCCCCACTGTCACCTCCCCCAGGGCCACATTGTCCCCAAGTTGGAGCGATGGCCGGGGGAAGGAACCCCCCCATTGACACCCACACCCAGGGACCCAGGCGTCCGGGAACCCCCAAAAGGGACCCAGGAGTGCCCCCCACCCAGGGACCCAGGCATCCGGGGAACACCAAAAAGGGACCCAGGCATCCCCCACCCATGGACCCAGGCATCCGGGAACCACCAAAAGGGACCCTGGAGTCCCCCCCAACCCAGGGACCCAGGCATCCGGGGAACACCAAAAAGGGACCCAGGAGTACCCCCACACCCAGGGACCCAGTTGTCCAGGAACCCCAAAAGGGACCCAGGAGTACCCCCCACCCAGGGACCCAGGCATCCGGGAACCCCCAAAAGGGACCCAGGAGTCCCCCCAACCAAACCAGGGACCCAGGCGTCCGAGAACCCCCAAAAGGGACCCAGGAGTCCCGCCCCCAACCAGGGACCCAGGCGTCCGGGGAACCCTCACAGCCCCCATAGAGGGAACCAGGTACCTGGGGACCCCCCAAAAAGGGACCCTGGAGTCCCCCACCTAATAACCCAGGAGTCCCCGATCCCCAAAAAGGGACCCAGGAGTCCCCCCACCCATGGACCCAGGCGTCTGAGTGGCCCCCCCCCAAGACTGTCCCCATATCCCAGCGATGTCCCCAAATCCCAGTGATGTCACCAAGTCCCAGTGATGTCCCCAGGACCACAATGTTCCCAGTGTCCCCCAGGGCTGGGATGTCCCCAGGTCCCCTGGCTGTCCCCAAATCCCAGTGATGTCCCCAAGTCCCATCAATGTCCCTGAGTCCCATCAATGTCCTCAAGTCCCTGTGATGTCCCCAAGTCCCTGTGATGTCCCCAAGGCCACAAATCCCCCAAGTCTCATCAATGTCCCCTAGGGCCACAATGTCCCCAATGTCCCCCAGGGCTGGGATGTCCCCAGGTCCCAGCGATGTCCCCAAGTCCCAATGACGTCCCCAAGTCCCAATGACATTCCCAAGTCCCAGTGATGTCCCCAAAGCCACGAATCCCCCAAGTCCCATCAATGTCCCCAGGGCCACAATGTCCCCCAGGGCTGGGATGTCCCCAAGTCCCAATGACGTCCCCAGGGCCACAATTGGGCCAGGGCTGGGATGTGCCCAAGTCCCAGTGATGTCCCCAAAGCCACGAAACCCCCAAGTCCCATCAAGGTCCCCAGGGCCACAATTCGGCCAGGGCTGGGATGTGCCCAAGTCTCAGTGATGTCCCCAAAGCCACGAATCCCCCAAGTCCCATCAATGTCCCCAGGGCCACAATGTCCCCAATGTCCCCCAGCGCCGGGATGTCCCCAGGTCCCAGCGATGTCCCCAAGTCCCTGTGATGTCCCCAAGTCCCATCAAGGTCCCCAGGGCCACAATTCGGCCAGGGCTGGGATGTGCCCAAGTCTCAGTGATGTCCCCAAAGCCACGAATCCCCCAAGTCCCATCAATGTCCCCAGGGCCACAATGTCCCCAATGTCCCCCAGGGCTGGGATGTCCCCAGGTCCCCTGGCTGTCCCCAAGTCCCAATGACGTCCCCAGGGCCACAATTCGGCCAGGGCTGGGATGTGCCCAAGTCTCAGTGATGTCCCCAAAGCCACGAATCCCCCAAGTCCCATCAATGTCCCCAGGGCCACAATGTCCCCAATGTCCCCCAGCGCCGGGATGTCCCCAGGTCCCCTGGCTGTCCCCAGGTCCCCGCGCGGGTGACTCACGGGCGGGGGGTGGCTCTCGGTGCCCTTGCTGGCCAGGCGGCTGAGGATGCTGCGCTCGGACATCTGCAGGCGGGCGGCGATGGGCGGGATGCGCGACAGCGTGGCCGGCAGGCGCGTCACGTCCGCCTTCATGTCGCTCAGCAGCTCCTCCAGCTGGTTCAGCACTGGAGAAAGGGGGCGGGGAGACACAAAAAGGGGCCGGGGGGGGGGCCGTCAGCACCGGGGGACCCTCCTGAACCTACTCATAGGTTACTCATAGGTTACTCATAGGTTACTCATAGGTTACTCATAGGTTACACATAGGTTACTCATAGGTTAATGGGGCTTACTTGGGTTATATGGAGCAGGGAAGGGTTGGGAAATCAATGGCGAGCCATCCTGAGCCTACTCATAGGTTACTCATACATTACTTGGAGCTTAACTGGAGCTTATGCAGGCTATACGGAGCAGGGAGGGGTTGGGAAACTAATGGGGAGCCATCCTGATCCTACTCATAGGTTACTCATAGGTTACTCAGAGCTTAATTGGCACTTACTTGGGCTATAAGGAGCAGAGAGAGGGTGGGAAACTAATGGGCAGCTGTCCCAAGTTTACTCAGAGCTTATTCAGATGTTACTCAGAGCCTATCTGGGCTATGGGGAGTGGCGAGAGGGTGGGATACTCAATGGGGAACCAGCCCCGGTGTTGCTCATGGGTTACTCATAGGCTGCTCATAGGTTACGCAGAGCTTACTCAGAAGCTCCGCGGGCTATGGGGAACGGGGAGGGGGTGGGGAAGCAACGGGGAGTCCTCTCGCACCTACTCGCAGGTTACTCAGAGGCTACTCAGACTACGGGGAGCAAGGAAGGGAGAGGGAGGGGAAGGGGAAGCCTGAGGAGCTACTCAAGGGTTACTCCACCTACACACTGGGGGGTGTTTGACCCACTCCGGGATCCTCCTGACGCCCCCAGGGCTACTCGGCCGAGCCCATTTACTCAGGGTTTACTCTCTAGACACAGCAGAGATACTTCAGGTTTACTCTGGGGATACTCTGGGTTTACTCCTTACAATCTGGGGACACTTGGGGGTCGCTCCGGTGCTACAACTGGCGACGCCATTCAATGCACCGGAGCTACTCGGGGTTTACTCATCAAACCCATCAGAGCTACTCGGGGGAGACACACAGGAGGACGCTGGGAAAACCGTGGGTCCTACTCCGGGGATACTCCGTTTGTTCTCCCACTCCCAGCATGCACCAGGGCTGCTCCCACCATCCTCCTTCCTCCCTACTCGGGGTTGGGGTCGGGAAGCACCCGCGATGCAGCAGCGACTTACTCGGGGTTTACGCGACAGATACTCAGCGGACACAGCGCAAGCGCAAAGCGACAGAGGCCCCCGGCGCCCCCTGGAGCCCCGAGCTGCGCCCGCCTCCCTCTGGGCTTACTCTGAGCTTACTCCGAGGTTACTCTGAACTTACTCAGGCTATGGGGGCAAGGGGGGGGGGGTGGGAAACCAATGGGGACCCGTCCTGCACCTACTCAGCGCTTATTCAGAGGCTACTCACAGGTTACTCAGAGCTTCCTCAGAAGCTACTCAGGGTACAGGGAGCAGGGATAGTCAATGGGGAGCTGTCTGTGCATAAACACAGGTTACTCTGAGCTTACTCAGAAGCTACTCAGAGGTTACTCAGAGCTTATTCAGCAGATACAGGGAGCGGGAGTGGGGGCTACTCAATGGGGAGCTGTCCTGTGCCTACTCAGAGCTTACTCTGAGGCTACTTACAGGTTACTCAGAGCTTATTCAGCAGCTACAGGGAGCGACGGTGTTGGCTACTCAATGGGGAGCTGTCCAGGGCCTGCTCAGAGCTTACTCTGAAGCTACTCAGAAGTTACTCTGAGCTCATTCAGAAGCTACAGGGAGCGGGGGTGTCGGTCACTCAATGGGGAGCTGTCTCGGGCCTACTCAGAGCTTACTCAGAGCTTACTCCAAGGTTACTCCGAGTTTACTCACACCCCCAAAACCCCCTCAGGGACCTCCGGCCGCTTCCCCGCCACCCCCAGAGCCCTTTAAGACCCCCCCAAAAGCCAAAAAAAAAGCCCCCAAACCAAAAAAAAAAGCCACGCAAAAGGATACACGGGGAGGCGGTTGGGAGGGCGAACCCCACTTTAATTGCATAAAGGGGGGTACAGAGGCAGCCGAGGGCGCTACAGGAGGGGGCGGCCGCGCCGGGGCCGGCGCCCCCGCCTCTTACCCTTGTGTAGGACGGCGTTCGCGGGTTTGTTGCCCGCCAGCGACTCCTTGGACAAGTGCTGGTGGCTCTCGGCCAGGCACTCGACCTCGGCGAAGCGCGAGTTGAGCGCCATGGCGGGGTGGCCGGGGTCCTGCGTCATGTTCAGGTAGGCGGCGCGGCGGAGCTGCTCCTCGATCACCAGCGCCTGCTCCAGGAGCTGCGGGGACAACGGGGACAGTGTGGGGGACGTAGGGACAAAGGGGGATGCAGGGGACGCGGGGGGAGGGCGGCTTGTGGAGGTCGCGGGGGGGAAGTTGAAGAAAAGGGACCCAGGCGTCCGGGTGGGCGAGTGGGAGGTCACAATGTGAGCTTGCACCATGACAAGGTCTGGAGGGGACCCAGGCGTCCGGGCGCCCCACTGTGACATCACAATGTGATCTCACACTGTAAGGTCTGAAGGGGACCCAGGCGTCCGGGCACCCAACCAAGACCTCACAATGCGATCTCACACCACAACAAGGGCTGGAGGGGACCCAGGCGTCCGGGTGCCCAATTGTGAGGTCCCAATGTGACATCACACCCCAACAAGAGGGGACCCCTCGATCACCAGCGCCTGCTCCAGGAGCTGCGGGGACAACGGGGACAGTGTGGGGGACGTGGGGACAAAGGGGGACACGGGGGGCGGGCGGCTCGTGGAGGTCGCAGGGGACCCAGGTGTCCGGGGCCCAAGTGGGAGGTCACACTGGGACAGCACAGTCCAACAAGAAAGGACCCAGGCGTCCGGGTGCCCAAGGGTGACATCACAATGTGATCTCACACCATAAGGTCAGGAGGGGACCCAGGCATCCGGGCGATGGCAGCCCAAGAGGGGACCCAGGCGTCCGGGTGCCCCACTGTGACATCACAATGTGATCTCACACTGTAAGGTCAGGAGGGGACCCAGGCGTCCGGGTGGCCAATTGTGAGCTCACAATGTGATATCATGCCCCAACAAGGAAGGACCCAGGCGTCCGGGTGGCCAATTGTGAGCTCACAACCCTCGTGCAACCCTCATTGGGGCCCCCCCACGACCCCTGCACAACCATTGTGCCCTTGTGCAAAGCCTTGTGCTACCCTTGTGCAACCCTCGTGCAACCCCTCGTGCGAGCCCCCGTGCAAACCCTCATACAAATCCTTGTGCAAAACCTTGTGTCCCCCTGTGCAAACCCTCATGTGAATCCTCATGCAAACCCTTGTGCAAATGCTTGTGCAACCACTGTGTGAACACTCGTGCAAAACCTCGTGCAAACCCTTGTGCAAACCCTCGTGCAAACCCTCAAGTGAACCCCCATGCAAACCCCCATGCAAACCCTTGTGCAAACCCTCGTGCAACCTGTGTCCCCCTGTGCAAACCCTCATGTAAACCCTTGTGCAAATCCTCGTGCAAACCCTCGTGCAACCCGTGTCCCCCTGTGCAACCCCTCGTGCAAACCCTTGTGTCCCCTTGTGCAACCCCTCGTGCAACCGCTGTGTGAAGCCTCATGCAAACCCCTCGTGCAAATGCTTGTGCAACCCCCGTGCAACCCCTCATGCAAATGCTCGTGCAACCCCCGTGCAAACCCCCGCGCAAATGCTCGTGCAACTGTGCGAATCCTCGTGCAACCCCCTGGGCAAACCGTTGTGCAAACCCCCGTGCAAACCCTTGTACAAACGCTTGTGCAAACCCACGTGCAAACCCTCGTGCGAACCCTCGTGCAAACCCCTCATGCAAACCCTTGCGCAACCCCTCATGAAAACGCTTGTGCAACTGCTGTGTGAACCCTCGTGCAAACCCTCGTGTGAACCCTCGTGCAAACCCTCGTGTGAACCCTCGTGCAAACCCTCGTGTGAACGCCTCATGCAAACCCTTGTGCAACCCCTCATGAAAACGCTTGTGCAACCGCTGCGTGAACCCTCGTGCAAACCCTTGTGCAATCCCCATGCAATCCCCCATGAAAACCCTCGTGCGAACCCTCGTGCAAACCCTCGTGCGAACCCTCGTGTGAACCCCTCATGCAAACCCTTGTGCAACCCCTCATGAAAACGCTTGTGCAACTGCTGTGTGAACCCTCGTGCGAACCCTCGTGCGAACCCCCGTGCGAACCCTCGTGCGAACCCTCGTGTGAACCCTCGTGCGAACCCTCGTGTGAACCCCTCATGCAAACCCTTGTGCAACCCCTCATGAAAACGCTTGTGCAACCGCTGTGTGAACCCTCGTGCAAACCCTCGTGCAAGCCCTCGTGCAAACCCTTGTGCAAACCCTCGTGTGAACCCCTCATGCAAACCCTTGTGCAACCCCTCATGAAAACGCTTGTGCAACCGCTGTGTGAACCCTCGTGCGAACCCTCGTGTGAACCCTCGTGCAAACCCTTGTGCAACCCCTCATGAAAACGCTTGTGCAACCGCTGTGCGAACCCTCGTGCGAACCCTCGTGCGAACCCTCGTGCAAACCCCTCATGCAAACCCTTGCGCAACCCCTCATGAAAACGCTTGTGCAACTGCTGTGTGAACCCTCGTGCAAACCCTCGTGTGAACCCTCGTGTGAACGCCTCATGCAAACCCTTGTGCAACCCCTCATGAAAACGCTTGTGCAACCGCTGCGTGAACCCTCGTGCAAACCCTCGTGCAAACCCTCGTGCAAACCCTCGTGCAAACCCTCGTGCAAACCCTCGTGCAAGCTCTCGTGCAAACCCTTGTGCAAACCCTCGTGTGAACGCCTCATGCAAACCCTTGTGCAACCCCTCATGAAAACGCTTGTGCAACCGCTGTGTGAACCCTCGTGTGAACCCTCGTGCGAACGCTCGTGCAAACCCTCGTGCAAACCCTTGTGCAACCCCTCATGAAAACGCTTGTGCAACCGCTGTGTGAACTCCTGTGTGAACCCTCGTGCGAACGCTCGTGCAAACCCTCGTGCAAACCCTCGTGCGAACCCTCGTGTGAACCCCCGTGCAAACCCTCGTGCGAACCCTCGTGCGAACCCTCGTGCAAACCCTCGTGCGAACCCTCGTGTGAACCCTCGTGCGAACCCTCGTGTGCTCACCTTGAACCTCCGCGCCAGGAACTTGTTCTTCATCTCCAGGAAGTTCCCCTTGGCGGCCTCGCCCTTGAACGGCTCGTTGAGCAGCGCGAAGGCGCCGTCGTTCTGCACGTCCGTCCAGCGCGCGTACCCGTGACTGACAGCTAAGGAACGTCATTGGCACCGGTGTCACCACCGCTGTGTCCCCAGTGTCCCCAATGTCCCCGCAAACAAGGGTTCAGGGGGACCCAGGCGTCCGGGAGGGACCCAGGAGTTCGGGCGCAGACCCTATGTCCCCAGCGTCCCCCATACCCAGCACACGGACCCGTGACTGAGCACTAAGGAATGTCATTGTCACCTGTGTCACCACAACTGTGTCCCCAGTGTCCCCAATGCCCCCGTAAACAAGGGTTCAGGGGGACCCAGGAGGCCCAGAGGGACCCAGGCGTCCGGGAGGGACCCAGGAGTTCGGGCGCAGACCCTATGTCCCCAGTGTCCCCCATACCCAGCACACGGACCCGTGACTGACAGCTAAGGAATGTCATTGTCACCGGTGTCACCACCACTGTGTCCCCAGTGTCCCCAATGCCCCCGTAAACAAGGGTTCAGGGGGACCCAGGCGTCCGGGAGGGACCCAGGAGTTCGGGAGGGACCCAGGAGTTCGGGTGCAGACCCTATGTCCCCAGCGTCCCCCATACCCAGCACACGGACCCGTGACTGACAGCTAAGGAATGTCATTGTCACCGGTGTCACCACCACTGTGTCCCCAGTGTCCCCAATGTCCCCGTAAACAAGGGTTCAGGGGGACCCAGGCGTCCGGGAGGGACCCAGGAGTTCGGGAGGGACCCAGGAGTTCGGGCGCAGACCCTATGTCCCCAGCGTCCCCCATACCCAGCACACGGACCCGTGACTGACAGCTAAGGAATGTCATTGTCACCTGTGTCACCACCACTGTGTCCCCAGTGTCCCCAATGCCCCCGTAAACAAGGGTTCAGGGGGACCCAGGTGTCCGGGAGGGACCCAGGAGTTCGGGGGGGACCCAGGAGTTCGGGCGCAGACCCTATGTCCCCGGCGTCCCCCATAGCCAGCACATGGACCCGTGACTGAGCACTAAGGAATGTCATTGTCACCGGTGTCACCACCGCTGTGTCCCCAGTGTCCCCGTAAACAAGGGTTCAGGGGGACCCAGGCGTCCGGGAGGGACCCAGGAGTTCGGGTGCAGACCCTATGTCCCCAGCGTCCCCCATACCCAGCACACATACCCGTGACTGAGCACTAAGGAATGTCATTGTCACCTGTGTCACCACAACTGTGTCCCCAGTGTCCCCGTAAACAAGGGTTCAGGGGGACCCAGGAGTCCCAGAGGGACCCAGGAGTTCGGGAGGGACCCAGGAGTTCGGGCGCAGACCCTATGTCCCCAGCGTCCCCCATACCCAGCACACGGACCGGTGACTGAGCACTAAGGAATGTCATTGTCACCTGTGTCACCACCACTGTGTCCCCAGTGTCCCCAATGCCCCCGTAAACAAGGGTTCAGGGGGACCCAGGAGTCCCAGAGGGACCCAGGAGTTCGGGAGGGACCCAGGAGTCCGGGAGGGGACCCAATGTCTCCAACATCCATGTACCCGCGGCTGAGCACTAAGGAAACTCATTGTCACCTATGTCACCAATGTCACCGTCACTGTGTCCCCAGCGTCTCACTCACTCCCATAACCAAGGGTTCAGGGGGACCCAGGAGTTTGGGTGGGACCCAGGAGTTCAGGAGGGACCCAGGCATTCGGGAGGGGACCCAGGCATCCGGGAGGGGACCCAGGTGTCCAGGGAGGGGAGCCAGGAGTCCAGGGAGGGGACCCAGGAGTCTGGGAGGGACCCAGGCATCCGGGGGGGATACCCAGGAGTTTGGGAGGGACCCAGGCGTTCAGGAGGGGACCCAGGCGTCCTGGGGGGGGACCCAGGCGTTCGGGCGGATACAGGACGATCCCGGCCAGTAGCCAATAGTCGTGGCGCCGGTGCCAGATCTCGTTGAGCTTCCCCGAGGAGATGGCGGCTCGTTCCTCGTTCTGCCACAGCGTGTGCAGCTCTGCGGGGGTTCGGGGGGGGGGGAACGTCAGGAGGGGGTGGGGACCCCCCCAAAGCGTCCCCCGCCCCGGCCCCCCCCGCGTCCCGCTCACCCGTGAAGCCGCCGTCCGCGATGTTGAACATGAACCGCGGCTTCTCGGGCCGCTCGTCCCGCCGCCCGTTGGCGCGCGGCTCCGCTTTGGGCTCCTTCTCGGCTTTGGGGTCCTCTGCGCGGGGGGGTCGGTTTGCGGGGGGGAATCAGTGATACGTTGGTACCTCCCTGCCTCGGGCCCCCCAAACCACCCCCAGACCCTTCCAGGAAGCAGGAAGCCACTGGGAGCCATTGGAAGCCATTGGCAGCCACCAGTAGGCTTCAGAGTGAACGCAACACAATTAAGAGCCCATTGCTCCATATGCGTCCCTTTGGTTAAGCCCCGCCCCCTCTGCTTTGGCCATGCCCCCACAGGAAACCACAAGCCATTGGGAGCCATTGGAAGTCATTGGCAGCCATTGGCAGCCATCAGTAGGCTTCAGAGTGAACACCACACAATTAAGAGCAGATCACTCCAGGCACGTCTCTTCTTTTAAGCCCTGCCCCCTTTGCCTTGGCCCCACCCCCACAGGAAGCCAGAAGCCATTGGGAGCCACTGGCAGCCATCAATAGGCTTCAGAGTGAATGCGCTACAATTAAGAGCCCATCACTCCATGTGCACCCTTTTGGATAAGCTCCACCCCCTCTGCTTTGGCCACGCCTCCACAGGAAGCCAGAAGCCATTGGGAGCCATTGGAAGCCATTGCCAGCTATCAGTAGGCTTCAGAGTGAACGCGTTACAATTAAGAGCCCATTGCTCCAGGCACGTCCCTTTGGTTAAGCCCCTCCCCCTGTGGCCCGGCCCCGCCCCTGGGTGACCCAGGCCCCACCCTCAGCCCAAGCCCCACCCCCCAGCACCTCGTTTTGGGTCCGTGTCCCCCCCTGGTCGCTCTCTGGGTTCGTCCTCAGGGGGTTTCTCGTCACCTTTGTCAGGTCCCTTGTCAGGTTCTATGGGGGGGGATGAGGACATTTGGGGGACCCTGGACGCCTGGGTCCCCCCCGGACGCCTGGGTCCCCGCAGGGCCGGGGAGCAGCTGACCTGGCGGGTCCCCTTCGGCCTCGGGGTTCGCGGGTCCCTCGTCGTCCCCCTTGTGCGGCCCCTCGGCCTCGCTGGTGGCGCTTGGGGATGGCGGCGCCTCGGGGACAGGAGCCTGGGGGGACACGGTGGGGACACGGGGTTGGCCCAGACGCCTGGGTCCTTCCCAAACTCCTGGGTTCCCCCGACCACCTGGGTCCCCCCCAAACTCCTGGGACCCCCCCGGATGCCTGGGTTCCAACCCCAGATGCCTAGGTCTCTCCTGGGCGCCTGGGTCCCCCCAGGACACCTGGGTCCCCCCCCCGGACGCCTGGGTTCCCTCCCGGATGCCTGGGTCCCCTCAGGGTACCTGGGTTCCCCCAAATGCCTGGGTCCCTCCCGGACGCCTGGGTTCTCCCCGAACGCCTGGGTCCCCCCCTGGACGCCTGGGCCCCTCCCAGACACCTGTGTCCCCACCTTGGATGCCTGAGTCCCCCCGGATGCCTGGGTCCTCACTGGACATATGGGTTCCCCCAGACGCCTGAGTTCCCCCCAGGGTGATACGGACACACACGGGGGGCAACGAGGGGGAGGGGAGGAGGTGGGGACATTGGGGACAGGATTGGGGACACTGGGAACATTGGAGACAACGGGGAGGGGACTGGGGACAGGGATGGGAGAGATCTGGGGATGAGAACATGATTGGGGACAGGGACAGAGATGACAGTGTTGGGGACAGTGTTGGGGACGTTGTTGGGGACACTGTTGGGGACACTGTTAAGGACACTGTGGGTTCACCTCGTCACCCACCTCAGTCTCCATCTTCTCGGTCCCTTTGGGCTCCTTGTCGTCCCTGGTGTCACCGTCGTCCCTGTCGGGGGGCGGCCCCGGAGGGTCCCCCCGGTCGCTGGGGGCTGGAGTGGCTGGGACAGGGGACACATCAAACATGGCTCCATGTCCCCATGTCCCCATATATGTCCCCCTGTCCCCATTGTCCCCATATGTCAGTGACCCACAGTGACCTCCAGGGTCCTAGAGCCCCCCAGTGACCCAAGTCATATCCCCCTGTCCCCCTATCCCCATGTCCCCCTGTCCCCATTGATCCCATATGCCAGTGACCCCCAGGGTCCTAGAGCCCCCCAGTGACCCAAGTCATATCCCCCTGTCCCCATATCCCCATGTTCCCATATTCCCCTGTCCCCATATTCCCCCTGTCCCCATGTTGCCCATATCCCCTGTCCCCATGTCGCCCATATCCCCTGTCCCCCTGTCCCCATGTCCCCCTGTCCCCGTACCGGGTGTGGGGGGCCGTGGGCTGGGGGGGCCGCTGTGTTCGGGGCTGGGGGGGCCGGTTCGTGCCGGGGACGACGCGCGGGACGAGCGTTTGGACTCCGGGCGCGACTCGGGCGGCAGCTCCGGGAGGCTCCAGCGCCCGTTGATGTGCTCGAACTCCTGCACCTGTGGACCCAGGAGTTCGGGGGGGAACCCAGGAATTCAGGGGGGACCCAGGAGTTCGGGGAGGGACCCAGGAGTTCGGGGGAGGGACCCAGGAGTTCAGGGAAACCCAAGTGTTTGGGGAGACTCAGGTGTTCAGGAGGGACCCAGGAGTTCGGGGGGACCCAGGTGTGCAGGAAGGACACAGGAATTCAGGGGGAACCCAGGCATTTGGGGGGACCCAGGCATTTGGGGGGACCCAGGCATTTGGGGGGAACCCAGGAGTTTGGGGGGAACCCAGGAGTTTGGGAGGGACCCAGGAGTTCGGGGGAACTCAGGCATTTGGGGGGACCCAGGAGTTTGGGAGGGACCCAGATATCCGGGAGGGACCCAGGCGTCCAGGGGAGACCCAGGTGTCTGGGCAGGGACCCAGGCATCCGGGGAGGGACCCAGGCGTCCGGGGAGGGACCCAGGCGTCCGGGGGCGTGGTACCTTTTTCTTGACGAGGGACATGACCCCGATGCGGGTCAGGACCTGCTGGCGCGACAGCCCCTCGCGCGGGACCCCGTCTGCGAAGGTCTCGGAGCCATCAGCCCCCGGTTCACACAGGTGACGCATGAACAGGGACACGTAGGCCCTGGGGACACCAACCGACACTGTCACTGTCACCCCCCGAACGCCTGGGTCTCTCCCCGGACTCCTGGGTCCCCCCTGAACTCCTGTGTTCTTCTTGCACACCTGGATCCCATTCCAAGTGTCCCTTTTCCCCACAGATCCCATCCCCAGGGTCCCTTGTTCCCAATATCCCTTGTCCCCAAGGTCCCTTGTCCCCAAGGTCCCATGTCCCCACAGATCCCATCCCCAGGGTCCCTTGTCCCCACAGATCCCATCCCCAGGGTCCCTTGTTCGCAATATCCATTGTCCCCAGTGTCCCCTGTCCCCAAGGTCCCTTGCCCGCATAGATCCCATCCCCAGTGTCCCTTGTCCCCAAGGTCCCTTGTCCCCAGGGTCCCATGTCCCCATAGATCCCATCCCCAGGGTCCAGGCAGGTCCCTTGTCCCCAGAGATCCCATCTCCAAGGTCCCTTGTTCCCAATATCCCTTGTCCCCAGTGTCCCCTGTCCCCAAGGTCCCTTGTTCCCATAGATCCCATGCCCAGTGTCCCTTGTCCCCAAGGTCCCATGTCCCCATAGATCCCATCCCCAGGGTCCCTTGTCCCCACATATCCCATCCCCAGGGTCCCTTGTTCGCAATATCCATTGTCCCCAGTGTCCTCTGTCCCCAAGGTCCCTTGTCCGCATAGATCCCATCCCCAGTGTCCCTTGTCCCCAAGGTCCCTTGTCCCCATAGATCCCATCCCCAGGGTCCCTTGTCCCCAGGGTCCCATGTCCCCATAGATCCCATCCCCAGGTCCAGGCAGGTCCCTTGTCCCCAGAGATCCCATCCCCAGGGTCCCTTGTTCCCAATATCCCTTGTCCCCAGTGTCCCCTGTCCCCAAGGTCCCTTGTCCCCATAGATCCCATCCCCAGTGTCCCTTGTCCCCAAGGTCCCATGTCCCCATAGATCCCATCCCCAGGGTCCTTTGTTCCCAATATCCCTTGTCCCCAGTGTCCCCAGTCCCCAAGGTCCCTTGTTCCAATAGATCCCATCTCCAGGGTCCTTGTCCTGATTGTCCCCACAGAACCTGTCTCTAGAGTCCCTTGTTGTTCCCAGCGTCCCCAATGTCCCCAGTGTCCCTGACGTCTCCAATGTCCCAATGTCCCCATGTCCCCCTGTCCCCACATCCCCCTGTCTCCATGTCCCCATGTCCCATTGACCCCTGTCCCAGTGCCATCAGCCATCCCCATGTCACCGCGCCGTGTCCTGGTTGTGCCGGTTCCAGCCGGAGCCGCCACCGCTCTGGCGAACCCTGTGCTGGAGCTCGACCCCCCGAGGGGACATTGGGGACACCCGGGGGTCACTGTGCGTCGGGGTGAGGGGGACACGGGGGCTCGGCCGCTCCCCAGGAACCCGACGGGGACGGCGCTCGGCTGAGTAAGGGCTCATCATGTGGCACGATGGGGACAGGGGACATCGTGGGGACATCATGACATGGGGACGTGGGGACATGGGGACATGACAGTGCCACTGGGGGTGCTCTATGACCCTGGGGTCACTCAGAGTCACTGGGGAGTTTTAGGACCCTGGAGGTCACTCAGGGTCAATGGGGGACTCTAGGACCCTGGGGGTCACTCGGGGTCACTGGGAGGGCTCTAGGACCCTGGGGGTCACTGGGGGGGATTTTAGGACCCTGTGGGTCCTGGGATATGGGGACACCACGGGGACACAGGACAATGGGGACACACACGGGTACCCCCCATCTTGCCCCACCAGTCCCTAATGTCACCACCTGTCCCCAGTGTCCCTTCCCATCCCTGACACTATCGCCTGTCCCCAGTGTCACCACTGGTGTCCCTGCCTGTCCCCCCACCTGTCCTGATGTCCCCAACACTCCCAGTGTCCCCGATGATCCCCCACAGTCCCCAATGTCCCCCCATAGTTCCCAATGTCCCTGACGTCTCAAATGACCCAAACGTCCTCAATGCCTCTAATAGTTCCCAGTGTCCCCAATGGCCCCATCGCCTCCAATGACCCCAATGTCCCCATTGTCCCCGATGATCCCATTGTCCCCGATGATCCCAAGGTCCCCAATGCCCCTGTTGTCACCCACTTGAACTCCTTCTCGCTCTTCCCCCGCAGATCCCGCACCAACCACTGGGACGTGAAGGCGTCTTGGGGCGGCATCCCCCAGCGCATCACGGCGTTGAGGAACGCCTTGCGCTGCCGGGTGTTGAACCCCAACACCTGCGGGGACACGAGGGGACAAGGGGGACACGGTGTGACATGGGGTGACACCCCCAGTGTTGAAGAACACCTTGCGCTGCTGGGTGTTGAACCCCAACACCTGAGCGGGGACAGGGACATAGGGGGGTCACGAGGGGCAAGGGGGTTCACAGGGGACAGGGGGACACGGGGATATGGGGACATGACTCAGGGCCAATGGGGGGGCTCTAGGACCCTGGGGCACCTCTGGGTTATTCAGGGTCACTGTGATATGGGGATATAGGGACATGGGGACATAGGGATAGGGAGACATGGGGACAGGGGGATATGGGGACAGGGGGATACGGGGACATGACTCAGGGCAAATGGGGGGGTCTCTAGAACCCTGGGGGCACCTCTGGGTCATTCAGGGTCACTGGGACATGGGGATAATTGGGACATGGGGACATGGGGATATGGGGACAGGGGGACATTGGGATATGGGGATATGGATATGGGGATATGGGGATATGGGGATAGGGGGATATGGGGATATGGGGATAGGGGGACATGGGGACACGACTCAGGGCCAATGTGGGGGCTCTAGGACCCTGGGGCGCCTCTGGGTTATTCAGGGTCACTGTGATATGGGAATATGGGGACAGGGGGATATGGGGGCAGGCGGACATGGGGGACATGGGGGACAGGGGTCACCTCAATGTTGCCCCCCACGCGGGCCAGCAGTGGGGGGAGGGGTTTGTCCTTCTCGTTGCGCAGCTGCCGCTTGGACTGACGGCGGCCTGGGGGGAGGGGCAGAGTCAGCACCCTTCCCCACCCCCGACCCACCCATCCCCCATCATCCCCCACCCATCCCCTCCACCCTGAAACTCCCCAGCACTCACTCCCCCCGGTCCCCACCCCCCACTCTGACCCCCCCACCCAGGAGCAGGGAGGGGGCTTGGGGACACCAGGGGACACAGAGGGGACACAACGGCGATGTGGGGGGACTCAGGGACACATGGGGGGGATGATATATGGTGACATGGGGATATGGGGACGTGACACAGGGTCACTGGGAGGGCTCTAGGACCCTGGGGGTCACGCAGGGTCACTGGGGGGGCCCTAGGACCCTGGGGGTCACTCAGGGTCACTGGGGGGGGCTCTAGGACCCTGGGTGTCACTGGGGGGCTCTAGGACCCTGGGGGTTATTTGGGGTCACTGGGGGGACTCTAGGACCCTGGGGGTCACTCAGGGTCACTGGGGGGGGGCTCTAGGACCCTGGGTGTCACTGGGGGGCTCTAGGACCCTGGGGGTTATTTGGGGTCACTGGGGGGACTCTAGGACCCTGGGGGTCACTCAGGGTCACTGGGGGGGCTCTAGGACCCTGGGTGTCACTGGGGGGCTCTAGGACCCTGGGGGTTATTTGGGGTCACTGGGGGCACTCTAGGACCCTGGGGGTCACTGGGGGGCTCTAGGACCCTGGGAGCACCTGGGGGTTACTTGGGGTCACTGGGACATGGGAACATGGGGACAGGGGGACATGGGGATATAGGGACACAGTGACAGGGACAGGGTTTCCCACTGGCACTGACCCTCAGGCCGCTCGTCGAAATCCTCGTCCTCCTCCTCGGATCCCACCGAGTACTCGGACTGGTTGTCTGGGGAGAGCGGCGCGGGCTCCCGGTCACACCAGTTCGGACCAGTGCCTCCCAGTGCCCCCCCAGAGCCTCCCAGTGCCCCCCCAGAGCCTCCCATTCCCTCCCAGTGTCACCCCTGTGCCTCTCAGTCCCTCCCAGTTTGTCCCAGTGCCCACCTTGGTCCTCCTGGGCGGCCTCATTGTCATTGATCCCCCTGTGCAGCCTCTTCCCCTCGACCAGGTTCTTCACCAGTCCCTCCCAGTCTCCCCCAGTGCCTCCCAGTTCCTCCCAGTGCCCACCTTGGTCCTCATGGGCGGCCTCATTGTAGTCGATCTGCTTGTGGAACCTCCTCCCCTTGACCACAGTCTGCACCAGTGCCTCCCAGTGCCTCCCAGTCCCTTCCTAATCCCTCCCAGTTCATCCCAGTGTCTCCCAGTTTGCCCCAGTGCCGCCCAGTACTCACCTTGGTCCTCCTGGGTGGCCTCATTGTAATTGATCTGCTTGTGGAACCTCTTCCCCTTAACCACGTTCTGCACCAGTGCCCTCCCAGTCCCTTCTTAATCCCTCCCAGTTCATCCCAGTGCCTCCCAGTTCATCCCAGTGCCCACCTTGGTCCTCCTGGGTATCATCATTGCAGTTGACCCACCTGTGAAACTCTTGACCACGTTCTGCACCAGTGACTCCCAGTGCCTCCCAATCCCTCCCAGTGCCTTCCTAATCCCTCCCAGTTCATCCCACTGCCTCCCAGTTCATCCCAGTGCCTCCCAGTTCATCCCAATGCCTCCCAGTTCATCCCAGTGCCCACCTTGGTCCTCCTGGGCGGCGTCGTTGTAGTTGACCTGCTTGCGGACCCTCTTGCCCTTGCCCAGGTTGCGGGCCAGGTCCTCCTGCTGCTGCTCATAGTGGTGCCGCAGCAGCTTCTCCCAGTAGTCGGGGTCCACGTTCTCCTCCTGCTTGATGATCTCACGCTCGATCTCCTCGATCTGCAGACACACGGACACGGTGGGACACGGGGACATGGGGACAGAGGGATATGGGGACAGGGGGACACCAGGAGGTGGCTCCAGTGCCAGCAGCGCCATGGTCGCCATCTCCATCAGGTTCATCACTCCATCGCCTTCATCATCTCCATCCTCATCATCATCATCCCCATCTCCATCATCCCCATCTTCATCATCTCCATCATCCTCAGCATCTCCATCATCTCCATCATCACCATCCTCACCACCTTCATCATCCCCATACTCATCCCCATCATCCTCATCATCCTCATCATCTCCATCATCCTCATCATCTCCATCATCCTCATCATCTCCATCATCCTCATCATCTCCACCCTCCTCATCATCTCCACCCTCCTCATCATCTCCACCCTCCTCATCATCTCCACCCTCCTCATCATCTCCACCCTCCTCACCATCTCCACCCTCCTCACCATCTCCACCCTCCTCATCTCCACCCTCCTCATCATCTCCATCATCCTCATCATCTCCATCATCCTCATCATCTCCATCATCCTCATCATCTCCACCTCTACCTTCATCATCCCCACCATCCCCATCCTCATCATCTCCGTTCCCATCACCTCCACCATTCTCATAATCTCCACCCTCATCATCTCTATCTCTACCTTCATCCTCATCATCTCCATCCTCCCCATCATCACCTCCATCCCCATCATCTCCATTCTCATCTCACCATCATCTCCATCCTCATCATCTCAATCATCCTCATCCCATCACCATCATCACCTCCATCATCCCCATCCTCATCATCTCCACCATCCTCATCATCCCCACCATCCCCAATCTCATCTCCACCCCCATCATCTCCATCATCCCCAACTTCTCCACCACCCCTGTTGTCCCCGTCCCCATTGTCCCCCTGCTGTCCCCGCCGTGTCCCACCTTGTCCTCCTCCCGCACGACGTACTGGGCCACCTTGAAGGAGCTGAGATACTCGTTCATGTTCTGCACGTCGGCGTCGTCGGTGGCGTCCTGGTTGCGGTCCAGCAGGCGCGCGATGGCCTCGTTGTCGTAGTGGATCACGCTGCTGTCCTCCTCCTTGTTGTCCCCTGCGCCGGTGACACCGCGGGTGACACGGCCGGGCCCGGGACGGACAGGGACACCATGGCCCAATGGGGCCGAAACGGGGGAAATGGGGCCCAATGGGGCCCAACGGGATCCAATGGGATCCAACAAGACCCAACATGACCCAACATGGCCCAACACAACCCAACATGGCCCAACGTGGTTCAACACAACCCAACATCGCCCAACAAGGCCCAAGACAACCCAACAAGGCCCAACATGGTCAAACGTGGCCCAACACAAGTCTCAACAAGGCCCAACAGGACCCAACATGACCCAACAAGGTTCAACATGGTTCAACAAGGCCCAACATGGCCCAACATGACCCAACGTGGCCCAATGTGGCCCAACACAACTCTCAACAAGGCCCAACATGGCCCAACACAACCCAACAAAGCCCAACATGGCCCAACGTGGCCCAACATGATTCAACATGGTTCAACAAGGCCCGACATGACCCAGCATGGTCCAACATGGCCCAACACAACCTAACACGGCCCAACATGGCCCAACACAACCCAACATGGTTCAACATGGCCTGACATGATCCAACATGATCCAACACAACCCAACAAGGTCCAACATGGCCCAACACAACCCAACAAGGTCCAACCTGGCCTGACATGATCCAACACAACCCAACAAGGTCCAACATGGCCCAACACAACCCAACAAGGCCCAACCTGGCTGAACACACCCCAATATGATCCAACATGGCCCAACACAACCCAACAAGGCCCAGCGTGGTCCAACATGGCCCAACGCAACCCAACATGACGCAACCCAACCCAACAAGGCCCAATATGGCCCAACATGATCCAACAAGGCTCAGCATAGCCCAACACAACCCAACAAGGCCTAACAAAACCCAACATGCTTCAACATGACCCAACAAGGCCCAATGTGGTCCAACACAACCCAACATGCTCCAACATGGCCTACCAAGGCCCAACGCAACCCAACACCACCCGACATGACCCAACACAACCCAACAAGGCCCAATATGGCTCAACACAACCCACCAAGGCCCAACACAATCCAACAAGATCCACCAAGGCCCAACACAACCCACCAAGGCCAAACACAACCCAACAAGACCCAACAAGGCCAAACACAACCCAACAAGACCCAACAAGGCCAAGCACAACCCAACAAGACCCAACAAGGCCAAGCACAACCCAACAAGACCCAACAAGGCAAAGCACAACCCAACAAGACCCAACAAGGCCAAACACAACCCAACAAGACCCAACAAGGTCAAACACAACCCAACAAGACCCAACAAGGCCAAGCACAACCCAACAAGACCCAACAAGGCCAAGCACAACCCAACAAGACCCAACAAGGCCAAACACAACCCAACAAGACCCAACAAGGCCAAACACAACCCAACAAGATCCAACAAGGCCAAACACAACCCAACAAGACCCAACAAGGCCCAACACAACCCAACAAGACCCAACAAGGCCCAACACAACCCAACAAGACCCAACAAGGTCAAACACAACCCAACAAGGCCAAACACAACCCAACAAGATCCAACAAGGCCAAACACAACCCAACAAGGCCAAACACAACCCAACAAGATCCAACAAGGCCAAACACAACCCAACAAGGCCAAACACAACCCAACAAGATCCAACAAGGCCAAACACAACCCAACAAGACCCAACAAGGCCCAACACAACCCAACAAGACCCAACAAGGCCCAACACAACCCAACAAGACCCAACAAGGCCCAACACAACCCAACAAGACCCAACAAGGTCAAACACAACCCAACATGCCCCAACACACCCCAACCCGACCCAGCATGGCCCACCGTGTCCCAACCTGCCCCCCCAGCCCCGCTGACCCTCATTCTCGTCCTTGAAAAGCTCCTCGGTGCCGAACTTGAGGATGTCGTCCAGCTCCTGCTTGGACATGGAGCCGGCCTTGGAGCCCAGCCCCGGGCGCACCACCAGGTGCGTGAGCATCATCTTGCGCTTGGCCACCTGCGTGATCCGCTCCTCCACCGAGGCGCGCGTCACGAACCGGTAGATCATCACCTTGTTGGCCTGGCCGATGCGGTGCGCCCGGCTGAAGGCCTGCGGGACGGGGACACGGTGAGGGGGACAAGGGAGAGGGGACGTGGTGGTGGGGACGTCGGGTGGGACGTGGTGGTTGGGGACATGGTTGGGGACATCAGAGAGGGGATGTGGTGGTGGGGACGTCGGGTGGGACGTGGTGGTTGGGGACATGGTTGGGGACGTCAGAGAGGGGACGTGGTGGTGGGGACGTCGGGTGGGACATGGTGGTTGGGGACATCGGGTGGGACATGGTGGTTGGGGACATGGTTGGGGACATCAGAGACGGGACGTGGTGGTGGGGATGTCGGGTGGGACATGGTGGGGGGGACGTCGGGTGGGATGTGGTGGTTGGGGACATCAGAGAGGGGACGTGGTGGTGGGGACGTCGGGTGGGACGTGGTGGTTGGGGACATCAGAGAGGGGACATGGTGGTGGGGACGTCGGGTGGGACGTGGTGGTTGGGGACATCAGAGAGGGGACGTGGTGGTGGGGACGTCGGGTGGGACGTGGTGGTTGGGGACATCAGAGAGGGGACATGGTGGTGGGGACGTCGGGTGGGACGTGGTGGTTGGGGACATCGGGTGGGACGTGGTGGTTGGGGACATCAGAGAGGGGACGTGGTGGTGGGGACGTCGGGTGGGACGTGGTGGTTGGGGACATCAGAGAGGGGACGTGGTGGTGGGGACGTCAGGTGGGACGTGGTGGTTGGGGACACGGTTGGGGACATCAGAGAGGGGAAGTGGTGGCTGGGACATCAACTGGGACATTGTGGTTGGGGACACAGTGAGAGGGACATCAGAGCAGGGGGTGGCTGGGGGTGACACTGGGGTGACGCTGGGGTGCCAGGTCCCCACCTGGATGTCATTGTGGGGTGACTGGGGGTGACACTGGGGTGGCAGTGGGGTGACACTGGAGTGGCAGGGGGGTGACAGGAGGGTGACATTGGGTGACATTGGGCTGACACTGGGTGACGCTGGGTGACATTGACGTGACATTGGGGTGCCGGGTCCCCACCTGGATGTCATTGTGGGGTGACATGGGAGTAACATTGGGGTGACATTGGGTGACATGGGGGTGACAGCGGGGGTAAGGGAGGGGTGATGGGGGGTGACATGGGGTGACACGGGGGTGACAGGCCCAGACCTGGATGTCATTGTGGAGTGACATTGGGTAACACTGAGGTGACACTGGGTAATGTTGAGGTGACACTGGGGTGACATGGGGTGATACTGGGGTGACATTGGGTGACACGGGGGTGACATGGGGGTGACATTGGGTGACACAGGGGTGACATGGGGGTGACACGGGGGTGACACGGGGGTGACACGGGGGTGCCAGGTCCCCACCTGGATGTCATTGTGGGGTGACACTGAGCTGATATTGGGGTGACATTGGGGTGACACTGGGGTGACACTGGGGTGACACTGGGGTGCGGGTCCCCACCTGGATGTCGTTGTGCGGGTTCCAGTCCGAGTCGAAGATGACGACGGTGTCGGCCGTTGCCAGGTTGATCCCAAGGCCCCCGGCCCGCGTGGACAGCAGGAAACAGAACTGCTGCGCCCCCGGCGCTGCCCCCCGGTGTCAGGGACCCCAAAAACAGACCCCAGACCCCCCAATAGGACCCCTGACACCCCCAAACCCCTCAGCACTGCCCCCCAAGTGTCAGGGACCCCTCAAACCCAAAAACCCCAACGGGACCCCTGACATCCCCCAATGGGACCTCTGACACCCCCGAAGTCCCCCCAGACCCCAAACGGGACCCCTGAACTCCCCAGACGCCTGGGTCTCCCCGAACTCCTGGGTCCCCTGGACGCCAGGGTCCTCCCCTGAACTCCTGGGTCCCTCCTTAACTCCTGAGTCCCTCCCTGAACTCCTTTGTCTCTCTGAACTCCTGGATTCCCCCTGAACTCCTGGGTCCCCTCAAACTCCTGGGTCCCTCCCGGACGCCTGGGTCCCTCCCCGGACGCCTGGGTCCCTACCGTTGAAGCGGTCGATGGCCTCCTGGCGCAGGGCGCCCGTGATGCCGCCGTCGATCCGCTCGTACTTGTAACCCTCGTAGTCCAGGAAATCCTCCAGCAGGTCCAGCATCTTCGTCATCTGCGGGGTACTGGTTATACTGGGAGCACTGGGAGGGTGGGGGCACCTGGTACTGGTTATACTGGGAGCACTGGGAGGGTGGGGGCACCTGGTACTGGTTATACTGGGAGCAACGGGAGGGGGTGCACCTGGTACTGGTTATACTGGGAGCACTGGGAGGGGGGGCACCTGCTACTGGTCAGACTGGGAGGGGGGGCACCTGGTACTGGTTATACTGGGAGCAATGGGAGGGTGGGGGCAGCTGGTACTGGTCAGACTGGAAGCACTGGGAGGGCTTGGGGTGTCCATGGGTGCTGGGGGTTCTGTGGGTGCTGGGTGGTCCCAAGGGTCCCCGTTCCCCACTTGTGAGGAGATGAGCACCCGGTGGTTTTGGGGGGCTGTGGGTGCTGTGTGGGGTCTGTGGGTGCCCTGGGGGCGTTGTGGTGGTCTGTGGGTGCTGTGGGGTGTCTGTGGGTGCTGTGGGGTCCCTGGGGGAGTCCCGGGGGTCCCCATTCCCCACCTGTGAGAAGATGAGCACCCGGTGATTTTGCTCCTTGAGCTTCCGCAGCATCTTCTGCAGCAGCAGCAGTTTCCCCGAGGCCTTGATCAGCGCCCCCCCCCTCGTACGCCCCGCTCGGCAGCTTCGGGGACTCCTGGGGACACACGTGTCACCTCCTGTCACCCACTGTGACCTCCTGTCACCCCCATATCCCCATGTCCACATAGCCCTGAAAACCCACCCAGGGCATCCCCAGGGTCCTAAAACCCACCCGTGGCATCCCCAGGGTCCTAACCCCCCCCATGCCGGAGCATCCCCAGGGTCCTAAAACCCATCAGTGGCATCCCCAGGGTCCTAAAACCCACCCGTGGCATCCCCAGGGTCCCAAAACCCACTCAGAGCATTCCCAGGGTCCTAAAACCCACCCAGGGCATTCCCAGGGTCCCAAAACCCACCCAGAGCATCCCCAGGGTCCCAAAACCCACCCGTGGCATCCCCAGGGTCCTAAAACCCACCAGTGGCATCCCCAGGGTCCCAAAACCCACCCATGGCATCCCCAGCATCCTAAGACCCACCCAGAGCATCCCCAGGGTCCTAAACCCCACTCAGAGCACTCCCAGGGTCCTAAAACCCACCCAGGGCATTCCCAGGGTTCTAAAGTCCACCCGGAGCATCCCCAGGGTCCTAAAACCCACCCGTGGCATCCTCAGGGTCCTAAAACCCACCCAGAGCATCGCCAGTGTCCTAAAAACTATGTCCCCATGTCCCCCTGTCCCCATGTCCCCCTGTCCCCAGTGTCCCCAGTCCCACCATGGCGGCCACTGGGAACAGGTAGGGGTGGTTGCAGCATTTCTTCAGGTCCATCATGATGTTGAGCAGCGACACCTGGTTCCCACCACCCCGCGAGTTCAGCGCCTCGAAGTTGCGCGTCAGGATGTACTTGTAGTATTTCCTGCAGACACAGAACGAACCCAGGCGTCCGGAGGGACCCAGGCGTCCGGGAACGGCCCCAACCCCCTTCTAGAGGACCCAGGCATCCGGGAACAGCCCCAACCCCCTTCTAGGGGAACCCAGGTGCCCGAGGAACCCCAGTTTGTGTCTCCATGGGGATGAGCTTCACCCAATGAGCTCCACCCAACGTTGACTCCAATAGACCCCAATATGTGGGTCTACCCTTCTCCCATGGACCCAGGCATCCGGGGGTTTCCCCTGCCCCACCTGGGGGACCCAGGTGTCCAAGAGGTCTCCCTTTCGCCCTTCTAGAGGACCCAGGCATCCGGGGGACCCCAAAACCCAGTTTATGTCTCTGTGAGGATGAGCTTCACCCAACGAGCTCCACCCAATCACCTCCACCCAACGTTGACTCCTATAGACCCCAATATCTGGGTCTACCCTCAACCCACGGACCCAGGCATCCGGGGGGTCTCCCCTTCCCCCTTCTAGAGGACCCAGGCATCCGGGGGACCCCAATACCCACAAGACCCTGGGTTGTGTCTCCATGGGGCTGAGCTTTACCCAATGAGCTCCACCCAACCAACTCCACCCAACGTTGACTCCTATAGACCCTGATATCTGGGTCCACCCTCATCCCATGGACCCAGGCATCTGGGGGGTCTCCCCTTCCCCCTTCTAGAGGACCCAGGCATTCGGGGGACCCCAACACCGAGGAGACCCTGGGTTGTGACTCCATGGGGCTGAGCTTTACCCAATGAGCTCCACCCAACCAACTCCACCCAACGATGACTCCTATAGACCCTGATTATCTGGGTCCACCCTCAACCCATGGACCCAGGCGTCCGGGGGGTCTCCCCTACTCCCTTCTAGAGGACTCAGGCATCCGGGGGACCCCAAAACCCAGTTTATGTCTCTGTGAGGATGAGCTTCACCCAACGAGCTCCACCCAATCAACTCCACCCAACGTTGACTCCTATAGACCCCAATATCTGGGTCTACCCTCAACCCACGGACCCAGGCGTCCGGGGGGTCTCCCCTACTCCCTTCTAGAGGACCCAGGCATCCGGGAGACCCCAACACCGAGGAGACCCTGGGTTGTGACTCCATGGGGCTGAGCTTTACCCAATGAGCTCCACCCAACCAACTCCACCCAATGTTGACTCCTATAGACCCCGATATCTGGGTCTACCCTCAACCCATGGACCCAGGCATCCGGGGGGTCTCCCCTACTCCCTCTAGAGGACTCAGGCATCCGGGGGACCCCAATACCCAGTTTATGTCTCTGTGAGGATGAGCTTCACCCAACGAGCTCCAACCAACCAACTCCACTCAATGTTGACTCCTATAGACCCTGATATCTGGGTCCACCCTCATCCCATGGACCCAGGCATCCGGGGGGTCTCCCCTACTCCCTTCTAGAGGACCCAGGCATCCGGGAGACCCCAATACCCAGAAGACCCTGAGTTGTGTCTCCATGGGGCTGAGCTTTACCCAACGAGCTCCACCCAACCAACTCCACCCAACGTTGACTCCTATAGACCCCAATATCTGGGTCTACCCTCAACCCATGGACCCAGGCATCCGGGGGGTCTCCCCTACTCCCTCTAGAGGACTCAGGCATCCGGGGGACCCCAATACCCAGTTTATGTCTCTGTGAGGATGAGCTTCACCCAACGAGCTCCAACCAACCAACTCCACTCAATGTTGACTCCTATAGACCCCAATATCTGGGTCCACCCTCATCCCATGGACCCAGGCGTCCGGGGGGTCTCCCCTACTCCCTTCTAGAGGACCCAGGCATTCGGGGGACCCCAATACCCAGGAGACCCTGGGTTGTGTCTCCATGGGGCTGAGCTTTACCCAATGAGCTCCAACCAACCAACTCCACCCAACGTTGACTCCCATAGACCCCAATATCTGGGTCTACCCTCAACCCATGGACTCAGGCGTCCGGGGGTCTCCCTCCCCCGCCCTGGGGACCCAGGCGTCCGGGCGTACTTCTGCATGGGGCTGAGCTCCACGCGCACGATGAGCTCGGTCTTGGCCGGCATGTTCTTGAACACGTCGGCCTTGAGGCGCCGCAGCATGTGGGGACCCAGCAGGTCGTGGAGCTTCTTGATCTGATCCTCCTTGGAGATGTCGGCAAACTCCTCCAGGAACCCCTCCAGATTGCTGGGGGGACACGGACGGGGACATGGGACAGGGGACATGGGGATACGCGGATATAGGGACATGGAGATACGGGGACATGGGGAGAGTGGGATATGGGGACAGGGGACACAGGGATGGGGGGATATGGGGACACGGGGACAGGGGGATATGGGGACATGGGACGGGGATATGGGGACTGGGGGACATGGAGACAGGGGGACATGGGACAGGAGGATATGGGGACAGGGGGACACGGGGACAGGGGGACACAGAAGGTGACACAGGAGGTGCCACAGGTGCCACGGGGACTCGGAGCCACTGACTTGAAGCGCTCGGGCGTGAGGAAGTTGAGCAGGTGGAAAAGCTCCTCCAGGTTGTTCTGCAGCGGTGTCCCCGTCAGCAGCAGCTTGTGCTCGATCTTGTACCCGTTCAGCACCCGGAAAAACTGCGGGGACACGGGGGTCACCCACGGACCCAGGCGTCCGGGAGAGACCCCTGAGACCCCTCCAGGGCACCCAGGAACCCAGGCATCCGGGAGAGACCCCTGAGACCCCTCTGGGGCACCCACAGACCCAGGCGTCCGGGAGAGACCCCCAACACCCCTCCAGGGCACCCAGGAACCCAGGCACCCGGGAGAGACCCCTGACAACCCTCCAGGGCACCCAGGCATTCAGGAAACACCCCCCAACAGCACCCAGGGGACCCAGGCGTCCGGGAGAGATCTCTGACCCTCCCTGAAACCCCTCCAGGGCACCCATGGACCCCAGCATCCGGGCACCCCAAACAAGAAGGGACCCAGGCGTCCGGATGGCCCCCAGGAGGGACCCAGGCATCCAGAAGCCCCCTTCTCCAAGGGACCCAGGCATTCAGGCGCCCCTTCCCAGTGCCCCCCCACCCTGAACTGGTTATACTGGGGATGATGGAGCCACCACCAGCCAAGAGCCTGTGGACGGAGCCCCCAGTGTCCCCCATGGGCTCTGGGTGCCCCCAAAAGGCTCTGAGTGCCCCCTAAAGGGTCTGGGTGCCCCCTCCAAGATGTGGGTGACCCCCAGGGACCCCCCAGGGTTCTGGTGACCCCCATGGACCCCCCCACCTTGAACTGGTTGTTCTTGACCCAATGGAGCCTCATCCACCACCAGCCAAGAGCCCGTGGATGGAGCTCCCAGTGTCCCCCAAAAGTGTCTGGGTGCCCCCCCTAAATATGCAGGTGTCCCCCCCAATCTGTGGGTGCCCCCCCCAGGGTTTTGGGGTCCCCCCACCTTGCTCTGGTTGTTCTTGAGCCGATGCGCCTCGTCCACCACCAGACAGGCCCAGCGGATGGAGCCCAGCGCCGCCTGGTCGATGGTCACCAGCTCGTAGGACGTGAGCAGCACGTGGAACTTCACCTGCGCCTCCCGCTGAACCCCAAAAATCAACATGGGGGGGACCCCAAAACCTGGGGGGTACCCTGAAACACGGGGGGGACCTCCAGACATGGGGGGGTGCCCAAAACCCAAGAGGGGTGTCCCAAAAACCCCCGCATGCAGCAACAGCACCCAACACCCCAACAGCTCCAGGGAACTTTACCTGCACCTCCCGCTGAACCCCAAAAATCAGTATTGGGGGGACCCCAAACAACAGGGGGGACCCCAAAACATGGGGGAGACACCTAAACATGGCGGGGGGGAACACCCAAACATGGGCAAGGCCTCAGAACCCAGGGAGGGGGCCCAAAACCCAAAGGGACCCAGGCATCCCCCAAAGGGACCCAGGCATCCGGGTGCCCCGACCTTGTCCTTAAAGGGACCCAGGTGTCTGGGTGTCACTCCCCAACTCCCAAAGGGACCCAGGCATCCCCCAAAGGGACCCAGGTGCTCCCCAAAGGGACCCAGGTGTCTGAGTGTCCCAAAGGGACCCAGGCATGCCCCAAGGGACCCAGTTGTCCAAGTGTCCCAAAGGGACCCAGGCGTTCCCCAGAGGGACCCAAGCATCTGGGAGTCCCAAAGGGACCCAGGTGTCCCTCAGAGGAACCCAGGCCTTCGGGTGTGCCCCCCTCCACCCCCTAAGGAACCCAGGCGTCCAGGTGCCCCAAAGGGACCCAGGTGTACCCCAAGGGACCCAGGCGTTCCCCAGTGGCATGCAGGCATTCAAGCGCCCCAAAGGGACCCAGATGTGGCCCGAGGGACCCAGGCGTCCGGCTCACCTTCATCTTGAAGGCTTTCTTGCCGCCCTTCATGGCGTTGTCGTCGAAGGAGAACTCGTTCTCGCGGATGATGGCCCTGCTGTCCTTGTCACCCGTGTAGGTGACGACGTAGAAGGCGGGCGCCCACATCTGGAACTCGCGCTCCCAGTTGATGATGGTGGAGAGGGGGGCGCTGACGAGGAACGGGCCCTTGGTGTGGCCCTGGGGGACAGTGGGGGACATGGGGACACGGGGACACGGGGCCCTTGGGGTGGCCCTGGGGGACAGTGGGGGACATGGGAACACGAGGTCCTTGGGAACGTGGGGACAGTGGGGGATATGGGGACACGGGGACACAGGGCCTTGGGGTGGCCCTGGGGGACAGTGGGGGACATGGGGACACAGGGCCCTTGGGAACATGGGGACATGGGGCCATGGGGACAGTGTGGGACAGAGGGTGGCACGAGGGCCAAGGGGGTGACACCACGGCCAGGTGACACAGGACCCAGGGTGGCGGCACTAGGACCCAGGCAAGTGGCACTAGGACCCAGTGGGTGACACCAGCACTCAGGGAGGTGGCACTAGGACCCGGTGGGTGACACCAGGACCCAGGGAGGTGGCACTAGGACCAAGTAGAAAACACCAGGACCCAGTGGGTGACACCAGGGACAAGGGGGTGACACAGGACCCAGGGAGGTGGCACTGGGGCCAAAGAGGTGACACAGGACCCAGGGGGTGACACCAGGACCCAGAGAGGTGGCACTAGGACCCAGAGAGGTGACACTGGGGCCACATAAGAAACACCAGGGCCAGGTGGCCACTAGGACCCAGACAAGTGGCACTAGGACTCAGGGAGGTGACACAGGAGCCGGGGAGGTAGCACTAGGACCCAGGGAGGTGGCACTAGGACCCAGTGGGTGACAGCAGCATCCAGGGAGGTGGCACTAGGACCCAGGGAGGTGGCACTAGGACCCAGTGGGTGACAGCAGCATCCAGGGAGGTGGCACTAGGACCCAGGGGGTGACACCAGCACCCAGGGAGGTGGCACCAGGACCCAGTGGGTGACAGCAGGGCCAAGGGGGGTGACACCAGGGCCAAGGGAAGTGACAGCAGGGACAAGGGAGGTGACTCCAGCCCCTCACCTCCTTGTAGAGCGAGTAGAGGAAGACGATGGTCTGGATGGTCTTGCCCAGCCCCATCTCGTCGGCCAGGATGGTGTCGGTGCTCTGGGCCCAGGAGAAGCGCAGCCAGTTCAGCCCCTCCAGCTGGTACAGGTGCAGCGTCCCCCCCGTGGCCGTGATGAACCGCGGCTGCGTCTCGTACTTCACCGTGGGCTGCGGGGACAAGGGTACACGGCGGGTTGGGGGGGACCCAGGCGTCCGGGGGGGACCCAGGCATCCAGGTGGTGAACCCCCACAAAGACCCCCAGGGATACTGAGGGACAGGACACACAGGTGTCTGGGAGGGACCCAGGCGTCCGGGTGGTGAACCCCCACAAAGACCCCCAGGGATACTGAGGTGACCCAGGCGTCCGGGAGGGATCCAGGAGTTCAGGGGGAGATTCAGGAGTTCCGGGGGAGACCCAGGAGTTTGGGGGGGACCCAGGCATCTGGAGGAGACCCAGGCATCTGGGTGGTGAACCCCACAAAGACCCCCAGGGATACTGAAGGACAGGGGACCCAGGCGTCCAGGAGGGACCCAGGTGTCTGGGGAGGACCCAGGAGTTCGGGGGGGGACCCAGGCATCTGGAGGGGACCCAGGCGTCCGTGAACTCACGTCGTTGGTGGGGGAGTCGGGCGGCCCCTCCCCAGGTGTCTCCTTCTTCTTCTTCTTGTAGCGTCGGGGCTGGGCCGGGTCCTCCCCCATGAAAACCTCCCTGGGGACACCACGGGGAATGTCCCCATGTCCCCATATCCCCCTGTCCCCATGCCCCCCTGTCCTGCTGGTGTTTCCAATGTCCCCTGCCCCCATATGCCCATGTCTCCCTGTCCCCAATGTCCCCATATCCCCAGCGGTCACCGGTGTCTCCAATAGGCCCCTGTCCCCATGTCCCCAGCGGTCACCGGTGTCTCCAATAGGCCCCTGTCCCCCTGTCCCCAATGTCCCACGTCCCCAGCGGTCACCAGTGTCTCCAATAGACCCATGTCCCCCTGTCCTCTTGTCCCCATGTCCCCAGCGGTCACCGGTGTCTCCAGCAGGCCCTTGTCCCCCTGTCCCCATGTCCCCAGCGGTCACCGGTGTCTCCAGTAGGCCCCTGTCCCCATGTCCCCAGCGGTCACCGGTGTCTCCAGTAGGCCCCTGTCCCCCTGTCCCCAGCGGTCACCGGTGTCTCCAGTAGGCCCCTGTCCCCCTGTCCCCATGTCCCCAGCGGTCACCGGTGTCTCCAGTAGGCCCCTGTCCCCCTGTCCCCATGTCCCCAGCGGTCACCGGTGTCTCCAGTAGGCCATCTTGTGCAGGTCGTAGTCCGGGATGGGCATCTCGTCGTCCTCCCAGGTGGCCTGGTCGTAGGGCAGGTCGCGCCACTTCACCAGGTAGTGGTACTGGCCCTTGCGGTCCACGCTGCGCACAACGTGTCACCGCCCGCGGGACACCGGGGACAACGGGGACCCAGGGGACAACAGGGACCCAGGGGACAACAGGGACAACTAGGACACTGGGGACACCAGAGACAATGGGCAGCGTGGGGCCATGTGGGTCACTGGGATAATGGGTATCGTGGGGACAATGGGGGTCATGGGGGAAATGGGGACATGGGGGTCATGGGACAATGGGGGTAATGGAGACAAGGGACATCATGGGGGCAATGGGGTCATGGGGTGGACATGGGGACAATGGGGGTCACGGGGACAAGGGGCATCGTAGGGACAATTCGGGTCATGGGGACAACAGGGACATGGGGGCAATGGGGACAATGGGGCCATGGGGACAATGGGCATTGTGGCGACAAGGGACATCATGGGGACCATGGACATTGTGGAGACAATGGGGGTCAGGGGGACAAGGGGGTCATGGGGAAAATGGGGACATGGGGGCAATGGACATCGTGGCGACATTGGGCAGCATGGGGACACTGGGTACAGGGCCACGTGACCAGGACCCAGGGTCACCTGGGGACACAGGGTTACCTGGGGACAGGGACACACAGACAAGACATGGGGTCACTTGGGGACAGGGACACATGGAGGGGACACGGAGTCACCTGAGGACACAGGGTCGTCTGGGGACAGGGACACACAGACAAGATGTGGGGTCACTTGGGGACAGGGACACGTGGAGGGGACACGGGGTGACCTGGGGACAGGGACACAGGGTCACACAGGGACATAGGGTCACACAGGGACACGGAGGGGACATGGGGTCACCTGGGGACAGGGATACGTGGATGGAACAAAGGGTCATTTGGGGACAGGGACACGTGGAGGGGACATGGGGTCATTTGGGGACATGGGGCCACCTGGGGACAGTGACACATGGAGGGGACAGGGGGTGACCTGTGTCCCCAAAGCCCACCCAGGTGCTCCCCAACCGCACGCTTTCCTGATTTGGATCCCCCACAGCACCCATGGGTGCTGGGTGACACTGATGGGTGCTGGGGGCCCAGGGGTGTCCTTAGAGGACCCAGAGGTGCCCAGAGTGTCCCCACGAGTGCCACCAGTGTCCCCAAAGCCCACCCGGGTGCTCCCCCCTAACCCACCCCCGTGCCACCCACCCCCTCCCCATTTGAGGGTCCTGCAGCACCCATGGGTGCCCCCCACCTGTGGTTGATGATGCGATGCACCGTCATCCACTCGGGTTTGATGCCGTAGCGGTAGAATCGCTCCTCCATCCCCCCAAAAAGGGGGTCCCCTCCCGCCCCCCCCCGTTTCTCACTCTTGGGGTCGTCGTCGCCGGAGCCGTAGTCGAGGGGGGGCGGCTCGTCCATGTCGTTCTTACGCTGGTAGTTGCGGTACATGACCAGGTGGAAGATCTCCAGCTGGGGGGGACAGCGGGGGCACCCCAAATTAGAGGGGGGGGACAGCACCCCCTTAAGGGGCCATTGGGAGGGATGGGGAGGAATGGGGGGCTGCTCCCCCCCACCAGGATTGGGTACCCCTTAACTGGGTATACCAGGTCCCCCCAGTACTGGGTCCCCCCCAAACTGGGAGTATGAAGCCCCCCAATAACAGGGCCCCCTCCAGGAGGTAAATGAGCCTCCCCCCCGTTTTGGAGACCCCCCCATGCCTCCAGCCCCTTGATCCAGGAGCAGCAACAGCCCCCCCAGACTGGGTATACCAGGCCTCCCCAGACTGGGTATACCAGCACACCCCCCTCCCCCTCCCCCTCCAACTGGGTATACCAGGCCTCCCCAGTACTGGGTGCCCCCAAACTGGGTGTATGAAGGCCCACTATTATTAGGGTCCCTCAGCATGGTAAATGAGCCCCCCCCCCTCCCCTTCCTCCAGTTTTGGGGACCCCCCTGTACCTGCAGCTCCTTGACCCAGGGGCAGTAAAACAGCCCCCCCCGACTGGGTATAGGAGGCCTCCCCCAGTACTAGGTCCCATGGAGACCAGGTATACCAGGCCTCCCCAGTACTGGGTGCCCCCCCCCCAAACTGGAGGGTCCCCCAATAACAGGGCTCCCTCCAGGAGGTAAATGCCCCCCCGCCCCGGTTCTGGGGACCCCCCCCATACCTGCAGCTCCTTGACCCAGGAGCAGTGCCAGTAGGACAGTCCCACCCACTTGACGAAGAACTCGCGCTCCGAGCGGCCCTGCAGTGCCTGGGGGGGCCCCTCCTGGGGGGGTGCGGCCCCGGGGGGGGCCCCCACTGGGGGGGGCGGCTCCCCCCACCGCCAGTACAGGATCTTCTGCACCCGCCCCTTCAGCACCGGGCACTGCGGGGACAGGGGACAGCGTCAGGGGGACAGGGCGACATGGGGGACATAAGGGACAGTTTCTCCCACCCTGTGTCCCCGCCATGGCCCCACACCACATGGTGGGGACAACGCCATTCCCCGTTGGGGACATTGGGCAGGTGTCCCCATGTCCCACGCCATGTCCTCATGTCTCTCTGTGTCTCCATGTCCCTTACTGTGCAGTGGGGACACAGTCACTCTCCGTTGGGGACATCGGGCAGTGGATGTGGTAGGAGGACACGCAGGTTCCCCCACGTCCCTGTGTCCTCATGTCCCTGTGTCCCCAAGTGACCCCCAGGGTCCTAGAGCCCCTGCCCCACCAATGACCCCAAGTGACCCTCAGGGTCCTAGAGCCCCCCAATGACCCTGAGTGACCCCCAGGGTCCTAGAGCCCCCCAATGACCCTGAGTGACCCCCAGGGTCTTAAAGCCCCCCAATGACCCCCAGGGTCCTAGAGTCCTCCTCAGTGATCCCCAGGGTCCTAGAGTCTCCCCTAGGTGCCGCCAGGGTCCTAGAGCCGCCCCAGTGACCCCAAGTCACGTCCCTATGTCCCCATGTCCCCCTGTGTCCTCACGTCCCCCACAATGTCCCCGTGTCCCTCACCGTGCAGCGGGGACACAGCCACTCCCCGTTGGGGACTTCGGGCAGGGGGGGGTTGAGGCAGTGGATGTGGTAGGAGGACACGCAGGCGTCGCAGCACAGCAGCTCCCCGCCGTCCTTGCACACGCGGCAATACTCCATGTGGTCGTCCTCCTCCTCCTTCTCGCCTTCCTCCTCCTCTTC
Organism: Columba guinea; assembly: GCA_032206185.1. NCBI lineage: Eukaryota > Metazoa > Chordata > Aves > Columbiformes > Columbidae > Columba > Columba guinea. The sequence continues at coordinate 9,048 of JAVLUU010000584.1, read as the reverse complement.
CTCCTCCTCTTCCTCTTCGTCCTTTGCCTCCCACTGCACCCCCTCCTTCTCCTGGGGGGACACCCCAAAATTCAGGGGACCCCGTGGGGGGATTTAGGGATGGGACCCCCCGCAATGGCACCCAGGGACACCCAAAGCTCCTGGGGACACCTGAACCCCCTGGAGACACCTTGGGGGACCTCAAACCCCCCCAGGACCCCCAAAACCCCCTCTAGGACCCCCCAAACTTCCCCAAAACCGCCTCTAGAGCCCCCAAACTCCCCCAGGACCTCCAAACCCCCTCCATGACCCCGCTATGTCCCCCCCGGTGCCACTGACGCAGTGGGGACAGCTCCAGCGTCCCTCAGCTTGGGAACCCCCAGAACACCCCAAACCTGCCCAAAACCCCCTCTAGAGCCCCCAAACCCCCCCAAAACCCCTTCTAGGGTCCCCAGGACCTCTCCATGTCCTCCCTGGTGCCACTGACAGTGGGGACAGCTCCAGAGTCCCTCAGCTTGGGGACCCAAGGACACCCCAAACTCCCCCAAAACCCCCTCTAGAGCACCCCCCCCCCCCGCCCAGGACACCCCAAAACCCCCTCCAGGGTCCCCCAAACCCCCTGAGGACACCCCCGGTGCCACTGATGCAGTGGGGACAGCTCCAGCGTCCCTCAGCTTGGGGACCCCCAGGACCCCCAAAAACACACCTAGAGTCCCCAAACCCCCCAAAACCCCCTCTAGGGTCCCCAGGACCCCCCAGGACCCCCGCGGTGTCACTGACGCAGTGGGGACAGCTCCAGCGCCCCTCGGGCGCGCGGTCCAGCTCGGGGTCCAGGCACACGAGGTGGTAGGCGCGGGGACACGTGTCGCACAGGATGATCTCCCCGCCCTGCTGGCAAACCTCACAGTAGTCCTGGTGGTCCGTCTCGTAGCCGTCCCCTTCGTCATCGGGGCCTGTGGGGACACGGAGGGGACTGTCACCTCCTGGGGACACTGGGGACATCAGGGACATGTGGGACATGGGGACATAGGGGCAATGGGGGGGCTCTAGGACCCTGGGGGCACCTGGGAGTCACTCAGGGTCACTTGGACATGGGGACATGGGGACAGGTGGATATGGGGATGTGGGAATATGGGGACAGGGGGATGCGGGGACAAGGGGAATATGGGGATGTGGGGACAGGGGGATGTGGGGGCAGGGTCACTGGGGGGGGCTCTAGGACCCTGGGGGTCACATGGGGTCACTAGAGGTGACCAGGACATGGGGACATGGTGACAGGGGGATATGGGGACAGGGGCACACTGCGGACACCGGGTGACACTGGGTGGTTGGAAGCTCCAGGACACCAGGGACACTGCTAACGGGGACACCAGGGGACAGGGACACAGGGAGCCCCAAAACGCCACCACCGACACAGGGGGGACCCGGCGGGTGTGGGGACCCTGGGTGACATGTTGGGGACACATGGGAGGGTCTCACCGTGCGCGGGGGCCGCGGGGCCGCGCTCCTGATTGGCGCAGGGGGCTGCAAGGAGATGGGGACGTCACCCGGTGTCCCCAGACCCGGGATGGGGGGGGCGGTGGTGGCAGCCGGGGCTTGAGGACACTTGGGGACACTCAGGGACCCGGGAGTCCAGGAAGGGGACTAAGGAGTTTGGGGGGATACCCAGGCATCCAGAGACCCAGGAGTTCGGGGGGACCAAGGGATTTGGGAAGGACCCAGGAGTTCGGGGGAGGTCCCCGGAGTTCAAGAGGGACCCAAGAGTTCAGGGGGGGACCCAGGAATTCAGGAGCTGCAAGGAGACGTGGACGTCACCCAGTGTCCCCACGCCTGGGAAGAGGGGGGGTCGGTGGTGGCAGCCGGGGGGTTGGGGACACTTGGGGACACTTGGGGACACTCACCCTTCTTCTTCTTGCGGCCAGGCCGTCCCCGTTTGAGCTTCTTGATGCGGTTTGGGGGGTCGGGGCGGGGGGGGGCACCCAGCACCCCCGGGCTCTCAGCATCTGAATCCTCCTCGGCCTCCCCCGCGTCCTCGCTCTGCTGGGGACAAGGGGACATCGGGGACACAGGTGACACGGGGGACAAGGGGACATGGGGGGACACAAGAGGGACAAAGGGACACAGTGGGATATGGCAAACGTGGGGAAATGGGCGACAGGGGGGACAAAGGGACATGGGGGGACATAGAGGGACAAGGGGACATTGGGGGAAAAAGGGACATGGGGGGACATAGAGGGACAAGGGGACATGGGGGGACAAAGGGGAATGAGGGGGCACAGGGACATGATGGGACAACGGGATGTGGGGGACAAGGGGACATGGGGGGACAAAGGAACACAAGGGACAAAGGGGGACAAGGGGGGACAAAGGGGGATGTGGGGACCAGAGGGTGGCGGGGACTGGGAGATAGTGGGGCAGTTGTGGGGCAGGGCCGTGGGGCGGGGGTGTCACCGCTTGGGGACAGTGGGGGCCACGGGGAACCCAGGCGTCCGGGGGGGACCCAGGCGTCCGGCCGTACCGAGCTGCTCTTCTTGCGCTTCCCGCCCAGTACACCCAGTTTGATCTTGAGCGGCGCCATCTTCCTCCCCTTCATCCTCCTCTTCAGCTCCGGCACCCGCGGGCTCTTGCTGCGCTTCTTGTGGCCGGGGCCTGCGGGGACCCAGGAGTTCGGGGGGACCCAGGAGTCCGGTGGGACCCAGGAGTCCGGGGGGACCCAGGAGTTTGGGAGGGACTCAGGAGTCTGGGAGGGGACCCAGGAGTTCGGGAGGGACCAAAGATTCTGGGAGGGACCCAGGAGTTCGGGGGACACCCAGGCATCAGGGAGGCGACCCAGGCATCCGGGCAGGAACCAAAGCGTCCAGAAGGGACCCAGGAGTCCGGGAGGGACCCAGGAGTCCGGGAGGGACCCAGGAGTCCAGGGGGAACCCAGGCATCTGGGAAGGGACCAAAGCGTCCAGAAGGGACCCAGGTGTCCGGGAGGGACCCAGGAGTTCAGGAGGGACCCAGGAGTTCAGGAGGGGACCCAGGAGTTCAGGAGGGGACCCAGGTGTCCAGGTGGGACCCAGGAACTTGGGAGGGACCCAGGCATCCGGGAGGGACCCAGGCGTCCGGGAGGGACCCAGGCGTCCGGGAGTGGACAGCCCCACACCCACCTTTGCCCTCCTTGGTCTTGGCCTTGCGCAGGGGTGGGGGCGGCGCCTCGGGGGCCACGTTGGCCACGGCGGCCGACACCTGCTCAGCCACGGCGGCGGCAGCGGCGGCGGCAGCGGCGGCCACGGCGGCGGCCGAGCCCTTGAAGGGGTTGTTGGCGCTGAACTCGCGCCACTTAGCGCCCAGGATGGTCATCATCTTGGACATGGGGATCTTGGGGTTCTTCTTGGCGATCAGAGGCCTGGGGGGGCACATGGCGGTGCGTTGGGGTGCCTGGGAACCCAGGCATCCAGGGGGAGCACCCAGGGACCCAGGCATCCGGGGAGGGGCATTTAGGGACCCAGGCATCCGGGGTACCAAGGGACCCAGGCATCCAGAGAGGGGCATTTAGGGACCCAGGCTTCCGGGGGGAGCACCCAGGAACCCAGGCGTCCGGGGCACCAAGGGACCTAGTGATCCAGGGTACCCAGGGAACCAGGCATCCAGGGAGGGGCATTTAGGGACCCAGGTGTCCAGGGCAACAAGGGACCCAGGCGTCCGGCGGGAGCACCCAGGGACCCAGGCATCTGGGGCAACAAGGGACCCAGTGATCCAGGGTACCCAGGGACCCAGGCATCCGGGGAGGGGCATTTATGGACTCAGACGTCCGGGGGGAGCAACCAGGGACCCAGGCGTCTGGGGCACCCAGGGACCCAGTGATCCAGGGCACCCAGGCATCTGGGGAGGGGCATTTAGGGACCCAGGCGTCCAGGGCAACAAGGGACCCAGGCATCCGAGGAGGGGCATTTAGGGACCCAGGCGTCCAGGGTACCAAGGGACCGAGGCATCCAAGGAGGGGCATTTAGGGACCCAGGCGTCCAGGGCAACAAGGGACCCAGGCATCCGAGGAGGGGCATTTAGGGACCCAGGCATCCAGGGAAGGGTACCTGGGGGGGAGCAACCAGGAACCCAGGCATCCGGGGTACCAAGGGACCCAGGCGTCCAGGGAGGGGCACTTAGGGACCCAGGCATCCGGGGCAACAAGGGACCCAGGCGTCCGGGAGGAGCAACCAGGAACCCAGACATCCGGAGCACCAAGGGACCCAGGCATCTGGGGAGGGGCATTTAGGGACCCAGGCGTCCAGGGCAACAAGGGACCCAGGCATCCGAGGAGGGGCATTTAGGGACCCAGGCATCCACGGAAGGGTACCTGGGGGGGGAGCAACCAGGAACCCAGGCATCCGGGGTACCAAGGGACCCAGGCGTCCAGGGAGGGGCACTTAGGGACCCAGGCATCCGGGGCAACAAGGGACCCAGGCGTCCGGTGAGGGGCATTTAGGGAGAAGCACCCTGAGGGCCCCCGCAGGGTGTCCTCCATGACCCAGAGCCCCCCCCCAGCACCCCAGGGTGCCCCCACCTCATGAACTGGCTGAAGGCCTTGTAGTTGGTGAGCGTGTGATAATCCTCCTCGGTGAAAACGTGATCCACGTCCTCCAGGCCCCAGGCGCCCAGCAGCTGAGCCGAGGACTTCTGCTCTACAGCCTGGGACAGGGACAATGGGGACACGGCAGGGACAGCGGGACATGGGGACACGGGACAAGAACAATGGGGACAGGACAGGGACAGGGCAACAGGGGGATATGGGGATATGAGGACATGGGGACAGGGGAACAGACAGGGGGACAGAGGGACAGGAGGATATGGGGACAGGGGGATAACGGGATATGGGGACAGGAGGACAGGGGATGTGGGGACAGGAGGACATGGGGACACAGGGATATGGGGACAGGGGGACAGAGGAACATGGGGACAGGGGGACATGGGGACAGGGGGACGTGGGGACAGATGGGGACAGGGGAACATGGGGATATGGGAACAGGGAGACATGGGACATGGGGATATGGGGACAGGGGGACAGAGGGACATGAAGACAGGGACAGGGGGACATGGGGATAGAGGGACAGGGGGACGTGGGGACACGGGGACACAAGGAGGTGACACGGTGTAGGGGGGACAAGAAAGCATCAGGAACAGGGACAGAGGGGACAGGGACACAGGTCACCTGCTGGGATCCCAAAACCCCCATGTACCCCCCATGGGTCCCCCCAGACCCACCTGCACCCCCAAACCCCCCATGTGTCCCCCGTCACCTTCACTTTCTGCCCCACCAGATCCCCCCGTACCCCCCGCAATGTGTCCCCTCCACCCATGGGTGCCCCCGTCACCTTCACTTTCTGTCCCCCCTGTACCCCCCCCAATATGTCCCCCCCACCCATCGGTGCCCCCGTCACCTTCACTTTCTGCCCCCCCAGACCCTCCTGTACCCCCCCCACCCATGGGTGCCCCCGTCACCTTCACTTTCTGCCCCCCCTGTACCCCCCCCAATGTGTCCCCTCCACCCATGGGTGCCCCCGTCACCTTCACTTTCTGCACCCCCTGTACCCCCCCCAACGTGTCCCCCCCACCCATCGGTGCCCCCCGTCACCTTCACTTTCTGTCCCCCCTGTACTCCCCCCAATGTGTCCCCCCCACCCATGGGTGCCCCCGTCACCTTCACTTTCTGCCCCCCCTGTACCCCCCATAATGTGTCCCCCCCACCCATGGGTGCCCCTGTCACCTTTACTTTCTGCCCCCCCCTGTACCCCCCCCAACGTGTCCCCCCCACCCATGGGTGCCCCCGTCACCTTCACTTTCTGCCCCCCCTGTACCCCCCCCAATGTGTCCCCCCCACCCATGGGTGCCCCCGTCACCTTCACTTTCTGCCCCCCCTGTACCCCCCATAATGTGTCCCCCCCACCCATGGGTGCCCCCGTCACCTTCACTTTCTGCCCCCCCTGTACCCCCCCCAACGTGTCCCCCCCACCCATGGGTGCCCCCGTCACCTTCACTTTCTGTCCCCCCTCTACCGCCCCCAACGTGTCCCCCCCACCCATGGGTGCCCCCGTCACCTTCACTTTCTGTCCCCCCTGTACCCCCCCCAATATGTCCCCCCCACCCATCGGTGCCCCCGTTACCTTCACTTTCTGCCCCCCCAGACCCTCCTGTACCCCCCCCCACCCATGGGTGCCCCTGTCACCTTCACTTTCTGTCCCCGCTGTACCCCCCCAATATGTCCCCCCCACCCATCGGTGCCCCCGTTACCTTCACTTTCTGCCCCCCCAGACCCTCCTGTACCCCCCCCACCCATGGGTGCCCCCCGTCACCTTCACTTTCTGCACCCCCTGTACCCCCCCAACGTGTCCCCCCCACCCATGGGTGCCCCCGTCACCTTCACTTTCTGCACCCCCTGTACCCCCCCAACGTGTCCCCCCCCACCCATGGGTGCCCCCGTCACCTTCACTTTCTGCCCCCCCTGTACTCCCCCAACGTGTCCCCCCCACCCATGGGTGCCCCCGTCACCTTCACTTTCTGTCCCCCCTGTACCCCCCCCAATGTGTCCCCCCCACCCATGGGTGCCCCCGTCACCTTCACTTTCTGCCCCCCGTCCTCGTCGGACTTTTTCCGCCTCTTGGTCTTTTTCTCCTTGCGGTCGCGGTGTTTCCGGCGCCGTTTCCGGGGCCCCCCCGAGTCGCTGCCCCCGCTCTCGGGAAACTCGTCCCGCTCCGACTCCAGCTCATCCTCAGACACCTGTGACAATCGGCACCGGTTGACACCCGTTTGTCACCCCTTGTCACCTGTTTGTCACCCCTTGTCACCCGTTTGTCACCCAGAGGTTTGTCAACCCACTTGTCAACCCGTTTGTCACACACTGTCACCCATTTATCACACGTTGTCAAACGTTGACAAACACTGTCACACACTGGCATACATTGCCCCTCATTTGTCACCCTTTCACCCACTTGTCACCCCACTTGTCACACGTTGTCACACATTTATTGCCCCATTTGTCACCCATTTTTTCACCTGTCGCCCGTTTGTCACCCACTGACACACATTTGTCACCCCCTTTGTAACTCCATTTGTCACCCAATTGCCACTCCGTTTGTCACCTATTTCTCACCCATTGTCACCCCATTTGTCACCCCATTTGTCACATGTTGTCACACGTTGCCAAACGCTGACACACATTCTCATACACTTCCACCCATTTGTCACCCCATTTGTCACCCCCCACCCTGGGTCTGTCACCCCCCTGGCCTAGACCCCATCACTGGGGTCAGGAGGACCCAGGCATCCGGGAGGGGACCCAGGCGTCCGGGAAGGGACCCAGGCGTCCGGGCGGGCCCGATCCCGTTGTGGGGGAATGTGAACTCACCAGTTTTTTTCCGTTTCCGGGGTTTTCCGGGTTTATTTTCCTTCTGTTTTCGGGGTCCCCGCTTCTTCTTGGGCAGCGCCCCCTGCAGGCCGCGCAGCAGCTCGGGGTCACCATCTGTTGGGGGGGGACATGGGGATGGGACACGGCCCCACAGGGACACTGTGGCCACCACGGCCCCCCTATGGCCACCATGGCCCCCCCATGGCCACCACGGCCCCCCCAGAGCCAACACATCCTCCCCATGGCCACCACGGCCCCTCCATGGTCACCATGACCCCCCATGGCCACCATGTTTTCCCCATGGCCACCACGGCCCCCCATCATCACCATGAACTCCCCATGGCCACCACGGCCCCCCCATGGCCCCCCTACGGCCACCACGGTCCACCATGCTCCCCCTCATGGCCACCATGACCCCCATGGCCACCACATCCCCTCTATGGCCACTATGTCTCCCCCATGGTCACCATGGCCCACACCCGAGCCACCGTGTCCCCCCTATGGCCACCACACCCTCTCATCACCCCCCATGGCCTCCTCATGGCCACTGTGTCCCCTCATGTCCTCCCCATGGCCACTGTGGCCCCCCATGGCCACAGTGGCCTCCCAGAGCCACTGTGTCCCCCCCATGGTCACTGTATTCCCCCCATGGCCACCGTGTTCCCCCACGGCCACTGCGTCCCCCCAATGTCCCCATGTCCCCCCTATGGCCACCATGTCCCCCATGGCCACCACATCTCCCCTACGGCCACCATGTCCTCCCAATGGCCACCAGATCTCCCCTATGGCCACCACAGCCCCTCATCTCCCTGCTATGGCCACCATGTCACCCCATGGCCACCATGCCCTGCCCCATGGCCACTGTATCCACCCCATGGCCACCATGTGCCCCCTATGGCCACTGTGTTCCCCCCCATGGCCCTCCCAGAGTCACCGTGTCACCTCATGTCCCCCTATGGCCACCCCATGGGGGGATGGGGGGAGATGGGGGGAAGAGGGGGGTGAATGAGGGGGGAATGGGGGGAGGGATGGGGGGGGGGGAACCGGGGGGGGGAGGAATTGGGGGGGAAGAAAAGCCAAAGAAACGATCAAAAAAAGGCCACAAAAAAAGTGGGGAAAAAAGCGCAATAAATTAAAATTCAATTAATAAATCCAAACGTTTTTGTTTGATTTTGGCTTCTTTTTTGTGTCCTCCCCCCCACATTGTTCTCGAGCGGAAAACGGCAAAAATAGGGGGGGAAAAAAAGCCAAATAAAGGCAAAAAAAGCCACAAGTTTCAGCTGCGGGGAAAACCACCAGAAAAAGGGTTTGAAAGCCCCAAACTGAAGGAGAATGAGGAAAATGGGGAGTTTTGGTGCTAAATTGTCTATTTTAACACGTTTCCTGGGTTTTTTAACAGCCCTGAGGGAGTAAAACGGGCGTGAACGGGGTGAATCTGCCCCAAAAATGCCCCAAAGAGCCCCCAAAACCGCCCTGTGTCCTGTCAGGACCCAACACCCCAAACAACAACCACCTGTGTCCTGTCAGGACCCAACACCCCAAACAACAACGACCTGTGCCCTGTCAGGACCCAACACCCCAAACAACAATCACCTGGGGGTGCAGAAACCTCATTGAGTCCTGTCAGGACCCAACACCCCAAACAACAACCACCTGTGTCCTGTCAGGACCCAACACCCCAAACA